>CM066169.1:75779934-76179934 GCA_033629205.1 Lithocarpus polystachyus
CAGTGTCAAGTGTTCAAGGACCATTTGGAACAGTTAGTGAAGTCTGGGCATTTGAAAGAGTTTGTAGTGAACCCAGAGGGTGATTCTGCCGGACAAGCCCCTAGATCACGGGGGAATACACTCCAGCCTCGGTTAGATGTAATTGAAGTTATCCATGTAGCCTTCATGGGCACCATTATGAGTCAGCGGAAGGGGGTACTAAGTGTAGTGTCAGTAGAGAATGCCAAAAAAGATGCTCGGCCCGAGAAGAAAGCTAAGTGCTCCCGAGAACCAATCGCATTTGGGGATGATGATTTGGAAGGAACCACTCAGCCGCATGACAACGCGCTCGTGGTTACTACGTGAATAAACAGTTTTATAGTGAAAAGAGTGCTGATAGACTAGTGCAGTGGGGTCGAGGTGATGTATCCTGATCTATTTAAAGCGTTGGGCTTGAAGGCAGAAGGCTTGTCCAAGTATGATACCCCTCTAGTGGGATTTGATGGCCGAATGGTGGTACCAGAGGGACAAATTTCACTTCCCGTGAACAAGAAAGGAAAGGAAAGGAGGTGATGGTGAACTTCATTGTAGTCGGCTCATTTTCTCCCTATACGGCAATACTCGACAGGCTATGGATTCACACGATGGGGGCAGTCTCGTCCACTTTGCATGTTAAGGTGAAGTTTCATGCCAACTATGGTGTCGCCGTGGTTAGAGGAGACCAGCAGGTAGCAAGACAATGTTTACTGGTGACAATAAACCAGGAGATAAAGCAGAAAATGTCTGCTGAAGAGGTCCCTTTGTAGCAATTATAGGAGCCTCAAAAGGGCAGGAGGTTGACAGTGCCGAGGATTTGATTAGGGTAAGTATACTTCCATACTAGAGTAGGAGTTTTCAAATATGAACAAGTATGAAGCATGAGGATCGGGTAAACCTGTTGTTACTGCTAGTTCAAAATTTGGACGTTTTTGCATGGAGTCCATACAAAGTACTTGGAGTGGATCCGGAATTTATTACCCACAAGCTCAACGTGGACCCATTGTACCCACCGAAGAAGTAGAAGCCGAGGAGATCGACTAAGCAACACATTGAAGCTGTTAAGTAGGAGGTTGAAAAGTTGAAGGAAATAGGGGCAATAAGAGAAGTCTTTTTCCCGGAATGGCTATTCAATACCATGGTAGTGAAGAAGAAGAACGATAAGTGGAGGGTTTGTGTAGACTTCACCGACCTTAACCGAGTATGCCCGAAAGATCCCTTCCCAGTGCCGAAGATCGATCAACTGGTGGATGCCACATGTGGACACCCTAGGATGAACTTCTTAGATGCTTTTCAGGGATATCATCAGATTGTTTTAGTCACCGAGGACCAAAAGAAGACGTCATTCATCTCCCTTGAAGCTAATTATCACTACACAGTAATGTCATTTGGTCTAAAGAATGTAGGGGCCACTTATCAAAGGATGATGACTAGAATATTCAGGGAGAAGATTGGTAGTATGGTGGAAGTCTACATTGATGACATGGTGGTGAAAAGTAAGGAAAATCATAAACATGTCAGTGATTTAACAAAAATATTTGAAATACTCAGGCGGCACAGGTTACATCTCAATGCCAACAAGTGGGTCTTCGGCGTTGGGGCTGGTAAATTTCTTGGGTACATGATCACCCACTGGGGAATAGAAGTGAATCCCGATCAGATAAGTGCCATTGAGTGGCTCAGGCCCCAGAGTAATCCAAATGAGGTACAGGTATTGACCGGGATGTTAGCTGCATTAAACTAATTTGTTTCAAAGTCCACTGATCGGTGCCATCTTTTTTACCAATTATTGAAAAAGTGGAGAGGCTTTCAGTGGACCGAGGAGTGTGAAAAGGTTTTTCAGGATTTAAAAAATACCTAGTAAGCGCACCGATATTGTCTGCCCCAAAGGCTGGTGAAGATTTGTTTATGTATTTGTCAGTATCTGAGCACGCAATAAGTGTGGTATTATTGAAAGATCAGGGAGTTCAGAAGCTGATCTACTACATTAGTAAGACCTTGGTCAACGCAAAAACGAGCTATTTGCCCTTAGAAAAGCTGGTGTTAGTATTAATGCATGCCACTAGGAAGTTACTTCACTATTTTCAAGCTCATACAGTGTATATGTTAACCGAGTACCCACTACAATCTTTGCTTAAGAGGTTCGACTTTACAGGCTGGATAGCCAAGTGGAGGACCAGGCTAGGATCATTTGATATTTGGTATCGACCTCGTAGCTCGGTTAAAGGCCAAGTACTTGCCGACTTTATTGCAAAGTTTACTCCTCGAAGAGACCAAGGGGTCATGTGTAATGTGGAGGCCCAACCTTGGAGGGTGTTTATGGACAGAGCATTTAATGCAATGGGAGCGGGGGCTGGTATTGTTATAATATCACCAGAAGGAGTGAAAGTGGAGCATTCATTTAGGTTGGGGTTTAGGGCAACGAACAATAAGGCTGAATATGAGGCTCTTCTTGCGGGATTGACAGCCGTGCTTAGCCTTGGAGTGGCCGACCTAGAGGTGTATTCGGATTCTCGGCTAGTGGTTAGTCAAGTTGAAGGTAGCTTTTAAGTCAAAGATCCTCAGATGATTGATTACTTGAAACTCATGAAGCAAATGATAAGCAAGTTTCAGAAGATGAGATTAGTTCAAATTTCCCGGGGACAGAACAGGTATGCAGATTCCTTAGCAACTTTGGCATCATCATTAACCAATGAGGTACCTCGACTAATCAAGGTGGAAGTGGTGAAGGAACCTAGTATTGATCCAAAAGTGAATGTCTTGGTTGTTGCGTCATTTGAGCCTAGTTGGATGGACTCGATCATTGAGTTTCTGGCCGAAAACCATTTACCAAACGAAGGCAAAGAAGCAGACAAAGTGCGTAGAATTCCTGCTCGATTCTGGTTGTCCGAAGATCGCAGATTGTACCGAAGATCTTTTGGAGGGCCTTAATTGTTGTGCCTCTATCCTGCTAAGGTTAATGAGCTTTTAACCGAGCTCCATAAAGGGGTCTGTGGCAACCATGTTGAAGGCCACTCCTTGGCCCACCGAGCAATGACACAAGGATTTTGGTGGCCCAAGATGCAAAAAGATGCTGCTGAGTATGTCAAAAAGTGCGAGCAATGACAAAAACACGCCCCGTTAATACACCAACCTGTAAGAAGTTTGAATCCCATTAGCAATTTGTGGCCTTTTGCATAGTAGAGGCTGGACATCAATGGCCTATTTCCCCTAGCTACAGGGAATAGAAGGTTTGTCTTGGTGGCTGTGGGATTTGTTCGGGGATCCTGAAAGGGGATTCCTCTGGTACGCCTATTGCGTTCACAGCAGCCATCCACCCTTCACTGAAGCCATATCACCGAGATTGGTACATGACTGGTTCACTCCAATTTTCGGCATCAGTGAATCCCATGTCATAAAACTTGTCCTCACTTTCCTCCAGCACCACCTTTAGCTCAGCCACCTCCCTATCCCTAGCCGAGATGATGCTCTCGGCCTCAGCCAGCCTCAGCTCCATTTCGCCTAGCTTGACCTCCAAATCAGTTGCCCTCTGTTCGGCTAACACATGGGCCCCTTTTAGCTCCCTAGCCTTCCCCCTGGTAGCCTCTAGTGCAGCAACCCTCTCCTACATAGTGGCCTTGGCCACCTCCTTGAGGATTTTCTCCTTCTCGGCGTCTTCTGTCGAGCTCCTTAGTCGTTCCTGCATCATGTGAGCCAGCTGGGCAGCCTATCATAATAACAAGAGACCCCCAACGTTAATGAACATCATAAAATAAGTAATAATAGTGAAAGTAGGAGAGTGATGACAACAAACACCCATTACCGCGATAGCGTGCCACTCAAGCCTAAGTGTCACTGCCCTCAGAGAAGAACTGCATATTGTTGGGAAGCTCAAGGGCTTGGCCTAAGCTCCGAGCAATTCGGCCACCTTTCCCTTTATCCCAATTTCGAACACTAGACGTAGTAGGCAAAGGCCGGTTGCTGAGTCTAAACGCACATTGCCACCCCGTTGCCGGTGTTGCTGAAGGTGAAGCAATGTTCACATTTACCACTGCAGATGGTCGGGGAACTTGAGTAGGCTCCTAGATGACAAGTGGGGCAGTAGACTGAACAGGAGGAGTCTGGGAAGGAACTTCCCCTTGAGGTTCGGTGGGCTCATCTGTATTGCGGGGCCTCTTACGTTTGCGAGGAGCTGGGGGAGGGGGTCCTTACTGCAGGGGAGTTTGCCAAGCACCGGCCAAAAATCTGTTAGCCGTCATAGTTCGCCTGATTACCATTTCAGTATTGGAGTCCTTAGGTCCGATTCCTTCTGAAGAAGAGTCCACAGATTCAACCTTCACTTGCCCTTTGGCCCGGATTTATTCGTCTGGCTTTTAGATAGGGATATGTTTGGCCCAACCGTGAAATACTCTATCCACAGAGCCGTCCTTGACTGGTAACAATGAACCTTCTCTAATCTGCCGAGGACCGAGTCTCCGAGCCTTACCAAGCGTTAACCCCCTAGGTAGAAAGCCCCGCAACCTGACGTCCAAATATGATAGGAGCGGGCTGCCTACGATCAGTGCCTGGCCAGGGTCCTGGAAACTGTTGTATGTGAGAGTGTGGCTGAGGATAAGATGGGCTGCTTGCAACTGGCTATCAAAATGCACGAATATCTCGGACCTAATCACAAAATTTAGGTCCCGCACGTGTATGACACTAGGATCTACTCTAAATCGTCTGTTGTCTGCACAAGCAAAGTTTTTTTATTATTAGCGCCCAACAAAAAAATAATAGTACATGTAATAACCAAAACGGACAAATAACAAAAGTATAATAAATGAAGGTATCGACCAACGTCCTTAGGTGAGGTCTGGTAGGTTAACTCATCGGCAAGCCAGTTGCCGCTCTCACGGACAAACTCTCCTGCCAAGTTTCCCTTGGAGTTAGGAAGGCATGATATTAGCCGTACGATGGTGTCCCTGACCTTAAGGTAATATCCTGACCTCTCATTCCCACACGTGCTATACATGAAATTAATGTCGTGCTGGTTGACGTGTAAACCGTACAAGTCGTTAAGTCGACTAACACTACTCACTACTCGGTAAAAATTTGGGGGGAGCTGATCAGGGCAAAGGCCATAAAATCTAAAGGTCTTAAGTATCAATGGATCTACAGAAAACCTCATCCCACCCTTTAATATCGCCATCAACAGGAAGAAAACCACGTGTGGGCACCTACCATTTGCTATGTTATCTTCGTGACAGTATGCCACATCTACATCTAAAGGGATGTCAAACCTAGCCTTAAATTTGGCTAAGGCAGCCTCAGTCCTAAAGAGATGAGAAAAACTCATTCTTATGTATCAAACAAAGGGAAGGAAAACTTAAAAGTAAAGGGGAGAGCAAATGACTTACAATAGAAGTGCTAAAAGGGACTTGCTCGGGAAGGAATTTGTGCTTGGTAACCTAGGGCGTTTAGGAATAAAGGAAGTAAAAATGAAACAAAGAAATAAGGGTTGTGTTTTACAGGCCAAAGGAATTTTAAAAGCATTAAATGGATGTTCAGGCGGGAGAAATGATTAAAACCTCTGTTTTGTAACCGTCGCACGCATTGCCTCAGTACACAAAACGTTAGATGATCATAGCTGTCAAAGGACAGCCTGTAACCTTTTCTTCTCTACACGCACTAGCTGTCTTGTCTGTAATTAATAAATTGACAGTTGGTATCCCTGAGAAGTGAAACGGAAACCTTAATCAGAACCTTTGATTCTATCCCTGTGGATGGGGAAAGAATCAAAAGGGGGGGGGGGGGGGGGCTATTATACAGTCATGGATCTATTACCCTTGGCCCAATATCAGTAAGCCCAATACCAATAGGAACAGACCATCCTACCTAGATGGCAGCTCACCTTGCTCGGCAGATCAGGATGATAATGGTACCGACCATAAGTCTAGTGCTACTTGAGCTTAGTTTGAGCAAACTTGGTAGTGTCTTGGGAAATATCACTGCCAAGCGATGATCGATATCTAGTGCAAGTTCCAAGGCTCCTATTTCCAAAGTGGGCCCCTTATTATCAGGAATAATCTAGATAGGCCCCTTCCGCATGAGTGATGAAAAGGGTAACATTAGTAGTCCACTGAGGTAAGGCTATAAATAGAAGAATCACAAGAGAACAAATGGTTAGACGCCATAGGGTGAGAACTAGGAAAGTAACCGAGCAATTACTCGTAAGTGTTCGGTAAGAGAGGCCGATTACTTTAGCAAACCTATAGTCAAACTACCCTGGAGCTACCCATTGAAGGATACTCAACAGCCCACTAAAACAAGTAAATTGTGAGCCCAATTACGAAGTAGACCCATTAGGAAGAACTTGGGCGCCCATAGTATACATTAGTAAAACCATATATATATATATATATATATATATAGTTGTGGAAAAGATATTTAAATTTGGGACTTGTTCGTTAAAAATATCTAATGTATCAAATTATCAATTGAGTTATAAGACTCATGATACTCTCTAATTATAAGTTGTCAATTTGATCTTTGTTGAGAACTTTTTATTTTAGTCGTACTACTACTACCACATGGACTTATTCTTATCCAAATAATTAATGAAGACCAAATGCATGCACCAAACTTAATGTATACCTTTCAAGGTAAAATTGAGAGAGTAGTGGTTTGAAAAGCATAAAAGGATAAATTCTTCAAACCTATCTTAAGCTTCACAATTGGGCTTGAAAATAGGCTTGGGATGTTTTCAAACCCATAAATTAATAGCCTATTGGTGCATGTCTCGACATATGCAAATTCCCATATTACCTGGTCAATACAAACCTTGCCTTAAATCACAATTGGTGCTAGTCTAAGCAAGTATTTAATGACTATCGAGTGCATGATTTAGCAGCTCTTAGTACTCAATTTAGAGTAATATTGAGGCTATAACTATTTTCACGTTCATTGATATAGTATATTGTTATTGGAGCAACATTACTTTCATCTAAATACACCACTGACACCATGTTTATTATACAACAATCACTATAAATCAAGTCATCAATATTTCCTTTTGGCACAAGGATAGTTCCTTTACGTTTTCTTCTTTGCAGTGATGACAATAGTTGACAAATTTAAATACGGAACTGGATGAGTTTGTGAGTTTGGGAAACGGTATTTAAAGACACAAGGATCAAATGGATCGAATATAGACAGAGCTTAGGTAGAAGGGCCATAATATATTTTAGTTTGTAATATCATTTTTTGTTGAATAAAAGGTTTTAATCAAAACCTCGATCGGAGTCCTTAACCAATAGATAAATAAAACAAATTTTAGGGCCAAAGAGATATTGAGCTAGCCAGACCAGATGAAGCTTTGATTGAACAATATTGGGCCTAATAGTGAAGAACAATATTTACTCATAGGCCTAAATTAGGCACTACGTTTTATGTGTCAGGCTCTAACTAAAGCCTGATCCAAATGACAAGGCCCTAGAGTTTATGGACACTAAAATTCTAAAACAATTAGAACCTGACAACTCACTTTTCGGCCCCAAGTCCAGTGAGATATTGAGCTAGATCAAGGCTAGTCCAAAATAGGAATTCATTGCTAGAACTTGGCCCATCATTATGTAATCCATGTCTTATTTTACTTTTGCAAGCCCAAGATTTGCCCCATTTGGTTTATGGCAGAGCTAATGTTCGACTTTTGTAATTTATAATAAATGATAAAGTGAACACTAGTGCCAACCCAACATCGAATTTGATCATAATTCCCTACCTCAGAAAAATATCTAGAATGGCAGATGGAAAAAACTATGTGATTTAACAATATTTTGTAACGACCCAAGAAAAAACTCTAGTCACATCTGTACTATACTTCAAAAGGATTAGTCGCAATTGAGACTTTTTGTAGTTATTAATAAAACCCAGATCTACCCTGTAAATACCCAATGTGGGACTCATCAAACACCCACACACATCACACAATCAATCAATCAAATTGGAGAATCACAATCTCCCACACTTAAATCCCTAATGTCCTCGTTAGGGCCCACTTTGTGGGGTTGTGTCTCCAAGCCCACACGAAGTTACCGGGCCGGCTCTAAAACCATATGTAATGACCCAAGGAAAAACTCTAGCCACATTTGCGCTATACTTCAAAAGGACTAGTCGCAATTGAGGCTCCTTGTAGTTGTAATAAAGCCCAGATCTACCCAGTAAATACCCAATATGAGAATCATCACACACCCACACACATTACACAATCAATCAATTAAATTGGGGCATCACAATTATCTAGAATGATAGATGGAAAAAACTATGTGATTTAACAATATTTTGTTTATTTTATATAAATTTTTTGCCTTGAGTTAGTCTCGATGCCATATCTTTGCCCTCGAGAGTCAAGACAAACTCGAGGACACTATTAGATTTCATGTCTTAACAAAAAGTACTTTAGCTAGGGGCGTAAAGCGTAATAACGTGATGAAGATTCAATGATTATAAGTGCGTTTGGATACTGCTTATTTTGCTGAAAACTGAAAACAATAAAAAAAATAATAAAAAAGTTATTGTTCACACGTGGGTTACTATTCATTTGCCTATTTGCACTGTTCATGTTCCATGAACAGCGCACCAAGTGCTGTTCCAAAAAATAAAAGCCAGAAACGCAAAACACGTCCACACCAAACGCTATCCAAATGCTCACTATGTGTTAACTGTGACAATCGCATAAATTAAAGAAAACTCTAGAGGCCAATAAAAATTTCTAAAAATTAAACATTCTCCAGTAAGGGTCATCTTCATTTCCAAGTGAAATGAAGAGTGTCATTTATGTGTCATAATTTAAAGTGGAGTAAATTTAGGGTCTAGAACTCATTTAAAATTTAATTGTGATTAACTTTTACTTTAGTTAAAGTAAACTAAAGTTATAAATTGTTAAATGGGTTGGCATAACTAGACTCTAATTTTATTTCATTCTAAATTGTGGCCCTTAAAGCATTTCACTTGAAAATTGAGAAGATTCAAATCTGTTGTTTTGGTGCATGTAAGTGGAAGAGATTAGAGACTAATTTGGTCTATGTTGCTTACAAGTATACAACAAATGCAAAGGAAATAACTAAAATTGTAGGAAAAGTCAAATATTCAAAGGAGAAATTTCTTGCACTAAAGTTGCCATACAGCTATTTCAGGATTTTTGTCGCTTACTCTTCAACCCTTTATAACACTTATCTTGTTATTGTTCTTTGATAATTTGATAATTACAATAAGCAATAACGAAGTTAGGATTTAAGCCTAGAGAAAATTTATTTGCATGAGCATGCACGTGCATTCAAATGTATATATGAAATATAAAAAATGGTTAATATGTATATCAAATGATATTTTAAAGTAAAACAACCAACAAAATGATCCGGATGGTCAGAAAAAATTCTGGAAAAGCAACTTCGGGTACCCAACAAAATAAGGCATTTTGTGTGGAGAATGTGTAACAATGCACTGCCTACATTGGTTAATCTTCACCGACGCAACATTGTGCCTAGTCCGAGCTGTGCACAGTGCCATAATTTTCCTGAAGATTCTCTCCACGCGGTGTGGTATTGTGAGGCCATTACAGGAGCTTGGTCGACGTTGGAGTGGCTTCGCCAAACCGCTCCGCCACATCCTTCTACATTCAGCGAGTTACTAGCTTGTTTCTTGTTCTGCAGAGAAGAGTTTAGAGCATAGCTTTTTGTGATCATAGTGTGGCTTCTTTGGAATAGACGGAATGCTGTCCATTTTGGCCGCCCCCCTTTGCCCGTGGATAGTATATGCAGTAAAGCAGGCAGCTATTTGCAAGAATTTTTGCAAGCTTAGACCGAGGAGCCTGTCCCTCCTCGTCCTCCTCCCATGCAACAGTGGCGCCCTCCGGATCCTCATTGCTTAAAGTAAATTTCAATGCCGCTGTATTTCGTCGATCAAGTTTGGCGGGCATTGGTGTCGTTGTCCGCAACAATGCAGGTGAAGTTGAAGGTCCTATGTCATCTTCTATTCCCATTGCCCAATCAGTGGCGGATCTAGAAGCTTTAGCATGTTTGAAGGCTGTCCAGTTTGCTTTGGAGCTGGGAATCACTCGAGTGGTGTTTGAAGGTGATTCAGCAGTTGTCATTAACGCCCTTCTACACGGTGCAGGTGCGGGTGCGTTCGCTAGTTTCGACAACATTTTGGATGATATTTGCGTGCTCTCAGCTGTTTTTCAGTTTGTAAACTTTGTTTTTGTTAGTCGTCGTTGTAACGCAGTAGCTGATGCTCTAGCTAGAAAAGCTAAGCTAATTGCTAGGGCTCAAGTTTGGCTGCATGATGTGCCAGCAGGCATTGCCCCTTTAGTTCTTCATGATGTTCATTGATTTTGAGTTTGGTTTCAATAAATGGCCCAGGTCCTTGATTCTGGCTTCTCAAAAAACCAACAAAATGATCATTATTTGTTAAAGTTTCTTTTTTTTTTTTTTTGGGGTAATAATAAGCCATTTAAAAAATATTAATAGTTGAAATTTCATTGATAATTGAAAATGTTTTTAATAGTTTTTTTTTTTTTTGATATGATGTTTTTAATAGTTAGATAATCATGAAATACAACTTATGTAAATTTATGTTATTATCTAATTATTTCAAAATTTTATTGTTCATTACGCATTCTTTTATGAAGTAGAATGAATTTGAAGTCCTATTATTTTTTTTAATATCACTTTGAAAAATAAAATAATTTTCTTCATTTTTTTTTCTTTTGTAAGTTTTGAACCTTAAAAAACATTGATAAAGAAGGAAATGTTTTATTTCATCTTTCTTTTTAATGAATTTTGACATTCATCCACGGGCTTAAATGGCAAGAGAGCACTTTAAAATTTTGGTGTACTAAAACAACTTTCTAATTACTTCAAGTATGTTACTTTCCTATTAAAATTTATCTTTTACTTTTGATTTTTTTATGGCTTTTGATTTTTTGGCTCCACTCTTGACAACGAGAGAAGATAAATTTTAATCCTAAATATATTTGTTAAAAATAAAAAAAATATAATTGAATTACAAAATTTTTGGCCTTTATGACATTTGTCTTCGAATATTTTTGTACTTCTTCCAAAAAAAAAAAAATAAGAATTCTAACTTTATTTACATTTTAAACTTTCTTATGAGACAGTCTTGAATTTTCACCTCAAACTGTTATACATACAGGTGCATGTCTGCCAGTAATGTCCTTCCACAGTTCCACATATTATAATATGCCAATTTGACGCTGGCACGTGCCACTCCCTATTTGCATCAAGTGTCATTCAACGATTGGCAAATGAATTCTTTTGCTATAAAAAAAAGGGTCCGGTTAACGTGTGCCCTTAGGGCACACATTAAGCCATCCACTTTTGGAAATATTTTTTCGGGAATTGAAAAAGCTGTCAATACTTTTTCAATTCTCGAGAAAAATCTTTCCAAAAATAGTTAATTATTGTGTGCCCTTAGGGCACACATTAACAAAATCCTAAAAAAATATACTTCGTTAAATATACCTGTGGACCACAGCTAAGCTAACCAAAGGAAACAACTTTGATGCTTCTATCAAAAAAAAAAACTTTGATGGCTTCTGTTTTTTTTTTTTTTTTTTCTTTTTCAAAAAGTTAAATCATAAATGTACCTTTTATATAAACTAAGGAAATTGGAGCATGTCAGACCCAACGTGAGTGGATTTATAAACTCTCTAAATGAAAAGCATATCCATAGTTTATCTTTATTTGCGTAGTGTTTCTACTTTAGTGTCATTACTTCATTGAGAAGGACGAATCCATATATTCTAAGAAAATTATAAATTAACAAATTAAGTTTGAACATAGACTTTATCTCGAAACTAATGCTCTTAAAAAATATTTATTTAGAAGAATAAGAATAAGAACCCGAGTCCATCTCAATTTTCTAGGATAAAAACCAAGAAAATAAATGGAGATAGACTATTTCTGTAAGGACCAGATTTTAGTCCTTAGCTCAAAAGATGGATGAACTTCGGCCTAAAAAGCCCAAAGTAATGAATTTGTAGAGAATGAGTTGAAAAACTAGGTTTTAATGAATTAGACAAACACTAAAGTAGATTTAGATGACAAGAGAATAAAGGTAGATAAGTTTATATTGATGGAAACCGTCCTCGGCACATTCCGAGGAGATCAGTTCTTATACATATCCCTCTAGTTTGATTACAAGTTCAACTATTGATCACTACCATCTTTTTTTCTTAAATTTTCGATTCCCCTCTCTTATTACCCTCTTCTCATTTTATACTTTCTTCCCCTTTTCTTCTTTACCCTCCACGTGCAAACTAGATATTTGATGTTGATACTTGTTCCATCAGTATTTTCCTGAAATCTTTATGTAATAGCTGTAAGGCTGAAAAACTACTGTTCAAGTATCACATCCACATTAATGCGGCTAAAGAGTTAACTGCAGAGCATTTAATGCGGTGGTAGCAGCTTTCTCTTAGATATTTCTGAGCTTCCATCCTTCATGTATGTTCATAATTCATGTCCCTATCAGTGGAATTTCTTGAGAGGTCACTTTGAACGATAGGATATACATTTGAGATGTGCTTCGTTTATTCGAGGAGATACTACTCCTCGCACCACCTCCCCTAACCTTTCCACTCGCAACACACTTATAGGACCCTAAGTTTTACACCCTCACTACTGTTTATTTGTCCTCGGACCAACCAACGTCCTCGGCCAAGACCCAGTATATAATTTTGGGCCTTTATCTCTACAATAACCCCTCAAAACTCTGGTTTTTCCCTTTTATCCTAGGAGAAAAGTGGGGTTTTGATTTTTAAGAATTAAGATCATTCGTTTCTTTGGTTTACACACGTGGGAGTACCATTTTGTGCACCCCATAACTGTTACTGATGCTTCGAAGCTCGTGATGTGTCATTAATTGCTCCAGGCGGCGCTTTGTTCCCCCCATCCAACGATGAGACGTAGATCCTGCGGTTGATATTTCCCCTTGAATTTTGAGTGGGGTAACTCCCACTCAATTCCACTTCCTATATAAGGCATCCGAGGAAATTATTTTTCCTCATTTCACAAGTCTTCAAGTTCTCGAGAGATCCCAAACACTCTAACCCTCAAGGCTTTCTAAGTTCCCGAATTCCCCAAGTCCTTTTCTTAAAAAATCTTTGAATCTTTTAAAGGTTCAAGGATCAATACACGTGCTTATTCTCGTAAGTTTCTACCTCTTTAAGCTTTTTTTTTTTTTCTCGACCAATCTCCTCGGCCTTCTATTCTTTATTTTCTTTCTTTGAAAATTTCTTTTGCATCCCTTTAGCTCGCCTAGATTGGTAGGTTCAAGCATCTTGTAGACTCTCTTGCTTCTATGGAGGCCTTTAGAGCTAAGTATAATATCCCTCAAGGAGTAACCCTGAAGTACTGTCCACCGGACCAAATATATATCGATAAGGAAGTGGGTGAGGTGGTCATTCCCATAATCAACTTCATAGAATGGGGAATGACACTCCCCATGGGCATAGTAACTCGAGACTATCTCCATAACCATAAGTTGTGTCCTCACCAATGCGCACCCAACCTATTTAGGGTCTTAGGGAGCATGGATGCTTTTAATGAGCATATGACTTAAGGTTTACATGGCACGACGTCGTTCACATGTACGAGTATCATTCCCTTGTCGATGAGGGATTTTACCTTAAGTCTTGGTCTAACATTGTTAGAATGGTATCATGTCTTTCTAAGTCTAATAAGGGCAATGAAGGATGATTACTTGATCGCGTCCGGGGGAGTGGCACGATGGTCTTCACTGCCCAACCTAGGAGGGAAAACTAGGTGAGGTTCCCTAGAATTAGGTCCATTGGTATGGGATTTAGCCCTTTTAGTTTTATTTCCTTTACCCCTTAACATTTTGTCTGCTTTTGATGGCGAGTTTTGTTGGTCTAACACTGATTTCCTCCTCGGATGTTTTCGCAGATAAGAGGCATACTGCTCCGAGACTTAGCTTGATCAACGTTTAGGGTCTCAACAAGTTGTTGAGGTTAGAGATATTTATAAGTGCGGACGGGCTGCTGCGAGCCGTGCACTTAATACTCAATTTCAAGCCTCTGTCAAACATATTCTAGGATGCGGGTCAAGCAATAAGAGCCGGTGACCCCAGATTAGCTCGTATAGAAGTTTCTATGCCTGGCTTCTTGGCCCGAAGAGACCTTCCACTAGTTGAACTGCCTCTTCAACGTTCTCCCCAATAAATAGCCATTCTGAGGGAGGAAATAGCCTCCTCGCGTCTATCCCTTGAGGCTGAGATTGACCAATTTCGCTTCGAAGAAGAAGAAGGAGCACTAGAAGGCCTGTGGAGCTGTTGGATTCTGAAGTTGAATTCGACAGATTTTCTGCGGCCCATTCTCCTAGACTTATAGTTGCCTGGGTTGATACCAGCTCCGAAGAACAGGAAGAAATGGCCTTGAACCCGAGGAGGGTCCTTAAAGATCTAGTAGCTGGGAGAAATAAGGGGTCATCATCCAAGGATACCCCAAATTAGCTCGCATAGAAGTTTCTATGCCTGGCTTGTTGGCCCGAAGAAACCTTCCACTAGTTAAAATGCCTCTTCAACGTTCTCTCTAATAAGTAGCCGTTCTGAGGGAGGAAACAACCTCTTCACGTCTATCCCTTGAGGCTGAGATTGACCAATTTCGCTTCAAAAAAGGAGTGCCAGGAAGGCCTGTGGAGCTCTCGGATTCTGAAGTTGAATTCAATAGATTTCCTACTGCCCATTCTCCTAGACTTGTAGTTGCCCAAGTTGATACCATCTCCGAGGAACAGGAAGAAATGGCCTTAAACCCGAGGAGAGGCCTTAAAGATCTAGTAGCAGGGAGAAATAAGGGGTCATAATCCAAGGATACCCTAGATTAGCTCGCATAGAAGTTTCTGTGCCTGGCTTCTTGGCCCTAAAAGACCTTCCACTAGTTAAACTGCCTCTTCAACATTCTCCCCAATACGTAGCCGTTCTGAGGGAGGAAACAACCTCCTCGCGTCTATCCCTTAAGGTTGAGATTGACCAATTTCGCTTCGAAGAAGAAGAAGGAGTGCCAAAAATGCCTGTAGAGCTCTCGGATTCTGAAGTTGAATTCGACAGATTTTCAATGGCCCATTCTCCTAGACTTGTAGTTTCCCGGGTTGATACCAGCTTCGAGGAACAAAAAGAAATGGCCTTGAACTTGGGAAGGGCCTTAAAGATTTAGTAGCTGGGAGAAATAAGGAGTTATCATCCAAGGATACCCCACAGACTCAGCTTCCTCCTAATCCTCCCCTTCCCCCTCTTCCCTCCCCTTTCAGCTTGCTTCTTGATCCCAACTTGCAAAAGAAGATGAGAAAGGGTAAGGACATTGAGGAGGGGGAGGTTATCCCCCTGAAGGGCTCAAAGCAGCATAAAGAAAACTGTTAAAGATAAACGGGCCTCTTTTGTGGAGAGCAAAGATGACTCCCTTGGGGCAGCAGTGCACCTCAGCCAATTGGATGGCGTTGCCATCCTATAGGACGCTTCAGTTCGGGAGTTCCAGAAAAGGCGTTCAGCCTACATTGTTGAAGCCCTAGAACAACCATTTCTCCTCCCCAAAGACATGGAGGCTCTTAGGCACATGAGACAGCTAGGCCTTTTCCTGTCCCTAAAGAGGGACCTTGTCATAGTGAGTTAACTAACATATCCTTGAATTAAATGCTAAGCTGCTCCTTCATTCTTTCTGTAAGAAGTTTAGACCCCTTAAACCTAAACAGATTAACCTAAATATTTAGCCAAGTGATTAACTTAGGTAAATTAAACAATTCTAGGTTAACACAAAATATATCATATCATGCAAAGCAGCGGAAATATAAATAACATAATGATATAATGACCCAGGAAAACCAAACCAGTAAAAAAACCTGGGGAGGATTTAACCTAACTATCCTTAAGGTAAAAAGGAATTCACTATGAAAGAATTGAAGTTTACACAATAGCGACTTAGACCACTAACATCCTATTGCTACCTCGAGTAAGAACTTACTACCACGACCACGTGACAGTTCCGAGTCCACAGACTACTTCTTTCCTTGAATTCTCAGCAAAGCACAAGCACACCTTCTTATATATCTTGAAACACTTGATTCTGCAACTGAAAGATTACCAAGCTCTTGACATCAATTTTGAGATTGGAAACCCTAAGTGTATGTGAAGGTAAACACCTCTAGATCTCACAAATAAGATTCACAAACACAATATTCAGAATACTAAAAATGTGGCTAGGGTTTTCCCTTTTATACTTAGGGCAAAACATAAAACCCTATACATTAAATGGACTAGGGCTGAGTTGGAAATTCTGCAGAAAAAACATTCTGCACAACTTTCGATCGGTCGAGTCTAATTCTCGATCGATCGAGCCAGGCAGAAATGCACAGTAAATTCTGCAGTAACTCGATTCCAACTTAACATGAAAACCCCATACTTTGAGAAAATCTAAACACGACTAAAACCGTTTTGATCATGGTTTGCCAACATTACAAAATGAAATTCTAATACATTAGTTCTTAATTTTTAGAACCTAACACTTTCTCTTTTTTTCTTTTTTTTTTTATATATGGGATTCCTTCATTATTCTTGTGCAGGTTACCCAACAAATTTTTGTGGCCGAGGAGTGGGTTTGGAATGCCCGTAATGAGGCTAGGGTTGAGGCCCACTCCCGCGCCAAGACTGAGAAGTCCCTGGGGGCACTCAAATAAGAGTAGATGGAGTTGGCTAAGAAGCTGACCGCTGCAAAGAGGGGACGTCTAAGTGCCGAGGCTGGTTTGAAAAGCTTAGAGACCCAAGTCGAGGACCAGTGCAAGCAGCTTCATACTACCGAAATAGAGCTAGCCACCTAGAGACAACTGGTCCTAGATCTTAAGGCTGAGCTGCAGAAAGCTAAGGATGCAATTCGAGCGGCAAGGGAAGCTTCTTTGGCCGTGGAAGCAACTAACTATGAACGTGGGGTGCAGGACACAGAGGCGTGGTTGGCTAAAGAAGTGGCAGGGGTGTGCGGGGATTAATGCACCGAGGTATGGGCAGAAGCGCTTAACCGGGCAGGAGTCCCTGCTAACTCCGAGCTAAGGAAAGTTGAGAACATTTTCTTCCCGGAGGATATCTGAGAAGTTCTTACAATGCTACCTCCTCCTATTGCTGATCCTCTTCCTCATCCTACGTAGCTCTCTACCATCTGAGCCCTTTATCTTGATACTGAAGTCTCAGTAGAGGCTGGTAAGGGTAAGGAGGCTCAGCCACCGATCAAGACCAATCTCTCCGAGGATGCTCTCACGATCAGGGATGTGGTTTCCGAGGCTGAGGACGCAGAGTCTAAGTCCAAGGTTGGGGATACCCAACTTAAGGCAGCTAATTCCCAGGAGGACCCTCACAAAGCAAAGGCCTAGTTATAGGATTTTTTTTTTTTTTTTTTTTTTTTTTTTTTTTTTTTTTTTTTTGCGTTGTTGTGGTATTTCATTCTTGTTTGTAACATACTCACCTTTTGATCAATGAAAAGATTTTACCTTTTGTTTCATGATTTTTTCTTTTTCCTTGTAACCTTTATTCTCTTATTGGTTTTGTTACTGTTCCGCCCCTCAATGAGATTTGGGATTGATAAGATTGCTAATGATAGTGGATTGTTATTACTCACACCTTAAAAAAATCTAATAGTAGTACATTACTGCCAATTCAAATAAATTGAACAAGTGCCAGCAATAAGGAGAATTATCACATACCTGTACTGAGAGTTGGGCCTCTTGCAAAGAAGGCTGAATCTTATGAAGATGAATAATATATCTTGTAAAAGATAAACAGGGCAGACAAACCTTATTTAGCTCAACACTTATATAAACATGCAAGAACATTAACTTACTTAAAGCCCCTGATCTGAGAAGTTAGGTACAACATAAGATTTATTTTGACACTTAGAAAAATAAATAGAAAGTGCTAATTTACTCAAAGCATATGGTCTGAAAGACTAGGCATGACTGAGATTCTGTTTAACTTAGAAAAGTAACTTAACATGTCAATTTAGCCAAGGTATGTGACCTGAGGAGCCAAGCATGACCAAGGTTCTGTTTGATACTTAGAAAAATGTCATAGTGTTAATTTTTCCAAAGCATGTGGTCTGAGGAGCTAGGCATAGCTAAGGTTCTGTTTAACACTAAAATAGATGTCAAGGAGTATAAATTTTCCCAAACATATGGTCCGAAGAGCCAGACATAGCTAAAGTTCTGTTTAATACTTAGAAAGATGTTATAGTGTTAATTTTCCCAAAGCATGTGGTCCAAGGAGCCAAGCATAGCTAAGGTTCTGTTTAACACTGAAATAGATGTCAGGGAGTATTAATTTTTTCAAAGCATGTGATCCGAGGAGCTAAGAATAGCTAAGGTTCTGTTTAATACTTAGAAAGATGTCGTAGTGTTAATTTTCCCAAAGCATGTGGTCCGAGGAGCCAGGCATAGCTAAAGTTCTGTTTAATACTTAAAAAAATGTCAGTGTTAATTTTCCAAAAGTATGTGGTCCGAGAAGCTAGTCATAGCTAAGGTTCTGTTTAATACTGAAATAGAACGCATGATGCACAATATAATAAACCATCAATATGGTAAAGGAAGCTTTTATTAATAATAATACCTTCTCAGGTTGCTTACATTCCAAGGACGTAGTACAACTTTCTCATCTTGGTCTTCAATATAATACGCATCTATCCTAGCTACCGAGGTAATATGATATGGCCCTTCCCAATTAGGTCCCGGTTTTTCCCATGCTGGGTTTTTTGCAATACCTGCTACCTTTCTCAATACTAAGTCTCCTAGAGTTAATGGTCTTACCTTTATGTTGGCATCATACCCTTACTTGAGCTTATGTTTGATAGGCCAAAAACGTATTGACCCCCTATGATGAACTAACCAATTAATTAACCAAGTGAATTAATTAGGTTCAATTATATGTAAAGAGCGTGGTAACACAAACAAATCACCAATTAAACTAAGTACACAGGAGAAATTAAATTGACACGGTAATTTGTTTACGAATGGGGAAAACCTACACAACAAAAACCCTAGCGGGCAATTTTAAGGTCACCACTCCCGAAATTCCACTATTATCACAATAAGCGATTACATCTAAAGGAATCTCAGCACCTTATACCAACCTACAGTTGAACCCTTACCCCAATACCTCATTGGATTTGTTCTGTAGTGACAATTTTTCCTTTTGATGCACAGCTCCCAAGTAAGTGATTAACCAATTGCGCGGATCCCAATACGCGACTTCAATCACCAACTAGAGAGAGTTGTTGGCTGCAAAGTTCTTCAGTTCATCACACGATGAAGATCCAAAAGTTGCTAAGTCACAAAACCCTACGGTGCACATACATAGCAACTTCTTTACAAGAAAGATGAACTAGGGCAAAACTAGGTTTCCGGTTACACTTGAGGAATTATGCTCTTGTGCAATTGTACTCTTGGCTGTGCAACCTACTACAGCCCTTAAAACAATCATTTTATATGTCTAGGCTTATAAGAAAAGAAGGTCCAAAGAAATATTCAAGGTTCCCAAGAAAATAGAACAGAAAATATGTTTTTCTTAAACTTCGACAGATAGCATCTATCGAAAAGCTATCAAGCAGCTGTCGAGCTTTAATGACAGGCAATTTCTTGGCTTAAATCTTGCACAGACTTGCATGACTTTAACACATCCTAAATCTACCCAATTACAAATAAAGTGAGTTTTGTCAAAGGATTAGCCAATTACATAAAGTAGTGACATATGTTCCTAACAAGTAAAACACATATGTCCTAACAATCTCCCCCTTTGGCAATTTGTGACAAAACCACAATAAACAAATGAACATATGAGAGAAGTCATAAATCATTCAACTCAAACTCACTTGTTAAATACAATAAAATCTATCCTAACACAAATTCTTGAAAAACTTTGCAAGAAGAGAGTTTATCGCAAGTAGACTTTAACAACCTGTATTTCTGAAACACTTAAACAAAACTCATCAAGGCATCTTAGTCTGAAATAGAAATAATAGATTGCATACACGTAATAAGAAGTATGTGTATAAAGAGAGGAAATAAACAACACATGTAAGGGTAGGTGAAAGAAACATACATCAACATATAAAGAAAATAAGTACAATGTATGTCAATAATGGTCACAAGACCTAAAGTACAAGAGCAATGTATCTCTAAAAGAAAGAAAAGAAAAAGATACAAGTAATTCTCGCTACATCCCTCAAGATATCAACACTCCAAATAACAAAATGGTCATATACTAACTCTCCCCCTAAGTATGAATTCTCGTACCAAAACTACTCCCCCTTTTTGTCATGAGTGACAAAAGGAAGAGTGACAAGTAAACATCTCATTGGAAGAGCTAGCATCTCCATCATCATCATCATCATCATCGGAAGCATCAACATCATCATCAGCATCAGAAGCATCAAAATCAGAAGCCATTGGAGGAGGTGGAGGAGAAGCCTCAAGAGCAAAGCCATCCATGACCCCCTGCCGCTATGCGATATGGCTGACACGAACATTCACTTGATACAGCTCTGTAGAGAGTGTATCAAGGCGAGCATCCATACGTTGAAGCTGCGCCATGATGTCTCCGAGAGTCACATCGCCCATAGAAGAGGAGGGAGCTGATGTGGATGGAGCAGATCGGGATGGTGCCGAATGGGAGGGAGGAGCTGCTGACCCAGTTTATCGCGACCGAAACTGCGCCTTGCTACGTTTGACGGTAGCGGCGTCTATGGCACACATGACAGAAAAATGGTTAGATGAGGGAAAAGGAATGGAAAAATGGCTCAAAATTCACGTGATAGTTGAAGGAAAATGAGCTTATCACGGGTAGCCGAATCCCTATAAACATCTAAAATGGAAAGAATAAAATATGAGGAAAAATCTATAGTGAGCTGCTCTAGAAGGGACAACAAATATCGAGCACGAGGTTTTGTAATAGAGTTGTAGTGAGAAAGTGAGTGCAAAACAAAAGTCATCATTATGTTCAAGAATCTAGGACCTTTAGCAAAAGGCCTACACGATGTGAATTGACGCTCACCCTAATCAAAAGGGCACTCACAAAAAGCAAAGATCATCTCGTCTTTGGACATAGTCCTCAAACACCCACAACCGAGGTAGTCAGGATGCTCTACCCTCGGAACACGGAGCACATCGGATACCAACTCCAGTGTGACCACTATGCGCGTACCTCGAACGCGAGTATGAAAGAGAGGTACTGAAAAATCAAATCCATGCATGTTGGAGTAAAACCCCTGAATAAGCACGGATGGACATGTGACCGGGACGTCACACAGTGACTCCTAACCCTAACTGTGAATGACATTGGGTAGGTCAGTGTCGGCGAAGTCCAGCAAAATAAGTCGGCATTCCAAATGAACATCTCGTTTAGAGAAGTTCTCCAAGAAGTTCTTTCGGGCATCTTCATCACAGAACCGAACAGAGGAGGGGATAGGATCAGTAGAAGTGAATGCCTCGAAAGGAAAAGAGTTTCGGGATGGAACAGACTTACGTTTGGGTGCCATAGACACGACTAACGTAAACGAAAAGAGAGAGAGAGAGACAGAGAGAGAATCAGAAAAGTCCCAAAAACAATTTAAATATCAAAATATATAGAAAAGTAATAACATATGCATGGGAATGCATGAACATGTGACATGCAACATAAAAGCATCATGGGCTCAGCCCAATCCAATCCTAACAGCACACAATCAAGTTGCAAACATCTAAATACATGATAATACTGTTATAATGCTTATGTGATGCAATGTATGAGATTTTAAACTCATTTAAGCAAAAACCCATCCCAAAATTTAACAAAAACCTCATCTATTTTGAAAAACTCCAAAATTTTTCAAAAACCCCAAAACCTAGGTTTCAAAACATGAAATGCATGAAAATGAAAGAAATTAGAAGCTTACCAAGTGAAGAAAGTCTGAGAAAGCTTGAAAAACACTTGGGTAGAGGTTTGGAGTGAGAGAAACTGTTTTGGGAGGTGAAAAAACAGAGGTATCAACAGAGAGATCGAGAGAAATGAAGAACCGGATTGCACAGAACCTATTTATAGAGGTTCAGTAAATCTTGACAGATAGAGGTGTCGAGAGAGATGTCGAGAACATAAGGCGTCGACAGATGAAGCTATCGAGGATCTGTCGAGGGATAAGACAAGAATAGATAAAAGAAGCTCGATCGATCCACTAGTTGTCGAGAAGCTATCGAGAGGTCAAAAACTTTCTTGACCAATCCACCAGGTGTCGAGATTGCGATAAAAAACAGTTTAAGAGCTCGACAGATAGCCAAGTGTTGAGGAGCAGTCGAGATTGCTTAAAAACAGTTTTTCGAGAAGAGAAAAACACAGATATGAATGCAATCAAGTATGCAACTCAACTAAAGATCCAATCAACATATTAAGCTTTTAAAATCATCTCTTAACAAAAAATTTAAGCATATGGATCTCAAAAACACACACACACACACACACACACACACACACACACACACACACACACATACACACTAAACAAGTCTAACCAATTTTATATTTCAAAAATAAGTCAAGACAATTTAGTGAGTATACATTAGCACATGTAAAACTTGTGATGGCCAAGTCACATTGTACCTGCACATGTATCAAGAGTAGTAAAGAATATTGCATGTTATATATGAAAAACATCCCAAGATTGCAAATGTGTATGCATGTTATGACGATTTGAGATATGAGAAAATCACTTTAACTTACACACAATCACAACTGTTTGATGGAGACTATCACCTTTGAGGTACATCCTGTAACTCCCACATCTCCTAGAAAACACGCTTGCAATCATATTTAAAAGCATTTTTGATCTTTTTGCTTTTTAACTTTCTTTGCATATTTTTCTTTTAAGAAAACCATGCATGGGCATATATAAGAGAGAAAAGAAATACCAAATGATGTTAAGCTTTTGACATTGCACTTTTGCTATGCCGAAGCATACAGATGTCATTGACTTTGCACTTTTGCTATGTCATAGCATACAAATGTCATTTTATAATTGGCGGGCAACTGTGGTGAAATTGTTATTTATGTCTTTCTCTTAGGATTTTCTAGTTCTACCCGTCAAAAAGAGTGATGCGAGTGTTAAATACAAGAGATAACTTACTCTTACTCATCACAAACACGAGCCACAAAGCTCACTTTCTTAATTGTGCATAGAGATGCTCATCCAAGCTACACAAGATACAAAGTTTAGAAAACTTTATTTCAATGGCCATCCAAGGCACACAAATACCAATGTACACAAAACACACATTGTTTTAGTATTTTTCTGATTTTTCAAAAAAAAATTATTTATTTTGAAAAACAAAATAAAGCAAAACTGAAAATAAACACACAAAAACATGTGAAACAAACCAAAAATAAAGCAAGAAATTAGACTGACTCAAAACTTAAAATTAAAACACACAAGTAATGCAAACAAGAGAAAGGGGATAAAGAGAAGAAAAATGATAGAATCACTTAGTTCGTTTTTCCTTCCACACCTTGGAGGAACCCTTCCTTTTGAGTGAAACCTTAAACCGGAGGTGAGGGGGAAGAATTAAAACCGTTCAAGTTAGAAAGGAACATGAAGGCTTTGAGAAAATCTCCAAGGGGAGCAAAAGAAGGTAAAAACTGATTCTAAGTTCCCGATGCGATCATGTCGTTGCTTTGTTGAGTGGCTAACCACTTATAGCAATTTGGTCGAGTATGACTGGCTCCACCATAGTGATAAAAGGGATGCTGCTTCTTCTGTTTTGGCTTTTGAGAGTTAGCCTTTTTAGTCCTAGGGTTTTTAGTCTCATTCTTAGGAATTTTAGGGGGTGCTCCTAAGATAGGCTTACCCTTGTCTATGTTCTCACTAGCTAATTTATTTTCAACATTTATATTCTCAATTTCAACATTATTAGCAGGAGGAACAAAAATAGTAGTACTAGTAGAAGCAATATTAGAGGAAGAGAAATCATACCCTAAACCGGTTCGATCTAAAGCAGATTTCTGAATGCTGAGCATCTTGTCAAGTTTCGAACTTGAAGCCCTTTCCAGCTGAGCTCTGACTTTGAATAGTTCTGCCTCAAGCTTATTAATCTTCTTAGCTAAGAAGTTGTTCTCAAACCTCAGTGCTCCAATAGTCTGATTTGATTCATCAAACTTTATGGAGAGCTCTTCACGCTCAAGCTCCACATCACTGAGCTTCTTGGTGGTCAACCTATACAATTTCTCATGCTTTTCTGGGACCTTGTATAACTTTTTATAGGCTGTATGGATGTCATTTTGTTCATCTATCCTCTCAAACTTGGACTCCACCAATTCTTCTTCTTCATCCACATCTTCAACAATCCCCTCAAAAGGATTGACAGTGGCAGTGAAGGCATTCAAGATTCAATCATCCTCATTGTCGAAATCATCTTCCAGCTCGGTGTCGCTCAAGGTCGAAGCAAGTGTCATGCTCTTCCTAATGCTTTTAAGATATGTAGGACACTCCTGTTTCATGTGACCAAACCCTTGACACCTAAAGCACTTAGGTCCTGCGAGAACAGTGTACTGACCACCATCCCTACTATCCTTCTTCCCTTTGTCTTGGCTCTTGAACTGAGAAGAACTAGATTGCCTACGGTCCTTGTCAAAGCCCTTTCCATTGGCATTCTTCATGAACTTCTTGAATTGCCTTGTAATGTAAGACTTCATCTTAGAATCCTCATCATCTGAAGACTCATCAGTGTCACTACTCTTGGCCTTCAAAGCTATGCTCTTGCCCTTACCCGACTTGCCAATTCTTGTTAACCCCAGCTCGTAGGTCTGCAAATTACCAACCAGCTCTGTCAAAGGAATCTTGTCAATATCCTTTGATTCTTCGATCACTGTAATCTTGGCATGAAATCTCTCGGGTAGACATTTGAGCACTTTCCTCACAATCTTAGGCTCAGGAATGGTTTCCCCAAGATTGAAGGTTGAGTTCACTATGTCCTTGAGCTTTGCATAGAACTCATCGAATGACTCATCCTCCATCATCTTGATTTCTTCAAAGCTTGTAGTGAGCCTCTGAAACTTTGAATCTTTGATAGCCTTGGTTCCCTCATAAGTTGTCTGGAGAATGGTCCATACCTCCTTAGCAGTTTTAGTAGAGGATATCTTCTTGAACTCCTCATTAATGACCGCACTGAATAAAATATTCAATGCCTTGCTATTGAAGTTTGCCACCTTGATCTTAGCATTATCCCATTCGGCCAGCACTTCCTTTGGCTTGGTCCAGCCAATCTTTACAGCTTACCATACCTTCTCATCTAAAGACTGCAAGAAAGCTTTCATGCGTACTTTCCAGTTTGCATAGTTAGTGTCATCAAATAAAGGAAGGATAATTAAAGATTGTCCTCTATCCATGACAAACAGGGGTCAATGGATCAACACAACAAAGATTAAACCTAATCAGAGTGTACCCGCGCTGATACCACTTGATAGGCCAAAAACGTATTGACCCCTTGTGATGAATTAACCAATTAATTAACCAAGTGAATTAATTAGGTTCAATTACATACAATGAGCGTGGTAGCAACAAAAAAATCACCAATTAAACTAAGTATATAGCAGAAATTAAATTGACACGGTGATTTGTTTACGAATGGGAAAAACCTACACCTCAAAAACTCCACCGGGTGATTTTAAGGTCACCACTCCCAAAATTCCACTATTATCACAACAAGCGGTTACAAGTAAAAAAATCCTAGTACCTTATACTAACCTACAGTTGAACCCTTACCCCAATACCCAATTGGACTAGTTCTGTAGTGACAATTTCTCCTTTTGATGCACGGCTCCCAAGTACGTGACTAACCAATTGAGCAGATCCTAGTACGCGACTTCAATCACCAACTAGAGAAAGTTGTTGGCTGCAAAGTTCTCTAGTTCATCACACGATGAAGATCCAAAAGATGCTCTGTCACAAAACCTTACGGTGCACATACACAGCAACTTCTTTACAAGAAAGATGAACTAGGGCAAAACTAGGTTTTCGATTACATTTGAGGAATTATGCTCTTGTGCAATTGTACTCTTAGCTGTGCAACTTTCTACTGTCCTTAAAACAATCTTTTTATATGTATTGGGTTATGAGAAAAGAATGCCCAAAGGCACATTCACGGATCCTAAGAAAATAGAACAGAAAATCTGTTTTTCTTAAACCTCGATAGATAGCATCTGTCGAGAAGCTGTCAAGCAACTGTCGAGCCACGGGTCTGGAATAGCTTCTTGAGCTCAATAGATGCTAGCTGTCGAGCTTTAATGACAAGTAATTTCTTAGCTTGAATCTTGAACAGACTTACATGGCTTTAACACTTGATCTTAAAACAAGGTTTCTTGAAGTATTAAACATATCCTAGATCTACCCAATTACAAGTAAAATGCATTTTTTCAAAAGATTAGCCAATTACATAAAGTAGTGACATATGTTCCTAACAAGTGAAACGCATATGTCCTAACAACGTTGATAATAAGCCAATTGAACCATGGCCCTTTCTCTCCGCTTTTCAACTAAGTCTGAACCCTTCTCTAACAGCTCATTGTTGTTATTCGGGGTGAGATGTGCTTCGTTTATTCGAGGAGATACTACTCCTTAGACCACCTCCCCTAACCTTTCCACTCGCAACACACTTATGGGACCCTAAGCTTTACACCCTCACTACTGTTTATTCATCCTTGGACCAACCAACGTCCTCGGCCAAGGCCCAAGGCCTAATATATAATTTTGGGCCCTTATCCCTATAATTCCAAATATAAAATTAGTATAAAAAAAAGCCCAAAATAGTATTTAAATTTGATAAGATTCGAGAGCCAAAAAGATAGAGGCAGCTTTACATGTAAGTCAAGGTGTTCATGGCTTGCAAAAAAAAAAAAAAAAATTGTATTAAGAATGATATTGTGACCATGAATTTTTTTTGGTAGTGTTTGCAGCTCTACTTTCCTCGGCTTTGCAGTCATAGCAGCTCTTCCCTTCTCGGCTTAGCCACTCGAGAGCTCAACGCACAATCACTGTAGTTATCGTTTCATTTGTTTATTATTCTCTTTCACTTTATTACTCCTATCTTAGTATTTTCAGTTCTTATTTTACCTCAATTGGTCTTTCTTTGCCTTTTCATTTTGTTAGTAGATAGAAATTGTATAACTTCATATCTTTGCTTGTTTTTTTTTCTTTGAAATTGGTATATTCAAGTTCTCTTTTTATTATATTTTATATTAGATTTTACATTAATTTCTTAATAACTAACCTAGAAAAAATTTATAGATCAACCACTACAAAAAGGCAAAAAGCATATCTTAGTATTTTCAGTTTTTGTTTTACTTCAATTAGTCTTTTTTTGTCGTTTCATTTTGTTAGTAGATAGAAATTTTATAACTTTATGTAAATTTTTTTTTTTTTTTACATTGATATATTCAAGTTATATTTTTATAAGATTTTATATACTTTAAGTTTCTTAATAACTAACCTAGAAAAATTTTATAGATCAACCACTACAAAAAGGCAAAAAGCATAGAGGGGAAGTGGGAATCTTGAGTTGAACAACAGGATTAATAGCTAAGAAATAGCAGCTTGACTTCACCTTGAAGGAGGAAGTTGAGAGGAGTGAGCAAGAACTAGAGAATCCAAATGCTGAACTCAATTGGACTTGTTTATAATCAAGTTTATTTATAACTCATGAGGTAAAGATTACAAGTTCTGACTAGGCAATGACTCAAAACTAACATATTAGATCACAAGACATTGTATGATATAGGATTCATGATACTTCTACTTCAAAACAAGAGATTCTCATCTGAAGCCAACAAATGTTGAATGTCAACATGCATGATATAATATAAAAAATAAAAATAAAGATAATTCTCACAAATGTTTTTTTTTTTTAATTTTATAATGAAATTGTTCACAATGTTTGTGTCCCTTTCCCACAAATTAATTAATAAAAAGATAATGCTGTGTTTAAGTGTTTATATATATATATATATATATATATATATATATATATATATATATATATTGCTTGATGGAGTAGCAAGAAGAAGCCAGGCAATGCCAATGGTCCTATAGTGGAAGGCTGAGTGGCCAAGTCGTTACTAGATCAAGGCTAAATAGGAATTCATTACTAGAACTTGGCTCATATCATGTAATCCATGTTTTATTTTACTTTCGCAAGCCCAAGATTAGCCCCATTTGGTTTATGGCAGAGCTAATGTTCGACTTTTGTATTTGTAAATGATAAAGTGAACACTAGTGCCAACCCAACTTCGAATTTGATCATAATTCAATTCCTCATAAAAATATCTAGAATTGCAGATGGAAAAAAACTATATGATTTAACAATATTTTGTTTATTTTATATAAATTTTTTGCCTTGAGTTAAGCTCGATGCTATGTCTTGCCCTCGAGACAAACTCGAGGACACTATCAAACTTCATGTCTTTTAACAAAAATTACTTTGGCCAAGGGCGTAAGAGCACCCACAGCAGTGGTGTTAAATAGTCATATTGCTAAAATTATAGATATTTAGTACAAAAAAATGGCTGCAGCAGTGGAGCTAAAACCTTAAATTTTAGCTCCACATGAACAGTGCACATTTATAAATAAATGTGCACTGTTCATCACATCTAAAAATAAAAAGATTATTTTATTACTTCCTCTCTCCTACTTTATTTTAAAAATATTTCTTTCTTCTCTCTCTCTCTCTCTCTCTCTCTCTCTCTCTCTCTCTCTCTCCGGCTTCTCTGCTTCTTCCTTCTTCCTTCACATTTTTTTTTTCTCTCCTTCACCCACTCTCTGCTTCGCCGATCTGTTCAATGTCACCATCCTACGCCAGCCCACGTTGTCGCTGAGTCGCCGTCTCACGCCATCGTCGCCGATCTTCATCGCGGTTCGCGGTTCACCGTCCTACGCCAGCCCACGTCGCCGCTGAGTCGCCGTCCCACGCCATCGTCGCCGATCTGGGTTCACGGTTCGCTGTCCGCTGTCGTCCCACTCGCCGTCCTCCATCGCCATCCCACCTCGCCGTCCTCCATCTCTCCCTCATCGCCGATCTCATGGACAATCGAATAAATTAAGGAAAACTCTAGAGGTCTAATAAAATTTTGGCAAAAATCATATTTTGATCTTTATATTTTGAGAGTACAGTAAATTTGATCCCCACATTTTAGTTGCAGTCAATTTAGTCCCTGTTATTTTTAATTTATAATCAATTTAGTCTCTACTGTAAATTTACTAACGAAAAATGTTTATATGACAAACGATTTGCATGGTAGACGTATTTAATATTAAAATATTAAATAAAATTTATGGCAAAAAGATAAAAAAAAATAAAAGCTCGTTAACTTTAAAAAAATAACTTTCTTTTTGCAAAATTCTTTTCCTTTATTTATTTTTTCTTTTAATTTTCTTAAAATTTCTTTAACCAAACACCCACTCACATTTAAATTTAACACCACCAATCCTTTTATAAATAAATAAATAAAACACACACGCGCACACACACCACCACCACCAATCTTTGACAACAAAGTCCACTGCAACACCCAAAAATCTCCTCCATCACAAATCTAGGAAACTCATGTGAGAGACAAAGAACAAGAGCTTTGGGTTTGGAAAGAATCGGATTGAGTGAGAAAAAGGTTAGATTTTAGTTCAATTATGAGAATTGTGGGTTTATTTGAGGAGAGGAGAAGAGATAAAAGCCACTGGCACAGTGCAGATCCAGCCATGGTAGTCGCGAGAGTCAAAGAATGCTTAGAGAGAGAGAGAGAGATGGAAAAGGAGCATCGACGGCGGCGGAGATCCATGGAGATTAGAAAATAGAAAGAGGCAGATGCTTCTGCTACGCATGCGGCAATGGCGGCAATGACCTTTTGTTGGGAGGCCGATGCTTCTCTCTCTCGTATTCTCCGAGATGCCTTCACCCCGCGTGACCCACAAAATGGGTTTAGATCTGCAAAATGGGTACAGGGATGATGGATTTGCTTGAAATGGGTTTTATTGTTGTGTATTCCTACGTAGATGTAGTGATCTGCAAAATGGGTAGATGGATGATGGATTCACTTGAAATGTTCTTTTTATAATTCGTTTCTAGAAGAAAAAGGATTTTACCAAATGTTTGCCGTTGGACATGGCTTCTCTTTGTGACCCGTTCTAATCCTAATTTAACTTACCAAGAACAATGATGAATGAATCTTTTCTGAACAACGAATGATTGAAGAAATGGTAAAGAAAATTAAAAGAAAAAAAAAATAGAGAAAGGAAAAATTTTGGTAAGGAAAATAAAATTATTTTCTAAAAGTTGACCTGGCTTCTTTTTTCATCTATAGCTGATGTGGCTACTAAAATTAAGCTATGTCAACATTTTATTTAATATTTTAATATTGGATATGTCAATAATGTAAACTGTTTGTCATGTAGGTATTTTTTGTTAGTGAGTTAACGGTAGGGATCAAATTGATTGCAAATTGAAAATAATAGAGACCAAATTGATTACTAATGTAGGGATTAAATTGACTATGATCTCAAAATGTAAAAACCAAAATGATGTTTTCGCCTAAAATTTTCGTCTCTATTTCCAAGTGAAATGGAGAGTGTCATTTATGTGTCACGATTTAAAGTGGAGTAGATTTAGGGTCCAGAACTCATTTAAAATTTAATTGTAGTTAACTTTTACTTTAGTTAAAGTAAACTAAATTTTTAATTGTTAAATGAGTCGGCATAACTAGACTCTAATTTTATTTCATTTTAAATTGTGGCCTTTAAATGGACACTCTCCATTTCACTTGAAAGTTAAGAGATTCAAATATGCTGTTTTGGTGCATGTAAGAATTAGAGATTATAGACTAATTTAGTCTATGTTGCTTCCAGGTATACAACAAATGCAAAGGAAATAACTAAAATTGCAGGAGAAGTCAAATATTCAAAGGAGAAATTTCTTGCACTAGAGTTACCATACAGCTATTTCATGATTCTTGTCGCTTACTTCTCAAGCCTTTATGCACTTGTCTTATTCTTCTTCTTCTTTGATAATTTAATAATCAATATATATATATATAAAAGCAGAAACCTCATGCGGGAGAGCATGAGGCTCTGCCATGTGGCACTCTATTAGAGTGATTTGCATTTAGCTTTTGTCTCTTTCTTCTTCTCCTTTTTTTTCTCCCAAATTTGCTTTAATCAATTACAATTATTCAATATTTCCCTCTAATATTTCCAATAAACTCTACTTCCTCATTTATTACTTCAACTCTATTAATTTTGTTCAAGTGTCCCACGCATTATATACTATCCATCCACTCACAAGACTTCTCACCTCCTTATCAAAACACAAAATGGTTAACAATTCTCCCTTTATTTACTTTCCCATTAAATCACATTCATCGTTTTGGCCCTCCTTTAACTCTTATCTTTTTGGGCTTAAGAGGATTTTAAAATCCTCTTAAGGCACAATATAAGAACCAAAAAAAAAAAAAAATTAGAGACTTTTTGTTTCTTTAGTTCAATGTTTCAAGACTTTTCCTATTAAAGAATAAAGATTCTTTGTATGACTCTTAGATTTCTTTGGTTCAATGTTTCAAGATAAATCTCTTGCACTTCTACTCCTTTATATATAACCCACAACCCTTTATGCATCTCATCTCAAATACATTCCGACCAAGAATAATGTCATTTATCTTCAATCTTTCAATGACACCTACCCAACTCCAACTTCGTCGTTCTATCTAATCTTAACTAGCATGAGTTGGCTATAACCACCAAGGACGAGGGCTTGCCTTTTTTTTTTTATTGAGTGACGTCGAATTACATATAATTTTGATGTTGAGGTCATATGTTTTGGGTTTTGTAAATGCTATGGTTGCTTTACATCTTTGGGTATTTAGTGTGAGAAGTATTTTTTTTTAGAACTAAAGAGAAATAAAAAGAAACCTTATAATTGATTATTGATGAGATTAGTTGCTTTTTATTTATAATGTGTTAGAATTCATAATTTATAAGTTCCTCTGTAGTTTTTTTACTACTATTTGGTACAATATCGATATAAGCTATGATGATAAAAGTAAAAGTCAATGATGATTTTAGAGTGTTTTGTGGTCTATTAAATTTTTATTTTATTTTTTTAAATGTGGAAGCCTCTTGCTAAAGGCAATTAAATCTTGATAAATAGAATTGCTTTAACTATTTTTTCTATATCTTATCACATTCAATAAACATATAAAAGCAGAGACCTCATACGAGAGACCATAAGGTCCCGCCAAGTGGCGTCCTTCTTTGATAACTTAGCCATCTTTTTTTTTAATAGTTACAACTTATTGTTTAACTCTACTCCTCTCTCTCTCTCTCTCTCCTCATCAATTTAATTAGCTATTCAGAATTTCAGACCCTTCAATTGCCTCCCTTCAATTCAATTGGCTATTCAGAATTTCAGACCCTTCAATTGCCCGCCCCTTTCAATTTCCTTCCCTTTTCTTCATTACACAACTATATCTTAGATTACTTCTAGCCTAGACTAAATCACTATTATAAATGCTCACAATTTTTGAAGTGACTCTTTATCAATATAAATGCTCTCACCAATCAAGCAGAAAATACATCAAAATATCAGCCATCTCAAAGAGGATGCAAAGCTTGTTGTATCAGATTTATAAGCATGGAAATCTGATCACGTCAAGCTCAAGGCTGCACACCGATTAGCTAACAAGTCTGCGCTGTTTCTCGGTAGTCCTTCCATTTAGTTTATAAATGTGTCTGATTGTATTGCTAACATTGCTAAAGCTTAGTCTAATGGCCATCTATTGTTCTGTCTTTTCTTTAATGCAATGAATTTCTTCTCAAATTGTTATTAAAAAAAAAAAAAGACTAAATCACAGTTACAGTATGCCCTCTACCATCACTTCTTTTTTCTTTTTAAGTTTCTCCTTTTTATGCTTATTTTTTTTTCCTTTTTAAAATTTTAAATTTGTCAATATGATTTCTAGCTTTGCAAGATTAATTACAAGCAATGACAAGGGCAATGGCAAGGAATCCAAGCATATCCAATTGTTTGCTCTCATTTCCTTTGCAAAAATCACCAATGTATCAGCATAATGGAAATTTCCCTTTGAGATGCCAATTTTTCCTTTTATTTCTTTCATTTTTACGTTTTTCTTCAACTATTCCATGTCAATGTTGATGGTTTGTGACTAATATATTTTTGGTGGGTTGGTCAGGATTTGTTTTGCCCATGATGAGAAAGGGTGTTTGGCATTTATAAATCTCTACAAGTTTCAAATTTTTTAATTGCTAGGCATATTCTTCATTTGGTGGGTTGGTTAGGATTTGGTTTGCCCGTGATGAGAAAGGGTGTTTGGCATTTATCCCTTCAATTTGTTTACGTCTTACATTTTTTAGATAACCAAATGTAACCATGTAAAAAATGAAAAAGAGGAGATTTGATGTATTTATTTATTCATTGTAAACATCATGGGTAATGGGTTGAATTGTAATGAATAAATATATATTATTTCTAATTAATAAACATCATGGACGGTAGTACTTCTTTTCTTTTATGCTGATGTCTATAATTTCTCAAAAATTGTAAATGTATTTGTCTCCATCCCCTTGAAGAAGAAGGTTGATTCTTTTTGCAGATTACTTCAACAAAATAATTATAATGAATATGTGTTTGCAATTTATAATTGTTACTTCTTATGATAAACTTAGTACTAACAAAGTTTTATAGCAAATATGTTATAATATATGTACAATATTCTTCATAAAAAATTGTATAAAATATTACAACATTATCCGTGCATCGCACGGGCAACTTACTAGTTACAATCAATAACGAAATTAAGATTTAAGTTCAGGCTAAAGTTATATGCACGTGCATTTGAATGTATATATGAAACATAAAAAATGGTTAATGTGTATATCAAATGATATTTTGAAAAAAGACAACCAACAACATGATCATTATTTGTTAAGGTTTATTTTTCTTTTTTTCTTTTTTCTTTTTTTTTTTGAGGTAAGAATAAGCTATTAAAAAAATATTAATAGTTGAAATTTTATTGATGAGTGAAAATGTTTTTAATAGTTAGATAGACATGAAATACAACTTATGTAAATTTATGTTATTATCTAATTATTTCAAAATTTTATTGTTCATTAGGCATTTTTTTATGAAGTAGAATGAATTTGAAGTCCTATACTTTTTTTTTTTTTTAATATCACTTATGAAAGATAAAATAATTTTCTTCATTTTTTTTTTCTTTTGTAAGTTTTGAACCTTAAAAAACATTGATAAAGAAGGAAATGTTTTATTTCATTTTTCTTTTTAATGAATTTTGACATCCATCCACGGGCATAAATGACAAGAGAGCACTATAAAATTATGGTTTACTAAAATAGCTTTCTAATTACTTCAAGTATAGTACTTTCCTATTAAAATTTATCTTTTACTTTTAATTTTTTATGGCCTTTTGATTTTTTGGTTCCACTCTTGACAATGAGGGAAGAGAAATTTAAACCCTAAATATATTTGTTAAAAACACAAAGAAATATAATTGAATTACAAGATTTTTGGTCTTTATTACATTTGTCTTCAAATGTTATTGTACTTCTTCAATTTTTGGTGAAGTTACATGGTCGAATTCTGACTCCATTTTTCCTCATAAATAAAAAAGAATTCTGACTCTATTTACATTTTTAACTTACTCGAATTAGGAAAATTTTTGTGTGAAATGGTCTCATGAAATACTTTCTCTTGTTATACTAACAAGTGCATGTCTACCAATATTGTCTTTCCACAGTTTCACATATTATAAAAAGCAAGACTTAAGTACAGTACTTAGGTGCAGTTCCTTAGATTCCCTTTTTAAGATTCTGCCATGTGAATTTATTCTCATGGGATGAAAGTGTATGTTTTAGTTAAGCAGCCACTAAGGATGAGTTCTCACACTGTGTATGAAGCATTTCAGCAAGCACTTTCCACACAAGAAATATCAAAGGAAACATATACACACAAATGACAAAGTTGAAATATAAAGCACAGCTAAAATAGATCTCAGCTTCAAGCAAGCAAATCCAGCATAGAATCAACAAATTGCTGGGTTCTGATTAGCATAAAATGGAAAAATACCTAATTATAAATTCATAACAAAACCATGAATGTTTTATATTTGAAGTGTGGGAAAGAAACCCTAGAATACAAAAAATTAAAGGAGATCCGTAAGGTAGAGATTGAAAAGATAAAAGAGAGAGAAAAATGTTGATTGTAGAAGAAATTAGAAAAGTTTATGCAGAGAATTACCAGAGATCTTATTCGTCTTTTGGATTCACTTTGAGAGAGAGAGAGAGAGAGAGAGAGAATAAAAGGAGGGAAACTCAAAAAATATAAACACGAAACACAGGGAGGAGCGTTTGTTTTATAATCGTGACATTATTGGTGCCTTTTGTCTTATGTGGTATTTCTTATTTGACTAAATTCTATATTTTACCAAATTTTTGGGGATGTTTTATTTTGGTCCCCTAAAATTGAATTTTTTTTAAAAAAATTTGTCTCATTTTCAAAACGGTCTGCTCTAAGATATTTTTTCCCCTTTTTGTACATCAAAATATTAAATATTGGGATGTGAGGATTTGTATCGTGGATGTCTTAGTTTGATATATCTTTAAGACTAATATGTTTGTGTGAGAGACCGCGCCCCTGGCCCCCTTTTTTATGTTGTTAGGCCAAACCCACGTGAATAGATGAAGTCGTGTTATTGTCTCTCAAAATGGAGGTTCAACTAGTTATATTTTCTCCTTTAGATTAAAGGTTTTACAATGGAGTTGCCACTTATTTAATTATTTGGATAAATAAGAAAACCAAAATTGAAAAATTCCTCATTTTATTAATTGTCAATTGAATTTACATTGATCATAAGAAAATTACATGGCTTTGATCCTAGATACAATCTAAGATAAAGTACATAGCTTTGTGTCAGTTCGTTTAGACCCCTTAACCCAACAGATTAACCTAGAGAATTAGCCAAGTTATTAACTTAGGTAATTTAATTAAACTAGGTTAACACAAATAAATATAAAAACAATAAAGCAGCGGAAAATAAACAACACAAAGATATGATGACCCAGGAAACCACACCGGTAAAAACCTGGGGAGAATTTGACCTAGCTATCCTCAAGGTAAACTGAATCCACTATGAAAGAATTGAAGTTTACACAATAGACTTAGACCACTAACGTCATATTGCTACCTGCCTGTAGGAAACTTACTACCATGACCCCATGATAGCTCCGAGATCCACGGACTCCTTCTTTCCGGAATTCTTTAGCAAATCCACAAGCGCACCTGCTTGTATATCTTTGTGCTCTTTGATTCTGCAACTGTAACGATCTACACAACTCTCGACATAAATCTCAAGTTTGTAAACCCTAAGTGTATGTGAAGGTAAACACCTCTAGATCTCACAATGAGATTCACAAACACAGCAAAACAGAACTCTAAAAACGTGGCTAGGGTTTTCCCTTTTATACTTAGGGCAAACATAAAACCCTATACATTAAAATGGGCTTGGGCTGAGTTGGAAAATTCTGCAGAAAAACGTTCTGTGCGATTTTCGATCGATCGAGTCTAATTTTCGATCGATCGAGTCTCACAGAAAGTTACAAGTAATTCTGCATAAAAACTCGATTCCAACTTTACAATAAACCCCATACTTTGAGCAAGTCTAACACACGACTCAACATTGTTTTGATCATGGTTTGCCAACATACAAAATGAAGTTCTAAATACATTAGATCCTAGTCTTTAGAACCTAACAAACTCCCCCTTTGGCAATCCGTGACAAAACACAGACTAAACAAAAATGCTCAAAGTTACAAATTGAAAAAGCCCATTACAAAAAAATAGCCACTTAACAATTCAACCTAAACTACTATCCAACAGTTGCAAGGTAGACAGCAGCTCGACTGAAAACAACCTGTATATTCCTGTAACACTTAACAAACACATAAACGCATGTGTGGAACAAAAACAGGAAATACATAAATAAAAATTTCTTAATTTCACATGACACAAAAAAAACATATATCATGAATAACATCATCAATATAAGTCAATAAGCACAGTAACATAGTGAAATAAGAAAACATATACATAACAATGTATCTCAACAAAAATATCTCCTAATCAAGAGCTAAAAAAATAAATACACAGTGAAGCACCTAGATACAATCTAATAACTCCACAAGCTCCGCAGTATCACTACTAAGAAAACAAACACTCCCCCTAAAATGTAAATCCCCTCAACAAAAAAACAAGCTACTAATGAACTATGCACTCCCCCTTTTTGTGACGAATTGCCAAAGGGCACTCACTCATCAGCAAAAGGAGGTGGAGAAGATCGACGAGAGCTCGCCAAATCCGCTCGCAATGCACGAAGCTCATCAAGGATGTCCACCAAAAGTTGACCATGAGCCGCCTGAACGGTCACGACAGTGTCAAGCGTCCGACGAAGGTCAGAAACCTCATCAAACGGTGGAGGAACATCAGCAGCAGCAGCAGCAACAGCAGGATCCGAAGAAGGCCCAGCTGCAAAAGGATCTGCAGAAGAAGAAGAAGGGGGTGGAGTGACACCGGTAGGCTCTACCCTAGCACGCTTAGAGCTAGCTCGAAGTTGAGCAGCCCTTTGCCTCAAAAAGGTAGCACCTATAGGAGCAATAACATGAACAGGCTCGGAAGCAGGATACTCACCAAAACCAAGAAAGAGAAGAATCCTATGAATAAAAACAGGAAAAAATAAAGCATGAGCCTGAGAACTAGACCTATGAACCTCGTTCAAAGAACGAAGGAACATATGCGGAAAACTGATAGGAGCATCAGTGACCAAAGCATACAGAAACACACATCGCTCAAGAGGGACGGTGTGAACATGAGTAATCGGCCACAAAGAATGACATGCTATCCGAAAGAAAAGATAGTGCAACTCAGACAGCTCAGCAGACGAGATCCGAGGATCAGAACCCCACTGGATAGAAGTACCAGTGATGTATGACAAGACGTCATCAAGGGGAGGAGACTCCTCGTAAGGAAAGACGGGATGGTCCACAATGGGCACCCCAAGAGCATCCGACACCACCGAAGGGGTAATGCGGTACTCGACACCACGTAACCACACCTTGACTAAGGTGTCGTTATCGTAGACATGAATAGAGAGGTTCGAATAGAACTCTCTAATCAAAGAAGCAGGAGGAGGATGCTCAAAGTCTAGAAGAGGTAACCAACCCCGACGCTCAAAGTTCCTACGAACCTCAGGATCTAACTCATCCAAGATAACCCTACGCTCAGCCCAAATCTGACGCCTAAGATTAAGGGTCTCATATGTAATCTGGTTAGACTCACTAGGAAATCTCTCGGTGTCAAAAGATGGAGAAGGATCAACAGTCCTATGGGCTCGAGTTTTCCTAGGCAGAGTGCTAAGGAAAAGAGACAGACACAGAAAGAAAAGAGCAAAAACCAAAACCAAGAGCAGACTGCAAGTTAGCACAGCATAAAAAATATAGAAAAATCAAATCTATATGATGCATGAGCATGAACAGAAAATGATGCATGTACTAATGCAGTGACATGTTCAATTTTGATTCAAATTAACAAAATTGGCTTGAGCAAGCAAAGTGTATCAAAAATACCCAATTTGAAAAACCCTAGTTTTCAAAACACAACAAATTGATAAATTGATCAACACAATAGTCAATTAACTCAATATAATGATCAAATTAATCAATCTAACAAGCCAATTTTAACAATTTCAACCCAATTGAACAAAATCCCCAATTTATTCAAATATAAGCTCTAGAATTTCAAATTTTCTTCAAAGCACCAAATAAACCAAATTAAACCACATGAGGTACTTAGGAAAGGTGTCCCCACAAAAACCCATAAAGAATTTGAGAAAGAATCACTCCAAAACAATCCCAAAAATAGAAAATCCCAAAATTCCGAAATTACCCAAATATGCATGAAAAAAATGCATGAAAATAGAAAATAAATGCAAAAGGAAGGGTATAAGGGACTTACCAGCTGAGGGAGAGAGAGATTATGCAAATAAAGTGGAGGAAAACGACAAAAATCCCAAGAATAGTGCTGACCGGTTGGTAGGAAACCAAAAAGAGTTTTGAAAAGTGAAAAGACACTTGAGAAACTTTCTTTTAAAAAACAGCCGGCACGATTTTCGATCGATCGAAAATTACATTCGATCGGTCGAAAACTTATTCGATTGAACCAAAAACAGCTTGGATCGATCGAACCAACCAGAGAGTTTTCTGAACAAATTTAAACATTTTCGATCGGTCGAAAATCAGTTTCGATCGATCGAAATTCTGGAAAAATCAGTGTTTTGAAAAAACCAAACATTTTAAACCAAAACTCCTCAAAGCAGCAGATTTTTAAAATCAAATGCATGAGTATGAGATGATATGATTTTCAAAAACACAAGTATTCAACCCAGATTCCTCAACCAAAATTTTCTCTCAATATACAAAAAAAATAAACAAGCAAACATGTTCGGCATCAATTTTCAAAGAATTCTCAAACTTGGTTGGTCAGACCAAAAACACACACAATAACATGTACACAATTTTAGCAAAGATTAACTTGTGTAGTGTGTGCAACTAGCATAAGCTTGAGAAACATGTGAAGTGATATACACATAGAGATCAATCACAATTTCTACAAAATCCACCACATGAATTTGAAAGAGACTATCCCTTAAAGAGTTACATCATATAACTCCCACATCTCCTAGAGTAAAAGCTTGCAATCATGTAAGTTTCTTGATTTGCCTCATTATTCAAATTAATTGATTAGAAACTTAATAATAGCCGGGATAATGTACACACCAATTTTATGAATTTGTGAAATTATTATAGCCCAATAATGTACACACCAATTTTAATAGAGGCTACACCTTATGTTCTTTTTGTGCATGTGCTACACTTTCTCGAGCACAAAATCTTATGATATGTACTAAGGTGTTCATGATTGGCTAATACACAGTGGTGAGATAGTTATTTATGCCTTTCTCATTAAGTTCAAGTCCAACAATCAAAGACATACAACTTCAAAATCAAGATCATGTGATCAACAAATATAGCATCTTTCCACACAACATGCACAACAAGACTTTAGCTAGTAAAGTGCAATAAATAAGTGCATCAAAGCTAAACAAGGTACATAAACATGTTATGCCATAATTGATAGACCAACCTTGTCTTCAAATTCAAGGAAAAATAGCAAAACACAATTTGCAACAAAATTTTTTTTTTTTTTTTTTTTTATATAACAAAAAAAAACAACCTAGAATGAAATGCATGAATGCAATGCAATGCAAATCCTAGAAACAGAGGTCACAAAAGATATAGCAATAAAGCACAAGGACCATGTCAGACAGACTCAATTAGGTTGAGCCTTTTTGCATCCAAGACTTCTTAGATGCAACTCTTACATTGGAGTTATGATTCATATTCGAATTCTGAGCAACTCCAGGATTGGAAAAAAGGTTTAACGCCTTTACCAATTCACCAATCAGTACCATAGGATCACATGCTTGAGGCACAGGTACTGTAGTTTTATTTGCTCGCTTCGCAGCTTGCAACTTAAAACAATTTGGACGTATGTGTCCAGGTTTTCCACAAAAATGACAAACCCATGCAGGCTTATCATGCAATTTGCCCTTAGTCAAAGTAGAAGCTCTAGAATGAGAAGCATGAAGATCAACCCTAATTTTTCTAGGTGGAGTAACATTCAAAGGTTTGACAGGTTCACTCACCACGGGTTTGACAATCTCACTCTTAGAAGGTTCAGAAGAAGGAACAAATTTAGTGGAAGAAGGTTCAAGTACAGAAATACTTTCCTCATAACCTAAACCAAATTTATCAGAAGGAGACTTTTGAATACTCAGCATGTGATCAAGTTTGGAGCTTGCAGACCTATTAGTTTGTTCTCTAGCAACAGACAAATCATGTTCCAAACATTTAACTTTCTCAAGCAAGAGCATGTTCTCAGTTTTCACATTATTCAAAAGCTCATTTGCATCAAATAATTTAACAAGTAAATTTTTCTTTTCAAGATCAAGAGATGCGATTTTCTTCAAGCCTAACTCAACATTCATAGCATCCTTTGCAGCAACTTTGCAAAGTTTATTGTAGGCTTCCTGTAGATCTGCATCCTCAGAGAGTTCCCCATCAGAAGGGTTCTCTTCAACAGACAAGCTTTCATTGACTACTGTGGTAGCAGTGAAAGCAATAAAGTTTCCATCCTCATCACTTGCGGATTCATTGTCGGAAACTTCGTCATCACTAAGGGTTACAGCCATAGCTTTACCCTTAGACCTCAAATAAGTAGGACATTCAGACTTTAAATGACCATACCCTTGACAACCATAACATTGTTGTCCCAAAGAATTATTAGAAGATTGACCTACTTTTTCCTTAGGTTTTTCAAAGTTATTAACCTTAGTGGGTTCATTCTTCCTAAAATTTCTAGGTTCAACAGTGTTCTTGCCTCTTGCCCTTCTATTACTATTTCTCAGAAAGTTTCTAAAGTTCTTGGCAAGATAGGCAATCTCTGTAGCAGAGAGATCATCATCAAATCCACCATCCTCAACATCATCAACAGACTTAAGAGCCATTGATTTGGATTTGTTAGTTTTAGGGAGGTCTAACTCATAGGACTGAAGAGATCCTACAAGTTTATCAACAGGGATGGAGTCCACATCCTTACTCTCAGTAATGGCAGTCACTTTGGGTCTAAAATCTTCAGTCAAAGATCTAAGAATCTTCCTAACAATTTTAGGTTGATCATAGATTTCACCCAAATTATAAGCAGAATTAACAATATCATTCAACTTAGCATAGAACTCATCAAAAGATTCATCATCATTCATTCTAATGCTTTCAAATTTAGAAGTTAATTGCTGCAGTTTATTTATCTTAACTGCCTTTGTGCCTTCATGCACAATCTGGAGGATATTCCAAGCAGTATGAGCAACCTCAACATTAGAGATTCTCTTAAATTCCTCCATGAAAACAGCATTAAAAATAGCATTCATTGCTTTGCTATTAAAAGCGGCTGCCTCCTTCTGAGAAGTTTGCCACTCACTCACAGGAGTAGTGGGCTTCTCCCATCCGTATTCAACGGAATTCCACACCCTCTCATCAATGGATTTTAGGAATGCTTTCATCCTTACTTTCCAATAGGCATAGTTGTTTCCATCAAAGTGAGGGGGAACAACTAGAGAGTGTCCGTGTTCCATGACAACAGGGGTCAAGGATCAGCTCAAAGATCAAAGGATCAAACACAAAAGCTACCCGCTATGATACCACTTGTCAGTTCGTTTAGACCCCTTAACCCAACAGATTAACCTAGAGAATTAGCCAAGTTATTAACTTAGGTAATTTAATTAAACTAGGTTAACACAAATAAATATAAAAACAATAAAGCAGCGGAAAATAAACAACACAAAGATATGATGACCCAGGAAACCACACCGGTAAAAACCTGGGGAGGATTTGACCTAGCTATCCTCAAGGTAAACTGAATCCACTATGAAAGAATTGAAGTTTACACAATAGACTTAGACCACTAACGTCATATTGCTACCTGCCTGTAGGAAACTTACTACCATGACCCCATGATAGCTCCGAGATCCACGGACTCCTTCTTTCCGGAATTCTTCAGCAAATCCACAAGCGCACCTGCTTGTATATCTTTGTGCTCTTTGATTCTGCAACTGTAACGATCTACACAACTCTCGACATAAATCTCAAGTTTGTAAACCCTAAGTGTATGTGAAGGTAAACACCTCTAGATCTCACAATGAGATTCACAAACACAGCAAAACAGAACTCTAAAAACGTGGCTAGGGTTTTCCCTTTTATACTTAGGGCAAACATAAAACCCTATACATTAAAATGGGCTTGGGCTGAGTTGGAAAATTCTGCAGAAAAACGTTCTGTGCGATTTTCGATCGATCGAGTCTAATTTTCGATCGATCGAGTCTCACAGAAAGTTACAAGTAATTCTGCATAAAAACTCGATTCCAACTTTACAATAAACCCCATACTTTGAGCAAGTCTAACACACGACTCAACATTGTTTTGATCATGGTTTGCCAACATACAAAATGAAGTTCTAAATACATTAGATCCTAGTCTTTAGAACCTAACACTTTGTTTCCTAGTTACAATCTAGAAATTAAAAATTACAAGGATAAACATTGGTTTATCAACCCTTGATCTAAGTTTGGAGGCTATGTTACAAGATGGAAAGGTGTTAGGCACCTACCTTTCTCGGTGAAACCGGTCTTCTAGACTATGGTGGCCAACATTCATATCACATCATCCAATATGTTATCGATCAATTTGCATGTTGAATTTAAAGTGTGTGCAAGTGATAAATCTTAATTCAATTTATTAAGCATTTCATTTGCATTGAAAAATAAATTCTAGTGAATGTGTGTGGATGGTGATATCCTAGATTCAAAAATTTAAAAGAATTATTAAACAAACATATTTTTCATGTTTTTGATGTGAATTTAGGATCGAAACTAGTGTTATGCATAAACATGTGATGAACAACCAAGAACATGTAAGAACAATTAAGAACATTCAAACATATTCAAAGGAATTTAAATGCTTATTATCATGGTTTGATCTTAAACTCTCTTTATGGCAACACAAAAAACAATTAGGGAAAGGGATTATACCGTCATGCAAGATCCATATGGTGGAGGAGAAGACTTTTAAGGAAGGTCCTAAGGGTGGAGGAAAAGAAGAATTAGGAAAGGAAGAGTGAGTCGTACTCAATATTTTGAGTCTCAAGAAGACCAAGATATGGCAAGACTAAGATATGACAAGACTATTCAACTTCCTAGAACTCAAGAGAGGAAAAAAGAGGGGGTTTTTGTGTCTTGGAATGAAGGGGAGGGGGGGTTTATATAGTAGCGGTGGAGGAAATATGAATGGAATGTCATTTAATGAGGGTTGACAAAGAATCATGAACCTAGACCTCATTTTAGCCTTAGGGGAAATTTGGTGAATTGAATGTAGAGATTGGTGGCAGTGAGGAGCAAGCAAAATTCGGTTTTCCTGTAGCTACTGTAATAGCCTGTAGAGCCAATTTCAAAAAATCATATCTTACTCAATTCTGATCGGAATTGTCTCGTTCTTGTGCTCAAATTGAATCCCCAGATGTCTAGTTTCTGAAAAAATTAACCTCATTCACAGATTCAAATTATTCTGAGAGATATCAACGAAATGGTAAGCAGAGGTCATTTGTTAAAAGACAATTTTAGCACAATTAACATTAATAGGTCCCAAATTAGTTTCCAATTAACATTAATAGGCCCCAATCACTCCCATTTCAGACCTAATTAGTTCCAAATTTACCCTAATTAAAGATAATTGTACAAATTACTCATTGAATGATTAATGTTTAACTATCTAGTTAATTAGGCGTGTGTAACCCTACCATAAAATGTAGTCTTAACCAATCAAATTATGACACATCATTGATCTCAAATTGATTATACTTATAACCAATTGAAATCAATTTTTTATAATCACTTATAGTCGGATTCAAACTGTGATAGTACATCTCAGCCATTAAAACTTGATTTGATAATAACTTTCAATCCAGTGGTTCGATTAAAGCATATGACCAGTCGATTTGATTGTTACAACATCAAGATCATTTTGGGGGAATGAGATTAAGGATCTAATGACCAGAATCAAGATGCATATTTTCAAAGAAAAATTACCCTTTTACCCTCCAGGTGAGATTAAATGTAGGTTGCAAAATAGGGTGTCAACAGTTTGTTAAATTGCAAACAAAAGGATGATAGTCAAACACGAAAAATTTTAAAATCTTGCAGTGTGTCAAACACGGTGGAAATGATGATGGTCCAAAGTTCATCCAATGTGTAAAAGGCAACATAGCAAATAGGGCAAAAAGATTTATTATCTTGTGAAGTGTCAAACACCGTGGAAAATTATTTTCTCCTAACATTTGGTGTGAAACTAATATAACCGTCTAAGGCTCCATCCATATTCAAACGTGAAATTATTAAGATCATTAATTAAGAGCCCTCTAACATTTAACACTAATTAAGCCTAAACAAAAACAACCAGTCAACAACAAAACCTTAGTTCCAAAATTTGGGATTGGTTATGGATCCTCGATTGATTAGATTGGGTTGGCTACATGAATTCTTTTTCTCAATTTTCTCAATTTGTTAAATTGCAAACAAAAGGATGATGGTCAAACACGAAAAATTTAAAAATCTTGCAGTGTGTCAAACACGGTGGAAATGATGATGGTCCAAAGTTCATCCAATGTGTAAAAGGCAACATAGCAAATAGGGCAAAAAGATTTATTATCTTGTGAAGTGTCAAACACGGTGGAAAATTATTTGCTCCTAACATTTGGTGTGAAATTAATATAACCGTCTAAGGCTCCATCCAAATTCAAACGTGAAATTATTAAGATCATTAATTAAGAGCCCTCCAACATTTAACACTAATTAAGCCTAAACAAAAACAACTAGTCAACAACAAAACCTTAGTTCCAAAATTTGGGATTGGTTATGGATCCTTGATTGATTAGATTGGGTTGGCTACATGAATTCTTTTTCTCAATTTTATCCTATCTAAAGTTCTGCTCTCTATTACTTCCCTAATTAACGTGCCTTTTTTATTATTACTTTTCTTAATTTTAATTGACATGTTTTTTATTACTTCTACGAATTAAGTCTAGACAAGTTATAAATTGGAAAAAGTTTGACTACAATTTTCACTAAAAAAATTAACAAGACTACATATTTTTAAAATGTAACCGTTAGAATTAAATTGTATGTTTTTTATGTTCTTAACATACATGTCAAATTTTATGTCAATTAGATGTTATTTTCAACTCGATTAAAAAAAATTAACTTTTATGCATAATATTAGACTAAAAAAACTTCAAATTTAAACATTTAATTGATGATCTAACTATTGACCTTTCCTTGTTACGAATGAGAATGGAATCAAAACCACCGCACTATCCAAATTGTCATGTTAATATAATTAGGCAATGAAAATGGTAACAAAACCACCCCACCATCCAAATTTTCACTTTGACATGATTAGACAATGAAAATGGATGCAAAACCGCCCCACCTTCCAACTTTTCATTTTTATATCGTTAGGGATATAGCGGTCATTTCAATTTGTTGATATATGTATATATGCTGTAAGTAAGCCCACATTCCACTAGTTTACCTATACAACACCAAATATATCACCAGCTTTCTTAATCCCTCTCCAAACCAATTTATGTGCACTGTCGTCTTATTCCATATACTTTCACCCGATGATTCCTCTCTTTCTCATTTGCCTACTCTGCTTGCAACCCACCATTACTGCCTTTGCTCCAACAAACAAGACTGATCGTTTCGCTTTACTTAAATTCAAAGAATCTGTACCTCAAGATCCCTATAACATATTGAGCTCATGGAATGACTCCATGCACTTCTGCAACTGGCTAGGAGTCAAATGCAACCGTAGGAACCAAAGAGTCACAGTCTTAGACCTACAAGGCCACAAGTTAGGTGGAACTCTATCACCTTACATTGGCAACCTCAGCTTTCTAAGGTCCATCATCCTCCAGAATAATAGCTTCTATGGTGAAATTCCACAAGAAATCGGTCATTTGTTCTGACTGCAACAACTTTATCTTTCCAATAACACATTGGAAGGAGAAATACCATCCAGCTTGTCCAACTGCTCCAATCTCAAGTTCTTATATCTTTTACAAAATAAGCTTGAAGGGAAGATTCCAACTGAGCTAGGCTCTTTGATGAAACTAAAATTACTTCGGCTTGGCCGTAACAATTTGGTAGGAGGGATCCCACATTCTCTAGGAAATCTTTCTTCACTCACAAAGTTTGGTGTAGCGGAAAATAATTTGGTGGGAAATATTCCAGATGCCATAGGACAATTAAATGGCTTAGTAGACAATTTCAGTTAACAAATTGTCAGGTACGATCCCTTCCTCTCTTTACAATGTGTCATCTCTCCAAATCTTTTCAGTTTCATTCAACCAACTTAATGGCACACTTCCAGCCAACATAGGCCTAAATCTTCCAAATCTCCAAATTTTCTATTTTGGTGCAAATGAGTTCTCTGGGCCAATCCCTACTTCATTATGCAATGCAACTCAGCTTCAACAAATTTATTTAGCTAAGAATAAGTTTTTGGGATCAGTTCCAACAAATTTGGGAAATTTGCCAAATCTTTTAAAGCTTGTTTTAAGTATCAATTATCTAGGAAAGAGCCTGCATTTCTCAACATCGTTGACAAACTGTAGTAGACTTCAAAAATTGGATTTATATGCAAACCAATTTGATGGCGTTCTGCCCAATTCTATATCAAACTTGTCAAACGAACTCATCGAATTATTTCTTGGAAACAATGAAATATCTGGAACTATTCTTGGATCGTTAACGAATCTCGTTAACTTAATTATCTTGGGCTTAAATGATAATCACTTCACAGGCGTCATTCCTACTACTTTTGGGAAGTTTGAGAAGATGCAAGCATTGGTTTTATTTGGAAATAGACTATTAGGAGAAATACCAACCTCCATAGGCAACCTTACTCAGTTGTTCATAATCTACTTATATGATAACAAATTTGAAGGAACTATACCTCCAAGTTTAGTAAACTGCCAAAATTTGCAAAGCTTGGACATTTCACAAAATAACCTTAATGGATCCATACCCCTGCAGCTTATTGGTACTTCTTCTTTACCACTAGTAAATGTTAATTTATCTCACAACTCATTCACAGGCGAACTACCATTTGAAGTAGGTAATTTGAAAAATATCAACCAAATAGATATCTCTAACAATAATTTGTCTGGTGAAATTCCTTTATCTATAGGAAATTATTTGATCTTAGAATATCTTTTCCTGCAAAGGAATTCCTTTAGTGGAGCCATACCATCTTCTATGGCTTTTTTGAAAGGTCTTCAACTTTTAGATGTTTCACAAAATAACCTTTTAGGACCCATTCCAGAGGGTTTAGAGAAGCTACTTTTCTTAGAAGAATTGAATCTTTCATTCAATAATTTTGAAGGTGAGGTACCAATCAAAAGGGTTTTCAAAAATATAAGTATCGTATCATTGATTGGAAATAATAAACTTTGTGGTGGCATACCAAAATTGCAGCTGCCAAAATGCCCTGTAAATGTTATGAAACCAAGAAAATCCATTGGATTCAAACTTGCAATTGTAATTATTTCTATTGTTCAAATTTTCCTCATGCTTTCATCTTTTCTGGTTTGGATGAAAAAATCAAAAAAGAAATCACCTTCAACGGTTTCAACAATGGACCTCCTTCTAAATGTTTCATACAAAGAACTCTATCAGGCAACTAGTGGATTTTCTCCAAGTAATTTAATTGGATCTAGCAGTTTTGGCTTTGTATACAAAGGACTTATTCATCCAGAAGAAAAATCAGTTGCTGTAAAGGTCCTAAATCTTCAACAAAAGCGTGCTTCCAAGAGCTTTATGGTTGAATGTAATGCCTTAAAAAATATCCGACACAGAAATCTTGTTAAGATATTAACTTGTTGCTCTAGCATGGATTACAATGGGAATGAATTCAAAGCTCTAGTTTTTGAATTCATGACAAATGGAAGCTTAGATTTTTGGCTTCATCAAGGGCTAGACAACAAAAACCAATCAAGGAACTTGAGCCTTCTTCAAAGACTAAATGTTGCAATTGGTGTGGCTTCTGCAATAGATTATCTTCACAACTGTTCTATACAACCAATCATTCATTGTGATTTAAAACCAAGCAATGTTCTCCTAGACAATGACATGGTTACTCATGTAAGCAATTTTGGTTTAGCAAAGCTCCTCCCCAATCACCAATGATTCTTCTGAAAAGCAAACTAGTACAATTGGGATAAAGGGATCAATTGGTTACATTGCTCCAGGTAGCTTCTTTTGAATTCTTCTAGTTAACCTTCAAAACATCTTTATATGTAATGGATTATTTTATTTTAGGAAATTACCTTTCTATCAAGAGAGGATACACAAATTCTCTCTCTTCATGCACACATAGAAGCCCACCTAGCCACTAAATTTACAATTTTATTTTAATTGAAGAATTTAAAGGAAACAAAAGCAGATTCTCAAAACAAAATTTAAAAAACAAAGTATCTTCGTTTTTCAGGCATTTTTTCCCCAACACTATATGTTTTTTATGATTGTCGATAGCTTGTCAATTTATTATAGCAAATATGGTAGATCTGTGCTATAGTTTTGTGACATTAACTCATGTGTCCTATACTGAAGAAGTTGTCAAACAAACATTATTGAAGTAATGGAAACTAATAGGAACCATGATTTTTGTTGAACATGGTGCAGCCGAGGCATTCGTACCTAAGGAGTCCAGCTAGTCCAAACCATTAACCACATTTTCCGTGCTACACATAAATCACATTAGCTGCTTGTTATAAGTCTAATGTAGATTGAGTTGTGATACTGATATGGAAGGAAGTGAATTTGTTTTTAAAATAGATTTATTCCTCATGAAAAAGTTTACAAAATTTACATAAAATAACAAAAACACCAACAAATATTTGATAGATAGAATCTATGAACATATTGCACTAGAACATGCACACCCGCACAAATTATCAATGCTTCTAACCTGGAAGTTCGAAATGATGGCTTTTGTCCTCATATTCTTCTTTAGGTTCAACATTTGTTCTGCTATTTTAAATTCCAAATATCATTGTAAGAAACTGAAATTTTTCTTTACATGTCATAATTAAATTACAGAGTATGGCATGGGTGGTGAGGCATCAATAGAAGCGGATGTGTACAGCTATGGTATATTACTATTGGAGATGTTCTTAAGAAAGAGACCCACTGATGACATGTTTAAAGATGGTCTCAATCTCCACAATTTCGCTAAGATGGCACTGCCTGAAAAGCTTGTTCAAATTGTTGATCCAATCCTTCTACCAAGAGAAGTTGATGAAGCTCCAACAGCAATAGTGGCAACTAGAGAATATAGTGATGTCAATGAAATTCAAGAAGCTGTGGGAGCTGAATGTATTTCAAACTTGTGCGAAATGGATCCCAATGTGCATAAATGCTTAGTATCAATCCTTGAAACTGGACTTGCATGTTCAATGGAGTCACCAAAAGACCGAATGAAGATGAAGGAAGTTACCAGGGAACTACATTTGATCAAAAGTGCTTTTCTTGATTCTACTATATGTAGACGTGAAATTAGGAGAATCCAAGTTTAAGGTACTTCCTGATATTTTAAATTTTTATTTTCCTAAATAATAAAATTGTCAATGAAAATTACATACAATCAACAAGGTTTTTTTTTTAAAAATTATTTATTGGATGGGTTAATTTCTAATTTTAATAAACAGTTAGAGAAAAAATGTCTTCGTTATCAATTTTATTGATTATTTGATAATTATTAAACTTGGTCTTATTATTTTTGTTAAGTTCTAAAAGTTTAGAACAATTGACAAATCGTGAACACAAACTTGTCTAGATATAGATCCTAGAGTCTATAGGTATAATTAGACAATGCTCAAGGTGATTCAAGTCAAGATTCAAGAACAAGTAAGCTGCAGAAAGAAGAATTCAGAAATTGTCTGGTTCGACCGATCGAGAAACAGGCTTGACCGATCGAAAGTCGTATTTGCAGAATTTTAATTAAGCCCAAACAACAGGTCAAGCCCATTAAGAATTAGGGTTTCAGATCTACTTCTCCCACTATATAAAGGAAACCCTAAGCATGTTTTTATAAGGCTTTTCAGAGAGAAAAGAGTGTGCCGCTTTTGTATCTAGGGTTTTGTAACCAAAAAGCTCTCTCATATCTTCTACCGATTTTATTCCTTGAAGAATCTCAAGATTCGGTATTGTTGAAGTTGTTGTCTTCTCTAGTCATCAAAGGTGCTGATGATCTAAATCTTCAAGGGTGGTTTTGAAGTCATAAACAGGAGAGTTTGTGTTGCTAAACCTTTGAGTGAGATCCCAAAGTCACAAACGTGGGTGTTTGTGTTTTGCAAAGACCAAGGAAAGAAGTAGTCCGTGGACTCAGAGCTATCATGGGGTCGTGGTAGTAAGTAATCTACTCGAGGTAGCAATAGGATGTTAGTGGTCTAAGTCGATATTGTATAAACTTCAATTCTTTCATGGTGGATTTGCTGTTTTACCTTGAGGATAGCTAGGTTAAATCCTCCTCAGGTTTTTTACCGGTTTGGTTTTCCTGGGTTATCATATCATTGTGTTATTTATTTTTTCGCTGCTTTACTTGATATGATTGTTATTGTTTTAACCTAGATCTAAATAATAAACCTAAGTATTCACTTGGTTAATTAATTAGATTAAACAATCTAGTTTACAGGGATCTAAAAACGTACAATTTTTATTCCTGTTGGTGACGTTATCAATATTGACCCATGCCTTAATATTGATCTTCTTTCTAAGAAAAATAAAATTGAGAATTTTTCAAAACAAATATTTTCTATATGAATATTTTTCTATATATCTATACTATCATCTTTGATGAGAGAATTATGGATCTACTAAAATGATTGAAGACCATCTTAAGAGTTATAGATTGGCCATTAAGTTCTAAGATCTTTTGTTTCCTATTAATTTTGCATAAATGAAATCGTGGTGGACGTCAATTTTATTTTTTATTTTAAATTGTGGACATCTTTTATTATTTTGATAAATGATCTTAATTGTATAAATAGTAATATTTTTCAATTCTCACCAACAATCAAATTTTAGACTTAAATTTTTCACACTTTTAGATCCAAAACCTTAGGAAGGGTTCTTTCATATTCTATTTTTTTTTTTAAATGGTCTCAATCACATGCAATAGTTATTCTTGTTTCTTTTTTCATGGTTTTTCCTTATAGTCTGGGAAATAACGTATATAACTAACTTTGTATTTGGACTGCAGAGCAAGAAACTATCAAAAGAGGTCACTGAAAGCCTGAAACTTCTTTCATGTTCCTGCTGAGCATGCATAGGTGTGCTAGTTCAATCTCCTTTGCCGAAATGTTTAAGAAATGATTTCCTTATATTTTCTTCTTTGGGATATGGTAGTCCTACTTGTGTATGCATATCGTCACTTTTTGACAGTACAAGCATGTTGAACATTTCTACTACAAGTTCTAGTATAGTGTGTATGTATTTTATTTTCTATTGAAAATCAATCGTATTACAAAAAACCTTTTTTTATTAGGAATATCAACTATGATGCATTTATTTGATTGTTTATTAAAGATTTGACATATATCCAAAATTTTTGAAATATTGAGCGACGAACATTTGCTAAAGGACACTAAGAAGGCATGAATATTATATTGAGCGGCAAACATTCTTGATTGTTTAGATTACTTTTTTGTTATTATTTTTTAGTATTACTATAAGGCATGAATATTATATTATTCTATTTCAGTTGTTAGGATGTTTAAAATATTGTGAGTAATAAACACTATTGGAGGGCCTTCTTGTAACGCCCCAAAATCATAAGTAATAAAAGTCTATTCAATCAGAATAATCCATAAAAATATTAAGTAAAGGAACCAGCAACCTTAATTCTTATCACAAATGTCAGAGCTCTAATCCACCAAAAACAAAATATCCTCAAAATAATTCTCCAATACAAAGTTTAATACCATAATAAAAATAGTAATAATAAAATCCTCAGTTCCACAAAATAGTTCGTAACTGCTGTCTCCCAAGAATCTCTATTCCAATAATTCCTCTAATGTATCTGTAAGGGGAAAATAAAGGGGGGGTGAGATAACTCAATAAGTGGAATTTATTAACATTGAGGTATGGGAACAACCTTTCAAATAAATAAATTCTTACAACAGTTTCATAACTTGCAATTCATCAATATTTTATCAACAAATATTTCATATAAAAGAAAATATATTTATATTGTGAGCCATCATAATATATATATCAATACCATCATAAACACAATTTCCTAGTCTTTTCTCGTGGTCAACGTTTACGCCCCGTTGACAAGGTTGTGCTGTCCCCTTTTTAGGACTAAAGCCTCCTTTTTATCCCCTTTCTTAAGGATGACTCCTTTGGAACCTAAAGGTGTACTCCCTTGCTAAGGAGCTTCCTTTTTGGATTCTCAAAGTATACTCCCTTGCTAAGGAGCTATCAAATGTGCACTGTCCCCTTTTTTGGGACTGTCCCTTGCTAAGGACTAGCTGCAGTATGATTGTCCCTTGCTAAGGACTAAATACCATACTGAGCTTCTAATCACGACTTGCCATAGGTTTTCAAAACATATTCAATATGCTCACAAAAATAGTTCATTCATAATTCGCAACAATAAAAAGGTATAATCGCACATACAATTTTAAATAAGTTTAGGTTGTCCCACAAGTTTTTCATAAAACGAATAGTCAATGTGCACATCAAACATTTATAACATATCAATTTATATATAGAATATCAACATAATTCTTTGACATAAAATAGTTTAATAATCAACGTTGTTTTGGGAAAACCCCCAAAATTAGTAAACACCACTTACCTCTTAGTTGCAAAAATAAAAGAAATCAACCTCCTTTGAATCACAACAATTCAGCAGAATTAGAACCTAACAACACCAAAAAATAGGTTCATCAATACACAATTTCCCACTTAAAAATCTATTCTCACGTTCAAAAAGTTTTATCCTAGTCAATATTGATATATCCAAAATTCTCCATTTGTTCACTTAACTATCCAATGCACTTTTAGCTTTGATCAGATTTTTGGACCTAAAAATACTGCTACCTAATCAGAGATATATATATATATATATATATATTTTTTTTTTTTCCATTGTTATGATCATGGATATTCAAGACTTCAAAATGACCGAGTAAGGGAAATCTCATCAATCTACAATTTACATCCTATCTTGTCATGTAGTTATGTCCATCACTCCTAGTCTAATAAAGCAATCACCGTAGGACACCCTTTCCCATGATATAAGGATATGTGAGGCTTGTTGAGATCAGAAAGTATGTCTTGAAGTATTGATAGGTTAAATTTTATGAAGTCATGCCTATTGTCCTATTAACTACTAAAGCAATTTCAAGCACTATTCCTATTCCTTCCTAAAAACGTGGGACACTTTTCTAGCCATATATTATATTTTATATATATATATATATATATTTTTATATTAGTACATCCAGCCAATGACCCATAACTCTCTTGATGCAACAAGACGTAAGGACACTATTGGACACTTATTTGGACAAAGCTAAGGGCGCAGGTGCAACGCAGATGGTGGAGAAGTTAGTAAGGTTATGTACAATTATAAAATAGCCGTAGAGTACCCCTTTCCCCATTAAAATAATCATAGAATTTAGATCCAAGATAGCCATACCTGTAGACTCCAACTCACAGCCACAGTGAAGAGCAAGTTTCAGTAGTCGGCTGAAGCAAAAGGATGTTCCATCAGAAAATACACTTGTAACTTAAGAGGAAAAAGATTAGGGTTTTCAAGGCCCATAAATTTTTACTTATGCCACCTCACTTGAGCTCAAATTATTTTTTATATTTTAGGCCCAAATAAATTAAACCCATTTAATTGTGTGCCTCCTTTTTAATTTTACATTTAAAAATTAATTAAGTAATAAAATTATGGGGTGTTACATCCTTCCCCCCTTAAAAAAAATTTCGTCCTCGAAATTATACATACCTTTGTTAATGAACAACTCTGGATAATTTGATTTCATCTCATCTTCTCGCTCCCAAGATGCCTCCTCCACTGTGTGATTCTTCCAAAGGACCTTAACCAATGATATAGTCTTGGTGCGTAGCACTTGATCCTTACGGTCAAGAATTTGAATTGGAACTTCTTCATAAGTCAAGTTGTCTTTGATCTTGAGTGGCTCATAGTTCAAGACATGTGAAGGGTCAGGGATGTACTTCCTTAGCATGGAAACATGAAACACATTATGCACTCCTGCAAGTGTAGGTGGTAAGGCCAACTCGTAGGCAACTTTACCAATGCGTTTTAGGACCTCAAATGGACTAACAAATCTAGGACTCAACTTCCCCTTCTTCCCAAATCTCATCACACCCTTCATTGGGGCAACTTTCAAAAATACCATATCTCCAACTTCAAATTCAACTTTCCTTCTCGAGTTGTCATAATAACTCTTCTGTCGACTTTGAGCTGTTTGCAATCTTTTACGAATTAGATTAATCTTCTCAGATGTTATCTGAATGATTTCTGGTCCCAACAATTTCCTCTCACCAACCTCTTCCCAACACAATGGGGATCTGCATTTTCTACCATACAAAGCCTCATAGGGAGCCATCTCAATACTAGAGTGGTAGCTATTATTATAGGAAAATTCCACTAGAGACAAATATTTTTCCCAACTTCCTTTGAAATCCAATACACAAGCCCTTAACATATCCTCCAAGGTACGAATAGTCCTTTCTGATAGTCCATCTGTTTGTGGGTGGAAAGCTGTACTAAAGTTAAGATTAGTACCCAAAGCTTTATGTAGGCTTCCCCAAAACTTTGAGGTGAATCTTGGGTCTCGATCAGACACAATTGATGCTGGAACTCCATGAAGACTCACAATCTCATCAATATATATCTGTGCTAATTGATCAAGTGAGTAAGTCATCTTAACCGGAATAAAATGTGCTGTTTTTGTCATCCTATCCACAATTACCCAAATGGCTGTGTGTCCCTTAGGAGATCTTGGCAAACCAGTTACAAAATCCATACATATATGCTCCCACTTCCATTCGGGGATGGGGAGTGGTTGCAACAATCCTGAAGGTTTCTGGTGTAGTGCCTTAATTTGTTGACAGGTTAAGCATTGCTCCACAAACTGAGCTATCTCTCTCTTCATGTTATTCCACCAATAAATTTCTCGAATGTCACGATACATTTTAGTGCTACCAGGGTGCACTGAGTATGGGGTACAATGGGCTTCTTCCATAATCTCCTTCTTTAATGCGAAATCATTTGGCATACAAAGTCTATTTCCAAACCTCAAAACACCATCATTAGCCACATTAAATTCTGGCCTTTTTCCTTCTTGTACTTCTCCCATGATCTTTACAATTTGTGCATCATCAGCTTGTAAACTCTTTATCTTCTCGACCAAAGTGGGTTGTATTGTCAGACTGGCCATAAAGGCTTGGGAATCACCCATGACAATTTCAATTCCCATCCTCTCCAAGTCCTCAATAATCTCCTTTTGAGTAGTTAACAAGGCAGCTGAGAAACCAGAAGATTTCCGACTAAGTGCATCAGCCACCACATTAGCCTTGCCCGGATGGTAATTGATTGAGCAATCATAATCTTTAATCAACTCAAGCCACCTTCGTTGTCTCATATTCAATTCTTTCTGAGTAAAGAAGTACTTCAAGCTCTTATGATCTGTATAAATCTCACACCTTTCACCATACAGATAATGTCTCCAAATCTTCAATGCAAACACCACTGCAACCAACTCCAAATCATGAGTGGGATAATTTTGTTCATAACTTTTCAATTGGCGGGAAGCATAAGCTATGACTTTACCATGCTGCATCAACACACAACCAAGCCCTTTTTTCGAAGCATCACTATAAATGACAAAGCCTCCCAAGTTGCTAGGGATGGTTAGTACTGGTGCTGTGACCAACCTTTGCTTAAGTTCTTGAAAACTCTTTTCACATTCTTCAGTCCACACAAACTTGGCATTCTTACTAGTTAGTTGAGTCAATGGGGCTGCAATACGGGAAAATCCCTCCACAAACTTCCTATAGTAGCCAGCAAGGCCTAAAAAGCTTCTAACCTCACTCACATTCGTCGGTCTCGCCCAATCAATCACAGCTTCAACCTTACTAGGGTCTACAGAAATCCCTGCCTCAGATATCACATGCCCTAGGAACACCACCTGGTTAAGCCAAAATTCACACTTCTTAAACTTTGCATATAGCTTCTTCTCCCTCAAAATTTGAAAAACAATTCTTAAGTGCTCTTCATGTTCTTCCATACTTTTGGAGAAGATTAGAATGTCATCAATAAAAACAATAACAAAGCGGTCTAAGTACTCATGAAACACCATATTCATCAAATCCATAAATACAGCAGGAGCATTGGTCAATCCAAAAGGCATTACCAAGAATTCATAGTGCCCATACCTAGTCCTGAAAGCTATCTTGGGTATGTCTTCACCTTGATTTTCAACTAGTGATACCCAGAACGAAGGTCAATCTTAGAGAAGACTTGTGCCCCTTGCAATTGATCAAATAGGTCATCAATATGAGGGAGAGGGTATTTGTTTCTCACAGTAACCCGGTTTAACTCACGGTAGTCAATACATAACCTCATAGTCCCATCCTTCTTTTTCACAAATAACACTGGTGCCCCCAAGGAGATGCACTTGGTCTGATGAACCCCTTATCAAGGAGTTCTTGTAACTGTTCCTTGAGTTCTTTAAGTTCAGTGGGTGTCATTCGATATGGTGCTTTCAATATAGAATCTGTTCCAGGGAGTAAATCAATGGAGAATTCAATCTCCCTATCTATAGGTATCCCTGGTAAGTCTTCAGGAAAGACATCAGGAAACTCCCTCACAACAGGGATATCCTCTAACTTCAATACCTCCTTTCTAGTGTCCACCACATGAGCTAGGTACCCTTGGCATCCTTTCCGTAATAGACGCTTAGCTCGAAGGGCTGATATCACCCTAGGCAAGGCATGCATCCTTGAGCCCTTAAACCGAAATTCAGGTTCTCCTAGAGGCCGAAACACCACTTCTTTTTTAAAACAGTCTACACTAGCATGATAAGCTGTCAACCAGTCCATTCCCAAAATTACATCATAGTCATACATGTCCATTAAAATCAAGTCTGCTAACATTTCCCTATCCTCAATTTGGATGACACAAGACTTAAGCATTGAATTACACACCAAACAATCACCCATAGGTGTGGCCACAGACAAGTCATAATCCATAAGTCCAGGTTTCTTATCACATAACTTAGCATATCGAAAGGAGATAAAAGAGTGTGTAGATCCAGAATCAAATAGAGTTTTAGCAAAGTTTGAGAATAATGGGAGTGTAAGTTCGTTTAGACCCCTGTAAACTAAATTGTTTAACCTAATTAATTAACCAAGTGAATACTTAAGGTTTATTATTCAGATCTAGGTTAAAACAATAACAATCATATCAAGTAAAGCAGCGGAAAAATAAAAAACACAACGATATGATGACCCAGGAAAACCAAACCGGTAAAAAACCTGAGAAGGATTTAACCTAGCTATCCTCAAGGTAAAATAGCAAATCCACTAGAAAGAATTGAAGTTTACACAATAGCGACTTAGACCACTAACATCCTATTGCTACCCAAGTGTAGGAAACTTACTACCACAACCCTATGATAGCTCCGAGATCCACGGACTCCTTCTTTCTTTAATCTTTGCAAAATACAAACACCCACGTTTGTGACTTTGAGATCCCACTCAAAGGTTTAGCAACACAAACTCACCTGTTTGTGACTCCAAGACCACCCTTGAAGGTTTAGATCATCAGCACCTTTGATGACTAGAGAAGGCAGCAACTTCAGCAATACCGGATCTTGAGATTCTTCAAGGAACAACACCGGTAGAAGTTATAAGAGAGGTTTTAGGAACAAAACCCTAAATATAAAAGAGACACACTCTTCTCTCTCTAAAAAGCCTTCTAAAAAACGTGCTTAGGGTTTCCTTTATATAGTGGGAGAAGTAGATCTGAAACCCTAATCCTTAATGGGCTAGAACTGCTGTTTGGGCCAACTTAAAATTCTGCAGATACGATTCTCGATCGGTTGAGCCTGTCTTTCGATCGATCGAACCAGGCAGATTCTGAAATCTTCTTTCTGCAGCTTACATGTTCTTGTGTGCTCACGATTTGCCAATTGTTCTAAACTTTTAGAACCTAACAGGGAGGATACCTGCAACCACAGTATCTGAAGCTTAAACGTCTTGTGGTGTGAGTGCAAACACTCTCCCTTGTGCCTTCCTCCTCTGATCATCCTTTCTAGGTTGTGCCATTGAGTTTTGTTGAGGAGATGTACAACTCCTAGCCAAGTGTCCTGTCTTCCCACAATTATAGCAAGCCTTTCCTTCAAAGAAGCATGGCTTATCTCCATGAAACCTTCCACAAGTAGGGCAAGCATTCGAACTTCTACCTTGAGCATTCTGGGGTGGATTCTTATTTTCTGGCTTATTTGAAGATGAATTACTCCCAGACCTCCCAACAGATCCTTTCTTGTTCCAATGACCTTGAGCATGGCCTTGTCGAAAGCCTGTCTGTCCAGTGCTTCTAGGTGGGTTCTCATTTCTAACATTGTTCCTGAAATCTTCCTCCAGTCTCATAGCTCTCTTAACTGACTCTGCATAATTATCAACCCCTGATGCAATCAGATGGTGTCGAAGTCTCTCATTCAACCCCTTTTGGAATCTGCTTGCTTTCTTCGCCCCAGTAAGGATTAAGTGGGGTCCAAAGCAAGATAACTCGATGAATTTAGCTGCATATTGCTCAACAGTCATACTTCCTTGCACCAAATTAGCAAATTCTCTCTCTTTTCGTTCCCAAACCACCTCATGGAAGTAGTTATAATAGAAAACCCCTTTAAATTTCTCCCAAGTGATGGGGTTTCTCTCAATGTCCATTCCCTCCAAAATGGCTTTAGTGGATCTCCACCAACGCTCAGCTTCTCCAATCAACTTGAAAGTTGCAAACCGCACCTTCTGAGAGTCAGTGCAATCTAAAGCTTCTAACAATTTCTCCATTTGCAAGAACCAATTCTCAGCTTCTGTAGGGTTTGGCTTCCCATCAAAGGAAAGGGGATTCTGCTTCATAAAAGTCTCAAAAGAGCAACCAGCCCTTGCCTCTACTCTACCTGCACCTCTACTAGCAACCTGGGTCAACCTGTCCAACAATCGTGTAGCAGCTTCATCCAAAGGATCAATGCGTGTCACTCTAGGACGTTCATTATCCCTCATGTTTTGAGTGACTTCAGCCTCAGTATTAACTCTTGCTTTGGTTGACCTCCGCAAATTAACAATAGGTTCCTCGCTATTGGAATTAGCCACTCTCTTCTTTTTGGGTGGCATGATACCTAGTTAGCAAAGAAATCAAAAAAAAAAATATATATATATATATATATATATATATATAGATGGTGCAACAATTATTACTACTAAACATAAGAAGTAACATCGCCAAAATTATTTAAAATTTCTCATCAAACATAACCTAATTTCCAAATGCTCTGACAAAAATCAAGATCATAACCTAGTTTCAAGTATCTATAGGATCATGGCCTAGTTTTCAAGGGTCTACAGAATCATATCCTAAGCTCTGATACCACAATTGTAACGCCCCAAAATCATAAGTAATAAAAGTCTATTCAATCAGAATAATCCATAAAAATATTAAGTAAAGGAACCAGCAACCTTAATTCTTATCACAAATGTCAGAGCTCTAATCCACCAAAAACAAAATATCCTCAAAATAATTCTCCAATACAAAGTTTAATACCATAATAAAAATAGTAATAATAAAATCCTCAGTTCCACAAAATAGTTCGTAACTGCTGTCTCCCAAGAATCTCTATTCCAATAATTCCTCTAAGGTATCTGTAAGGGGAAAATAAAGGGGGGGTGAGATAACTCAATAAGTGGAATTTATTAACATTGAGGTATGGGAACAACCTTTCAAATAAATAAATTCTTACAACAGTTTCATAACTTGCAATTCATCAATATTTTATCAACAAATATTTCATATAAAAGAAAATATCTTTATATTGTGAGCCATCATAATATATATATATCAATACCATTATAAACACAATTTCCTAGGCTTTTCTCGTGGTCAACGTTTACGCCCCGTTGACAGGGTTGTGCTGTCCCCTTTTTAGGACTAGAGCCTCCTTTTCATCCCCTTTCTTAAGGATGACTCCTTTGAAACCTAAAGATGTACTCCCTTGCTAAGGAGCTTCCTTTTTGGATCCTCAAAGTATACTCCCTTGCTAAGGAGCTATCAAATGTGCACTGTCCCCTTTTCTGGGACTGTCCCTTGCTAAGGACTAGCTGCAGTATGATTGTCCCTTGCTAAGGACTAAATATCATACTGAGCTTCTAATCACGACTTGCCATAGGTTTTCAAAACATATTCAATATGCTCACAAAAATAGTTCATTCATAATTCGCAACAATAAAAAGGTATAATTGCACATACAAGTTTAAATAAGTTTAGGTTGTCCCACAAGTTTTTCATAAAACGAATAGTCAATGTGCACATCAAACATTTATAACATATCAATTTATATATAGAATATCAACATAATTCTTTGATATAAAATAGTTTAATAATCAACGTTGTTTTGGGAAAAGCCCCAAAATTAGTAAACACCACTTACCTCTTAGTTGCAAAAATAAAAGAAATCAATCTCCTTTGAATCACAACAATTCAGCAGAATTAGAACCTAACAACACCAAAAAATAGGTTCATCAATACACAATTTCCCACTTAAAAATCTATTCTCACGTTCAAAAGGTTTTATCCTAGTCAATATTGATATATCCAAAATTCTCCATTTATTCACTTAACTATCCAATGCACTTTCAGCTTTGATCAGATTTTTGGACCTAAAAATACTGCTACCTAATCTGATATATATATATATATATATATATTTTTTTTTTCCATTGTTATGATCATGGATATTCAAGACTTCAAAATGACCGAGTAAGGGAAATCTCATCAATCTACAATTTACATCCTATCTTGTCATGTAGTTATGTCCATCACTCCTAGTCTAATAAAGCAATCACCGTAGGACACCCTTTCCCATGATATAAGGATATGTGAGGCTTGTTGAGATCAGAAAGTATGTCTTGAAGTATTGATAGGTTAAATTTTATGAAGTCATGCCTATTGTCCTATTAACTACTAAAGCAATTTCAAGCACTATTCCTATTCCTTCCTAAAAACGTGGGACACTTTTCTAGCCATATATTATATTTTATATATATATATATATATATATATATATTTATATTAGTACATCCAGCCAATGACCCATAACTCTCTTGATGCAGCAAGACGTAAGGACACTGTTGGACACTTATTTGGACAAAGCTAAGGGCGCAGGTGCAACGCAGATGGTGGAGAAGTTAGTAAGGTTATGTACAATTATAAAATAGCCGTAGAGTACCCCTTTCCCCATTAAAATAATCATAGAATTTAGATCCAAGATAGCCATACCTGTAGACTCCAACTCACAGCCACAGTGAAGAGCAAGTTTCAGTAGTCGGCTGAAGCAAAAGGATGTTCCATCAGAAAATACACTTGTAACTTAAGAGGAAAAAGATTAGGGTTTTCAAGGCCCATAAATTTTTACTTATGCCACCTCACTTGGGCTCAAATTATTTTTAATATTTTAGGCCCAAATAAATTAAACCCATTTAATTGTGGGCCTCCTTTTTAATTTTACATTTAAAAATTAATTAAGTAATAAAATTATGGGGTGTTACACTTCTTCCATTTGGGCACCTTTAGGTTATTGCCTTAATGGCCCACCCCTAGTCATGGGATTGTTCCTAAAAGGCATTTTGCATTGTTTACCAATCCTATTGGGAAATACACAGATGTGGAAAAATCTAGATTCACAAGGGTGACATGGATGGGATAACTCAATAATCACTACAAACTCAAGAAACACTCAAAAATAAAACCAACTAAGCATATCCACAAAAAAGCAAACTGTAGAACGACATCCAAATTAATAATTCCCTCACTGGAGGATATATTTTGTAAAATTAAACTTAAAAATTCTCCAAAAAACAAAACATTTCTAAAGTAAACCATCAAGAAATAAACACCAATAACACAAGGTTTAGTCAAATAAACTAAAACCCATGTCATCATTAGACTCTTCTGCAGGCTCTTCCTTCCTCTCCTCCTCCTTCACAGCAGCAGACGCAGCAAGGGAACCACCAGAAGCAGCTGCTGCAACAGGGGCAGCGGCAACAGCAACCTTGCTAGCATCCAGGTGGCAAAGTGTAAAATGGGCCCATTATTACCAAATGCTTGTCAATCAGCCCACACAAAATAAGGTGAAGTAAAACAGCAACAGTGCAACACAACATGACATTAATTGGTAAATGCAGTTTGCTGTCACCAACCTTAATGTGAACCTAAAAATCTACACCAAGACCACCTACTATGCCACCCGCATGTATTAATATATTAATGCGCTTGCGCTCACCTTACCAAACTAATGGTGGTGTATAGTGTGCACCACTTTGCAAAAATCTGTTGCAAGAACTCGGCCTATCCATCCACTCAAGGGCGTAGCTAGGAATAATTACTTGGGAGGGCCAGGTTGTATGGATACTTTATGTCTCTAGGTTGATATGGACCGACTATGAGATAAGCACATTGAATTTCATTTTGTTCATTGATAGGGAATTCAGATTTTTGTTTGCGTGATCCTGGATCACGTTCTATCCCTTTGGATTCAATTCTTGAACATTTGGATGGACGCTCATTAGGCATTGAATTATCAACATCTGTTTCTACAAAAGTCCTAAGTTCTGAATGACTAATATCTTTTTTCTTAAAGAATGCATCAATTGTTTGTCGTTTTCTCATTATTTGACACCTAATTTCAATCCCCAAGAAAAAAAAAATCAATTCAACTAAATAAACAAATACACTTGTAGTTAAGTAATGACTAATGACCTTTTAGGATAAAAAAACTAAATAAACAAATCAATCAAAGTATAAACAAACAACATAAACCAAATACAAATACCTAGACTCTGTGACAGACTCATGGCCCACTACTCCGATTTCCATAAAATTGCAGATTATATTGCAACACTAGTTTGTGACCTTATAAGATGGATTTTGAAATTTAAAATCACAATCAAGAATTCACATAACCTGTCAAACTTTGGAGAGGAGATTCAAGAATTTCTCATCATTGACAAATTTTGGGTTCCTTTTGATCAACAATAATGAGATGAAAATGCTTGCAAAAGATATTATTTGGATTTTGATACAAATATAATTCCATTACTGTGCCAAACAACTTTATAAAACTCCATATCAAATATTCTATTTTGGAAAATTGTCTAAGGCTTTGATTCTCTGCATGAAATCAGTCAAAGGTTTCATACAAAGTATTGATCTTTTAAAAGGAATTACAAGTCAAGCTTCTCTGCTTCTTGATGTTAATTATGAATGAATAGAATTTATTAGTCAATTTATAATTGTACTTCTTGTTCACGGACAAGACAAACAACACAAAAGCCAAAACTCAAAAGGGAAAAGGCTGGTCTAAGTCTCAGAGTCAATTGATCAAATAATAAAGAATACAATAACAACACACACAAAAAGACAAAAGACAAAGTAATAAGTATAACTTGCTTTGCTAGCAAAGGGAAATCACATACACATTTTTCATATTTGATATTTCTATTGAAGTATCAATATTTAGTTTAGTACTTCAGTTGTAGAGAAAAAGAGAGAGAGGTCAAGTCAAGAATGAATGAGATACCTTGAGGAGGCAGTGGCGTCACAGTGAGTCGGCGGGGTTTCTGAGCAGTCAAGTGAAGGCGTGAGCGGTGAGTCGATGAGCGTGACAGTGACACTATTGGAGTTGGAGGCGTGAACTAAGAAGGTAAAAAACTAAGAGGGCGTAAGGCAGAGGCGTGAGGTGAGGATTGAGGCGTGAATGAAGATTATTCATTTGTGTTCTCTCTTTTAGATTGTTCAGAATTGAATGCTGTTTGTTTGTGTTTAATTAGGTATTTTAGCCTTCTCAAAAAAAAAAAAAATAGGTATTTTAGATTTTGGTTCGGGCTGGGCTGGAAGTGTTATGGTTTAGAAAAGAAAAACTTGTTTGCTTAGGGAATTGAGGCTGGCTGGTGGGGCTGGACGTGGGCCAAGTTTTTTGGTGTGGCTTGAAGTTGTATTGGACTAATGGTTGAGAAAAATTTGGAGGGGCCGGATCTTAACTTTTGGGGGCGAAAATAGGGCTTTAGCCCCATTTTCGCAACTATTTAGTTAGTAGTCACGATTTTCAAACTATATTTTTTACTAGCATCTCGAGTGTAAGAGTCTCAATTTTGGGCTTATAAATCGAGTTTTTGATGCTCGATTTCCATGGTCCGGTCAGTCTGACATGGCGTTTAGTCTGACGTGACGAACATATGGAAATCGAGTCTTCCAAACCAAAAAAAAAAAAACACAAGAAACCCAGAAACATCCCAGCAAAAGGATGAAGAACTACACAGCACCCAGGCCGCGGGGCCGCGCGTGAGCTCCGGCCCAGCGCGAGCCCAGGCAGCGAGAGCCCAGGCAGCGCGAGCCCAGGCCGCGCGGGAGCCCAGGCCGCACGAGCCCCGGCTGCGCGCGGGAGCCCAGGCCACTTCGTTCCGGAAAGAAATGAAGATCGGAGGAGAATAAGAGCAGAAAGAGATAGGAAAAAAAAATGAAGATCGGAGGAGAAGAAGAGCAGATCGGAAAGGTCAGATCGCGCGGCCTGATCTTCTCCTCCGATCAGATCTTCTTCTCCGATCTTCTCCTCTGGCTTGATCTTCTCCTCCGTGGGTTGGGTTGAAAAAGTGTGTGTTTCTGGGTTTCTTGAAAAAGTTGAAAAACTGGTTGGTTATGTTCTGCCTTAGAAATCGAGTCTTAGAGACTCGATTTCCAAGGGTTCGCCACGTCAGCTCAAATGCCACATCAGACTCACCGGGCCATAAAAATCGAGCATCAAAGACTCGATTTATAGGCCCAAAATCGAGTCTTTAAGACTCGAGATGTTAGTAACTTATATAGTTTGTAAAATCAACCTACTAACTAAATAGTTGCGAAAATGGGGCTAAAGCCCCATTTTCGCCACTTTTGGGGGGGCCCATGTAATTTGTTGACATAGTTTAGTGGACATTTGAAAATTTTTGGGAGGGCCATGGGCCCCCCAAGGATCCAAGTGGCTCCACCCCTGCATCCACTCTATTCCATTCATTTATAGAAACACAAACAGCTCAGAAAGATAAGACAAGGGGGAAAAAATCATAAAAGATATCTAGAGTCTTTTGGCTAAATTATGCAGAATTTCAAATTTATTTGCGTTATAGGTACTGTTTGAAGTTATTTGGGGAGGAGAGAGAGTAAATTTCAACAACTGTGTTGCCGAAATTCAATCAAAAGTATGAGAGAGAAAAATTCGAATTTCGGCAATGACATTGCCGAAATTTTACTACCCAATTTCTGTTGCCCGTGTGAGTGCTCGAAATGATTGTGAGAGGTGCTCAAAAAAAAAATTTTTTTGCCCCCCTATTTCGGCAATGCCATTGCCAAAATATGGGGGGAATTAAAAAAAAAATTTTGCCCCCCTATTGTTGATGTAGAGAATGTCCGCCAATGGTGTAGAGAATGTTGGTGGCCCCAGTGAAGTAGAGAACTATTTTAGCTGGTCCTGAGTGCTTCACTCCCTCAACCTTCAAACACAGAGAAAGAAATAAATAAATCTACAAAAATTTTAAGAATAAAATCATGCAAAAATTTGCTTTGGTTGTTTGCAGTTCTACTAATCTTAAATTACAGTATTAATTTACCTGCCCATGGAGTAGGGATGCAATGGTGAGATACCATGCAGTGTAAGTAGTCATCATAAGTCCAAGAATGACCAAATTCTGTAATTATGGAATGATGGGATGAAGACAGTTGTTGCACAACATGCTCCAAAGATATAAGTCCAAGTCCTCTTGTCAAGATTGTCGTTTATGTAGTATATGTTGCTGCAGCAATAACGTATATGAAAATATCAGTTAAAATTTTTACTATTTTCCATTTAAAAAAGGTTTTTAGTTATTTTGGCTGGCCATTGACGTAATAAGGGGGCAAAAAAAGAATTTTTTGCCGGGGAAAAATTTTTTCCCCCCCTATTTCGGCAATGCCATTGCCGAAATAGGGGGGCAAATAAATTTTTTTTGGGCACCCCTCACAATCACTTCGAACACTTACCTGGGCAGCAGAAATTAGGCAGTAGAATTTTGGCAATGTGATTGCCAAAATTCGAATTTTTCTCTCTCCCACTTTTTCTCTCTCCCACTTTTTCTCTTTCTCTCTCATACTTTTGATTGAATTTCGGTAACACAGTTGCCGAAATTCACTCTCTCTCCTCACTTTCCTAAATAACTTCAAACAGTACCTATAATGCAAATAAATTTAAAATTATGCATTATTTAGCCAAAAGACTCAGATATCTAACTTGATGATTTTGGCAGAGATATTCTATAATACCATAAAGGGGTAGAGTGGACTTGGGACAAAATTCTTTCCAAATAACATTGCCAATGTGACAATATAAATGTGACCTTTCAAAATTAAATTGAAGATGAAATAATCCAGTTTAAGTGTGCTTTACAAGAAATAATTGCTACAATTATAACCCCTCCCCTTGCTCTCTCTCTTGCTACTTGTTTTTCTAAATATCTTATTCAAGATCTTCATTCTTCAAATTCAAGTAGGCACCTTCTACATGGGGATGAAAGCAAATGACATATCTTAGTCCCATTGATGCTCCCTGTAGAAAGCCCATCCTGAGGGATTTAATGTTGTCTTTACATCAGCGGCAACAAGGTCAAATGGTGAATCCTCCGCAAATTCAGTTGGCATGGACTTCCAGTGTAGACATGGCTCCCAGTCAGCTTCCTTGATCACCTTTAGTATCTCTTCAACAACTATCTCGCTCCCTTCAGCTGATAAATGAATCCCATCTCTGGAAAAAAAAATTATACGTTTTATCACTTAAATTATAATTAAAACACAGCCAACAAACATAATGATTACTCTGTTACATCATGCTTTATTGGCGAAAGTCTTGACTGAAGACAAGGTGACTAACATGTTGCGTATCTAGAATGTGTTTGCAATTGGTTTAAATTCAATATCAAAATGACTCCTCTCAAAAACTCAAACTACAAATCTATTACTTGATAACATGAGTGCCAAAAACATGTTATGACAAACTGTCACAAACATAACTAGAAAAGAAACCATGGGTAAATTGCATGCACACACACACACACACACACACAGGACTTGGACCAAGACCAAAACCACAATCCTATACTTATGAGGGGTGGAAGCGCCATCTGACCCAAAGGATGTTGGCTATAAATCAGATTATTTATTTATACTTATAAGAAGTTCCATTGCAGCACTAAAACTAACGTGAAGCAAGCATCCATTCAATCATCTCTTTTCTGAAGTGCAGTAAAAAGATCAACAACCTTCACACCCATTTCTCGGCCAAGCTTTACACAAGCATCTGAGTATCTTTGGAATAACTCATTTGTTCTAACTAGCTCGCTAAAAAATTGACTGGTTTAAGAAGGAAAACTTGAGTTAGAATTCACATTATTAGAAAATTAGGAAAACAACACACTCAAGATGTGGCTCAGAGCACCTTATGTTTCCACAAATGTTTTCCTCATTGTGTGGCAGCATCCCAGAACCAAGAAATGTAGTGTTTGGAGTCAAATCATAATTGTTTTATATACATACATACATACATACATACATACATACATACATACATACATACATATATATATATATATCAGAGATATGGACATTACTGTCCAAAATTTACTAATGTATGCGCATGTCCATCCAAATTCCAATTGGTAATCACACAAGAACTTGAAAGTCAGGAGAGAATCACATGCATAAAAAATTATGGAGACATCTCTTCCTTTAAGGTGTACCCTTAGGTTGACCTTGCAAAGAAACCAATTTTCACAAGAAAACATCCGCTAGCTTGAGCATTATTGATATCAAACATGTTCCCCAAAAAATTTCCATAGTTGACACCACCAAGGACATCTGAGGTACCATTAGAGTTTTGATAGTATGGTCACCTAAATCCTTTTTTAAGGCAAAAGGTATTTTCCACTAGAAGTATAATACTTTGGAAAAACTTGATTGAGGACCTGGAGAGCACGTCGTGAGTTCCACCCAAAGTAGCCTCGCAACAATGTCTGCCTACAATTTATCATGAAGAACATAAGATTCTAATATAGAGATTACGAGATGCATAAAACAAGCTATTTCCAATAGAAACTCCATAACAGGAAAAAAAAATATAAGACAGACAAGGTGTTTGTGAGAGAAAGTAAAGGGGGTATTTATGTGAAACTTTTGACACTAGCAAGATATTTTCTTCTTCCTTTGATTTAATTTTACATACCGGCTGGTTTAAACCCACACAAAAAAGTCCATGTATACCCGCATACTGAGAAAGTTAAACTTGGAAGAACATTTAAATTATTTAGAATACTTCAAGGCCGTTTTAAACATAACTAGTAGACAATAGTTCGTGAAATTTTAGAGATGTAACTTTCAGACTAGCCAGCATCAAAAATCTTGAGCTAAACAAGGTAAGATAAGTTTAAAATATAGTTCAAAAGGATCTCAAACACTCTTCAATTTCTTACAGGGACAATCCTCTATACCTGTGGCTTCAACTACATTCAAACTAATTACTAGAAAGATACGCAACCAAACTATGCAGGAAGTATAAAAGGGAGTCCTCCCAAGAATTATAAACAAATATAGCCAATGAAATCTACAAAAGTCGGTGATATGTTAAAAAAATTATGCAAACGACTCCTCCTTACAATGGCCTCTGGAGATGATCTTGATTATTAAAATATGACGAGAATCTCCCACGCAGAAAGCAACAAATCCAATATCCACAAAACGTTAGGCATTCGAGTACAATTTACAATTAAAATATTTAAGGCACATGTATGACAGAAATAAGATCAAAAAAATATGTGAAATGCAATTAATGAATTCTGTAGTGATTCTAGTGAAGAATGATATCACTTCAAATTTGACTTGACTAAGCCTTACCAAATTAACGAAATATTAGTCATTAGTACAACTTACAATTATGAACATTTCAGTCATATGTATGACATAGAAATAGATTTAGAATACATAGGAATAAAATAGGTGAAATGCAAATTCCACATCACCTGAAATTGGACTCCACTGAGCCTCATCCAAATTCAGGGAGTGGGATTACAATTACATGAACCCCTTTTCCTCAAAAGTTCATAGAAGCATAATATGCAAATATACCATCCACTCCCATTCAACTCCAGTTTGTATGAAACTTGCACAGTCTGTTTCAGAACTGGGATCAATTCCCAATCCAGATGCTGCCTTTTGGAATATAACTGTAACGATCTGTAAGCAAGAGCAGAACACTTAAAATAGTAAGACTGGGAATTCAGAAGAATTTGAAGCAAAACTACCCAGCATAGGATGACATGAGTTTCAACTTCTTCATCTGTAATAATAATATCAATGTCATAATATTTTGCCATCCTTGAAACCTCTGCTCGCCGCTCTTACAGTGTCACTTCACTCATTAAAAGAAAGATTAATGAGGACCCAATTTCTGTTTTTTGAGCTCAGAATCATATAGTTACTGTCAAACCCTCTTTTCACTGGATCTGTGAAAAACTGCAAAGGTAAAAACATTGCCAACATTACAACCAGAAAAATCCAAAATTAACATATATTCTGCAATCAAAATAAAAATCAATAAATCCAAGTTATGAATAATTAAAAAATTTACAAAAGAAAAAAAAAAATTACAACCCAATTTCACATTCAAGTCGTTTCAATTTTCTAGCATTGCAATATTCATAGAACACCCAAATCCACAACAAAGACTAGGATTTGAATTTTGAAACGGGTATTGACCTGGATCTAAAAGACATGTGATTCACCAAATTTTGATCAATCACATACACAAGGATTTGAAAATTTAACAAAATTACAAAATTGAGTCTTAAGAGGGAAAGTGAAAGTTCACAATATTTTCACAACAAATTATAAGTGGTTAGTTGCTATTTGTTTAAATTTGACACTAGCACATGCCACTTCCTGTTTGCATCAAGTGTCGCTCAACGATTGGCAAATGAATTCTTTTGTTATAACAAATATACTTCGTTGTATATCCCTATGAACCACAGCTAAGCTAACCAAAGGCAACAACTTTGATGGCTTCTTTTTTCTTTTCTTTTTCAAAAAGTTAAATGCACCTTTTATATAAACTAAGGAAATTGGAGCATGTCAGACCCAACGTGAGTGGATTTATAAACTCTCTAAATGAAAAGCATATCCATAGTTTATCTTTATTTGCGTAGTGTTTCTACTTTAGTGTCATTACTTCATTGAGAAGGACGAATCCATATATTCTAAAAAAAATTATAAATTAACAAATTAAGTTTGAACATAGACTTTAGCTCGAAACTAATGCTCTTAAAAAATATTTATTAAGAAGAATAAGAATGAGAACCCGAGTCCATATCAATTTTCTGGGATAAAAACCAAGAAAATAAATAGAGATAGACTATTCCAAATAAAAAATTGGAAGGAAAAAAAAAAAAAAAAAGCCCAAAATAGTCTTTAAATTTGATGAGATTTGAGAGCCAAAGAGATAGAGGCAGCTTTACATGTAAGTCAAGGTGTTCATGGCTTGCAAAAAAAAGGTGTACTAAGAATATGATATTGTGACCATGAGATTTTTTTGGTAGGGTCTGCAACTTTACTTTCCTTGGCTTTGCAGTCACAACAACTCTACCCTTTTCGGCTTAGCCACTCGATAGCTCAGCGCAATTGCTGTAGTTATCGTTCATTCGTTTGTGACTCTCTCTCTCATTTTATTACTCATATCTTAGTATTTTCGATTTTTGTTTTACTTCAATTAGTCTTTTTTTGCCTTTTCATTTTGTTAGTAGATAGAAATTATATAACTTTATGTATTTTTTTTTTTTTTTTACGTTGATATATTCAAGTTATATTTTTATAAGATTTTATATACTTTAAGTTTCTTAATAACTAACCTAGAAAAAATTTATAGATCAACCACCACAAAAAGGCAAGAAGCATAGAGGGGGAAGTGGGAATCTTGAGTTGAACAACAGGATGAGCTAAGAAATATTAGCTTGACTTCACCTTGAAGGAGGAAGTTGAGAGGAGTGAGCAACAAGTAGAGAATCCAAATGCTCAACTCAATTGGACTTGTTTATAATCAAGTTTATTTATAACTCACGAAGACATTGTATGATATAATCAAGTTTATTTATGACTCAAAACTAAGATATTAGGTCACAAAGACATTGTATGATATATGATTCATGATACTTCTATTTCAAAACAAGAGATTCTCATCTGAAGCCAACAAATGTTGAATGTCAACATGCATGATATAATATAAAAAATAAAAAATAAAGACAATTGTCACAAATGTTTTTTTTTTTAATTTTATAATGAAATTGTTCACAATGTTTGTGTCCCTTTGGACCCTTTCCCACAAAAGATAATGCTGTGTTTAAAGAATGAGAACAACACTCTGTAAATAAAAAAAGTAGCAAATAAGTGTTTTTATTTTATATATTGCTTGATGGAGTAGCAAGAAGAAGCCAGGCAATGCCAATTGTCCCATAGTGGAAGGCTGAGTGGCCAAGTCAGATATTTTATATTTTGCAATAGCGATGATAAATGTTTATGGTGTCACTGTCAACCCACCCACGGGGAAGAAAGAAAGTGAACGCGTTTAGGCGTGTAAGGTTGGAATCTCTTCCCCAGTCACCTGTGGTCTACACGCTCTTACGCATATATCAATCTAATATCACCTACTCGCGGAGATTGCAGGTGGAGGCACTGCCTCATCCCAACTTGTTTTATGTTGCTATTCTTTAATTTCAACATTTCTTTTCTCTTTTCTCTTTTTTAGTAAAATAAAAAAGGCATACATACATATTTGTCTATCTCCAAGTTATGCTTTGGATCTCCAACACAAGCAGTAGATTGTCAAGCAAAGCATAAGTATTAGACATAAAAGACTCTAAATCTAGTTTGTCCATCTGCTTAATGATTGGCTTTTTAAAACGTGTACTTAATTCGTTTGTTGGAGAAAATTATCAAAAGGTTCTTGCAATCAATCAACAAATGTTCCCGTGATTGATTTGCAATAGACATAGAGGCTCCAAATCTAGTAAGTGTATCTGCTTAGTGATTAGCTTCTTAGAACGTATGCTTAACTCGTCTGTCGGGGAAAGTTATCAAAAGTTTTCTGCAATCAGTCAACAAAGTTTCCACCAGCAAATTAGATATAGCAAGATTTTTGACTAGAAGCAAGCCATCATGGGGAGCCCAAAGTTCAGCCTTGGCATTAGTCTAAAGAGCTCAAATTCAACATTTCTTAATGAATAATGGAACAATTTTAGGTTTATTATATACATTATGGGGTGAATTGCACACTACTGTTTAGATAGAAAACATATAAAAAAAAATTGCTAGAATCATCCTCCTTTTATTTTTCATCAATCCATACAAATCATTCATTATAAAAACTTTGGCCTAAATTTTGGTCCCTTTCGCTCGATTCAATTGAACTATGAACAATAGGTAAACAATACATATTTTTTTTTCTCTTGGTTTTTGTTTTAAAAAAATATATATTTATAGTTATTTATGATTTAAACAACATACAAAGATACCCAATCCCTTTTTTCATTAATAGACTATCATTCCCTACTTTACTAAAAGTAGAAAGAAATTAATTTGTTTTGTTTCTTATTAAAAAGAGATGTTTTGAGTAGTTATAGAAGCATGCGATAAAACATATTTCTTGTCAACTCAATTAAGGTATTATTTTTTCTTGTATTAGATTACAAACATCACTTGCCCCCTTCATTCAAATAAGAGTTGTAACCCTACATCCGCCTCTCCCACTATCTACTTATCTAATATATATATATACATATATAGGACCTATATGGGAATTCTTCAATTTCTCAGTATAATCTTTATCATTATCTCCATTTTATTTATCAATTATTTGGTCATTCTTACTCAATAATACTATTTTAAGAATAATTTGATTAATTATAATTATTTTTAAAGTATTTGGACATATGAAACTGAAGACACGAAACCCATAGATCAACGCTAGAACTCGCCTTAACAATCGAGATTCAAAAGAGAATATTTCTCAAAATAAGTTTCCAAAGTTGCTATTTTGCCAATGTGTTTTTTATTTTATAAAAAATACATTTCAAGTAAAAATGACCTCGATAATTAATACACTTATCCGATCAAAAATAAGTTTGCAAATCTAAAACTACTCCTTTTAATTTAAACTCAATTAAAGTTAAATTAAAAAAATGTAATAACATTGAAAATAGAATAATAAATCTAAATTAGAGACGTTATCAATATTAGTTCTATTTGACTTTCTATAAAGAACCATATTTTGAAAAGTTTCAAAATGAACCTAAAAAAGGAAATAGTGTACTAATAAGAAGAAGAAAGAATAGTAAAATTCCACACTTTAAATTTAAAAAATAAGCAACTCAGAAAAGACGAGTAACGAATAACGATCATCAGCGCGCGTGAAGGGATTTGCATTTGCTAGGCAGACAATCACACACCTGACGAGCAAGACCAGAAAAAAATCTTCATTTGAATTTAACCCACATTTGAATTTAATTTGAGGACGTTCCGGAAAATCAAAAAACCAAACCAAAATGCAAATCCAACCGTGAAGTAGATCAGATTTAGAGTATAGTAGTGGGTGGTAGTACTGGACCACATTTTGAAGCATTGACTTTGACCGAAAAACCGAAGGGAAAGTTAAGAAACAGCAACGAAGAAAAGTCGCACTTTCCTCCCTTCTTCTTAGCCTTAACCCGTGTGTCCTTCAAGAAACACATAAAAAGACCCATAAGCTCTCTTCTCTCGTATCCCCAATCGAGGTCTTCTCGATAACCTTCTGCAACTACAACAATAATTCCCACAATTCTCTGTCTCATACTAACTATACAGAGTACAGACACACACAAACTAGTCAAAGGTATGGTTTTGTTTCCATTTTGGACGGTTTTAAGTTATTTCTGTGAAGTTTTACTATGTTTGGGGTGGAGTTTGATGGGTTTTTCTGTGGAAAATTTTGTGGGGTTGGAGTATTTTTGGCTGAAGTTTGAAAATTTGATTCTGGGTATTTTTTGTTTTGGACCTTTTTTTTTGTCTTTCCTTAAAGATTTTGAAAGAATAGTGCTATCTAGGAGACCAAGTCGCTGGCTTGAACTTGTAGCATGGCCAACACGTTCTAAAGTTTAGTTCTTTCTTCGATTTGTTAGTTTAGTCTCTGTTTGTTCGATTAGAAGTAAGAACGTTAAGGCCTTAAGAAGGGAAATAAAACATTATTGTAAAAGTATCATGTCGTAATATTACGTTTTTATTTGTTTTGTGTTTATGGTTTATGAATTAGTGAATCTTTCTTTGTTTCCACATAGTTTTGGGGTTGGGTGTATCGAGTTAGAGTGTTATTTTTTTCGGATAATTAATAATTGCAAAGTCTGAATATGATTCTTTTGATTTTGTTGTTTGACTTCCCTTAGATTTAGATTTAGATTTAGATTTAGATTTCTTTATAAAAATAGAAATGAATAGACTGGTATGTTAAATTTCCTTTTGTTACAATTTTGCAGGACTTGGATATGTGCAGTGGTTCAAAGAGTAAACTTTGTTCCTCAAACTTTGTCATGGAAGGTGAATTTCTGATGCAGAATAATGGGTTTTTCTATGATGGCTCGGTTTTGCTTGAATTGTCTGCCACTGATGATCTTGAGGCCTTCAAGAGTGAAGTAGAAGAGAAGGGCTTTGATGTTGACAAGGCAAGTATTTGGTATTGTAGAAGAATTGGGTCGAAGAAGATGGGGTTCGAAGAGAGGACCCCTCTTATGATTGCTGCCATGTATGGTAGCACTAAGGTTGTGAAGTATATTATTGAGACTGGCAAGGTTGATGTCAATAGGGTTTGTGGTTCGGATAGAGTCAATGCCCTCCATTGTGCTGTTGCTGGCGGTGCCAATTCTTCACTCGAGATTGTTAAGCTCTTACTTGATGCATCTGCTGATGCTAGCTGTGTGAATGCTAATGGGAATAAGCCTATTGATTTGATTGCTCCTGCTTCGAAGTCACCCTCCAATTCAAGAAGAAAGGGGATGGAGTTGGTTCTGAAAGGTGATAATTCAGTCGGGGAAGGTGACCAGTTTTTGACTGAAGAGGAAGAACTGCAAAGGAGTGTGATGCCTCAAGGAACTGAGAAGAAAGAATATCCCATTGACATATTGTTGCCTGATATTAACAATGGGATATACGGGACAGATGAATTTAGGATGTACACTTTCAAGGTGAAGCCTTGTTCAAGGGCATACTCCCATGATTGGACAGAATGCCCTTTTGTCCATCCTGGGGAGAATGCGAGGAGGAGAGACCCACGGAAGTATCCTTATACCTGTGTTCCATGCCCAGAGTTCCGGAAGGGGGCATGTCCAAAGGGTGATTCTTGTGAATATGCTCATGGGGTTTTCGAGTCATGGCTTCATCCTGCCCAATACCGTACCAGGCTTTGCAAGGATGAGACTGGGTGCGCACGCAAAGTTTGCTTCTTTGCTCACAAGCCTGAAGAATTGCGTCCCGTGTATGCTTCCACAGGTTCAGCAATGCCATCACCCAAGTCCCATTCTGTGGGTGCACTGGACATGACAGTATTGAGTCCATTGTCTCTCAGTTCATCGTCTTTGCCGATGCCTACTACTTCAACGCCACCCATGTCTCCCCTTACAGCTTCTTCCCCCAAGGGTGGAAACTTGTGGCAAAACAAAGTTAACAGCACTCCACCTGCCTTGCAGCTCCCTGGTAGTCGGCTAAAGACCACTTTGAGTGCTCGAGATTTAGATTTTGAGATGGAATTGCGGGGGCTAGAAAGTCACGTTAGCCAACAGCAGCAGCAACTGATTGATGAGATAGCTCGTCTCTCATCCCCTTCCTGCTGGAGTAAGGAATACAATAGGATTGGAGATTTGAAACCTACTAACCTTGATGATGTTTTTGGAATTCATGATACTTCTATGTTGTCCCAATTGCAAGGACTATCACTAAAACCCACTACACCAACCCAATTACAATCTCCAAATACTCTTCAGATGCGTCAGAACATGAACCAACTTCGTGCAAGCTACCCATCCAATCTATCTTCATCTCCAGTGAGAAAACCCTCATCCTTTGGGTTTGACTCGTCTGCTGCAGTTGCAGCAGCAGTGATGAATTCCAGGTCTGCAGCCTTTGCGAAGCGAAGCCAGAGTTTTATTGATCGTGGAGCAGTTACTCACCGTCCTGGACTTACTGCAGCTGCCAACTCTGCATCTATGATGTCATCTACTCGTTCAGATTGGAGCTCACCTGATGGGAAATTGGATTGGGGTATTCAAGGAGACGAACTGAACAAGCTAAAAAAGTCCGCTTCTTTTGGGTTTCGAAACAACAATGGGGGGACAACCTTGTTGCCATCTGCAGTTGATGAGCCAGATGTCTCTTGGGTTAATTCCTTGGTTAAAGATGTTTCTCATGACAGTTCTGGGCTGTTCGGCGCAGAGAAGCAGCAGTATAATCATGGTCAAGGTGGCCATGAGTTGCTCCCACAATGGGTGGAGCAGTTGTACATAGAGCAGGAGCAGATGGTGGCATAAGGGACACATCTGCCTGATTTGCTCCAAGCTTATCCTGACAGAAGTCGATATTCTTTGAATTTTTATTAGTTGATTTAGTATTCAACAATTGTAGCTTAATGTAGAGAAGGGAAAAGGGTCATAGAAGAACAAATTTCAAGGTCTAAAACTTTGCAGGAAGAATGATTTCCTGCTAGGTTAGTTATTATTTGGAGTAAGATTTGATTAGCAAAGCTGCTGATTTAAAAAAAAAAAAAAATTATATTGTATTTTTTTCCGACTCCTTTGGGGGTTGTTTATTAATTATTATTTATTGGTATGTAAACTGTATACGAATCAGAGGCAATGGAATATTTATTATTTCTATGATCAAATGCTGCAACTTGTATCCATTTTGTGGACAAATACAATGCAAGCTCTACAATATTTTGAAATTCTGTTAATTGATTCTTGTGATCTATCACTGTTTCCCTTCACCTTCAGATGTTCATATGCATTTTCTTTCCGAGCATTATGCTGCAATTTGAGTTTTTGAGAGCTACCTTCCCCTATGACTAACTGGAAGTTTGAGCATTATCGCTCCTTTGTGCAAATTCTACAAATCACATCGTAGCAGTCTTCATTAGGATAGCTAAGGCTATAAATATATGGAAGGGCTAGTTGAGTTTGGTTGCTATTTTGAATCTGTCGCTCATTTCTGCTACATGCTCGAAAGATCTCACTGCTCATTTCTTTTGTCAAAAGCTTGGAAACCATACTGCCATAACAATTGCCTTCATTTGGATTGCTGTAGAGATCAGGTTGTGTTGGCAAGAACTCAGGCTTCTTAGTCCTGTTTGGTTTAACTTATTTTTATCATAAAACAAAATGTACAACTTTTTGAAATATCACATTTTTAAGGTATAATTCGAAACTAAAAAAAAATGAATGACGAAACTTACATCATCCAATGCCAATCTTTATTATATTGCACTTCCAAATTCAAAATCCTGAATATGCTGATTACTCATTACTAAAACCTAGAAAGATGTTGCTTTGCAGATCATTAGATACGATCAAGTTAGGCACAGCACCAATTTCCTAAACCTGTTTTCTTGTACACTCTTGAAAGGAGACTAATGGCCAAGCAAGTTGCGCACTGGCTTTTAGTGGTCAAGTTTGATTGAAATTGAATTTGTTGTCCGACATAAAAACATTATCTTGTAAACCAATTAACTGTTTTTGTCTAGGACCGCACTGAGGCCATAGTTGGTTGAATTTCTTGCTAACTTTGTTGACTGCATCCCAATATGTACAGGTAGTCACCGTAGTCTCCCTTACTTGAAATGTAAAACCAGGATTATGGAAAGCAAAAAAAGAAAAAAAAAAAAAAAAAAAAAAAAGAATTATACTTGTTTATAAGAATAGCCACCAAAACAATCCAACATTATTAGTCGCCATTAAGTCAAATTTGCATGTATCTTTTTGTTTTTTACTTCTTGTTTTCTTTTCAAATGATAAAAATATTGTATTTAAATGAACTTATTTTCTTCGGCTTATTTTGTTTATTGTATAAAATATAATTGTAATTATATTTTAAAAAAAAGCTTTAAAAAGGGTACATTTTTTTGGGTTTTTTAAAATAAAAAAAAAATAATTATAATAAGATAGTTACAATAAAGGAGGAGATTTAAACATTTTAGATGTCTACATAAAAAAACAAAAAAACTATCAATTCAATTACAAGACTACTAGCCTACATTCTTTTTTTAAGATAGAAAATAATCTGACTTAATTAGTGATGTCTTAGACTGTACTTAAACCAAAGTTTGTTGAATTTGTTCAAACTTGGCTTGCCGCATATGACTATTAAGGAAAGCTAAGAGGCTGTTTGGATTTTGAGTTTCTATAACTCATAGTTCAAAAATGGTAGGACTCAAGGCTGAGAAGTCCGTTTGGATTTTCATAACTCTGTTTTCATAACTCTGTTTCCACCACTCAATTCTCTGATTTTTGAGTGATGAGTTATGGAAACTGAAAATACATTTTAGCTGTTTTCAGTTTCCATAACTCATAAATCAATGGCATTTTTGTAATTAAACATACATAAAGGGCCCTACCAGCCGCAACTTTTGACTCATTCTCCTTTTTTTTTTTTCCTGATCAGCGTCTTCTTCCTTTTTTTTTTTTTTTTTTCCTTCCTTTCTTTTGATCAGCTCGTCTTCTGGGTTTCAGCTTCTTTTCTTTTTTTTTTTCTTTTTTTTTTTCTTCTTCTTCTTTCACTGGGTTCGGTGACTTGGGTTTCCTTCTTTGATTTTTTTTTTTTCACTGAATTCGAGTGATCTGGGCTTCTTTTTTTTTTTTTTTTTTTTTTTTCTTTCTTGGGTGATCTGGGCACTGAAAAAAAAAAAAAAAAAACAATGTTCCGAATGATAGGCATGAAACCCACAAATAGTTGAAAAATATTGAGTGATGATAACCTAGGTTTCCTTCTTTGATTTTTTTTTTTTTTTTTTCACTGGGTTCGAGTGATCTGGGCTTCTTTTTTTTTTTTTTTTTTTTTCTTTCTCGGGTGATCTAGGCACTGAAAAAAAAAAAAAAAAAAAAAAAAAAAAAAAAAAAAAAAAAAAACCGAATGACAGGCATGAAACCCACAAATAGTTGAAAAATATTGAGTGATGATAACTGGGTGATGATGCCAAACGGGTGGGGTGGAGGGAGTTAGAGAATTTTGAGTAATAAGTGATGAGTGATGGAAATTGAGTGATGAGTGATAAGCTATTAAAAAAAAAAAAACAAACAGGCCCTTAAAACTGCATCAAACTATATACAGTATGTAAGGTTAGCCACCAAAAGAACCGAAAGTAGCCATTGGGTCATGTTTTGCATGGATCATCCTTATTTCTAGCTTCTTCTTGTTCTTTTCCTTCACTTGTAAAAAAATGTTAGTAAATATAAAATAATACAATTTATAATTAGTATAATCCCTGCCAACTCCATAGCTGCCAGTATTATCATTTAGGCAAACAACTAAAAGTTTCTTAATGGGTACAAGTACCTCATCACCTCAAAATCTGCAACATTTTGATTGAATTTCTTACCTAGAACAAACTTATGAACAAGATTTGTGAATTCTTTACACTTAGAATGTAGGCTATGGTTATGGCAAAGCTGAATCTAATGCCTTTGCTAGACATTTGGGTGGTCCAACTAGTGCCGGGAAAGCTACAGTATTTAACATATGTGGGTACTTTTATCTATATTCTATAGTTTAAAAATGGAAAATTTGAAGGGTTATCCAAACATGAAATTGCGCGTGGGGCCCAATCCTTTTTGACTTCTGTGTTTCCTAGTTGCTTCCCGTGAGAGGGCGTGAATTGGAAGCACGATGAGCTGGGTTTATGATTGGGCCGCCCACGAGATTAATTCTGGACCAATTAAAAATAATAATAATGCTTTGGAAGAAGTTTCCTTCTACCTTCTTGCTATCTCAGGTATCAACATGTGCCACCAATGTTGCATCATTGGTGAAATTGTGATACCCCGCATAAAAATTGATGGTTTAGGGGAAAATATAATAGAGCTTTGTAGTTATCATATGATTATGATATGAGTAGAAATTCCACTCGGAAATTTCCAAGTGGTGTGGTATCTTTAAATTCCATTATTGTTATTATAAAATTGCAATTTGCAAACCAAATAAAAGCATTAAAGCATGTATCAGATATATGAGATAGTTATTGGTTTAGAAAAGAATGATAAAGTGAACATATTTGTTCTATCAATCATATAAAGTATAAACAAGATATCACTCGTAACTAATAATTTTATGATACCTATATTATTATTTTTTGGGAAATGATATCCCCAATAATTAATTTCATGATACCTATTTTATTATTTTTTGGAAAATGATATCCTTAATAATTTTTAACAATTCATTTTTATTTTAACAAGTCACTTTTAGTTGTGCAATCTTAAGCATTCGTTTATATTCATGAAGACATTATGTAGGTATCATAATCCAAAAAATATTCAAGGTACCATATAATGATTCATTTCCTAACATATCTTTTATTTAAAATAAAAGACATATTTGCTCATATTTCCAAAAACTTTCCCATATATATCACAATCCATTTAGTTAGACGCCTCATGCATGCCTAAGCCTAAGTGTCAATTTTGAAATAATTTTAATGGGAATGAAAACTAACCATAATAACTTTGATTTTGGCTTATTTTCGAACAAATCAAACATAATCCATTCGGTTCTCATCACACACAAACAAACAAAAAAATAAAAATAAAAACCAACCTAACCCCTTCCATTTTGAGTTAATATGAAGTCAAATTAAATGACATATTATAATTTTTTTCACGGATACAAATCCTAGTGATATGAAATTAAAAACTAATTTAACAAGTTGATACCGTTGAATGTTCTCTTTGGTCAAGATTGAATTTGAGGAAGCACCTAAAAGAGTCTAAGACTATTTTAGTGCACACCATTGGGTTTTGGGCCCATAAATATAGCCAATAAGCATTGTTACTTTTGGGCTAAAATTTCAGCCCACACCCAAACTAAAGATGTCTGCTTTCCTTTTATATTGCCCTATGGCCTTAATAACACACACAGCATAGATAAAGACTACTTTTTACTTCTTTTACTGTTTAACCACCAGCAGATTCGGCATCTCTACAAGCAAGTTTCAAATTACTCAAGAAACAACATGCTCACAGGTCTCTCTCTCTCTCTCTCTCTCTCTCTCAGTCTCTCCATGTTTACATGTGTGTTTATTGAATGTGTTTGTTGCAATTGCACTTTAGATGTTCGGTGAAAGTCCTCAAAGAGTTATTATATCTATGTTAGCGTTTAGTCACTTGAAATCTTCATGTTTCATTGCCGTTCAAGATATTGATGAGTTGGGTATGTATTTACAATTCTCATTGAGGCATTTCTTTTTATTGGCCTTAATAAGTAGTCTCACCCTTCAATCTGTTCTACGCGGTGAATATCTATGTTGAAGACATTGTTTGGTTGCAGAACAAAGTCGCTTTTACATAGAATTATATGAATTGTATCTCATGGAAACTGAGTCAGATTGTTGTTATTATTATTATTATTATTATTATTATTATTATTCAATAGTTGAGAGATAGGGGATTTGAATGTGGATGTCTCCATTGGAAACACTAGGAAGTTCCAATTGAGTTACAATGCGGCAGAAATAGTGTACCTTGGATAATAGTAAAAGATTAAAACAGTCATTTAATGAATTTGTGTGATGTGCCCATTTGGGTGCTGTAAAAAATGTGATCGTTTTATATCTTATGTAGTGTACGTTATGTTTGCAGAGTTAGCTATTGGAAGTCACTTTCAGCCCAAACTCGTAAAATTGCAGCAATGGCAAATGAGTGGTAATTTTTATTTTATTGTACGATTTGGTATGCTTTGTGCTTTTCCTGCATAAAGTAGCTTTTTGAATATACATCTTTCTTACTTATCAAAAAAATATATATATTAGTATGTGCTTTTAGCTCATAGTAGAGTTGTTTATTAGAATGTGCAATTGCACCATACTAGCATCTAACCTCTTCTTTGTGCTCTGATTTCATGTGTTTACCTGATTGTATATACAAGATGAGTAGTTTTTAGTAGGTTTAGATACACTATTGGTCCCTTTGTCCTAGAAGTTTAAAGTGATTATTTTTAGTCTTTTAGATGATGTGGCCAAACTAAAAATTGACACGTCATCACTTTGTTAGACATATTAGGGACTAAAAGCAATTACTTTAAATTTGTAGGGAAAAAAGCAATTACTTTATGTTTGTTAGGGAATAAAAGTGATCACTTTAAATTTATTAGGGATTAAAAGTGATTACTTTAAACTTTTGGGTCTAAAATCGCTCATGAACTAAAGTTTAGAGACCAATAGTTTTTTTTTTTTGGTATGAGTGACTTCGTTACTGTTAAACATATGATAATTTCCAAGAGTGTATTTGTAGGTGTAAATGGTGACAGACTGCACTTGTCAAGGATGAGGTCATATTCAAAGAAGAAAATTACTTGCAAGTTTGCCCAGTCAGAAGAAGTCTCCTTTCGTTATGAGGAACGAGAAAAGAATCGACCTTTGGTTAAGATGTGCGGAATAACATCAGCTAAAGATGCTGCAATGGCAGCAGCAGCTGGGGCTGATTTTATTGGCATGATTATGTGGCCTAACTCAAAACGTTCTGTTTCAGTTTCGGTTGCCAAGGAGATTTCAAAAGTTGCAAGGGAACATGGGGCAAAGCCTGTTGGAGTATTTGTAGATGACAATGCAGACACGATATTAAGAGCTTCTGATGCCTCTTACCTTGAGTTTGTACAGGTATATATTTGTCTGACCTACATCACCTTGCATATATTATAGTAAATTAGTTCACATCGTAATGCTTTGAGGTGATGAAGCTTCATGGAAATGGTTCTCGGGCAGCTTTCCCAGTTTTAGCACAAGAAAGGCGAATTATATATGTTCTTCATGCAAATGAAGATGGAAGCCTTCTAAACCAACTTCCAGATGAACAAAGCTCTCTAATTGATTGGATTCTTGTGGATAGTGCCAAGGGTGGCAGGTAAGAAATATTTTTCTCTTCATTGAGCTCCATTTTTGTATGTCCATGCATTCATATATGCGCACTAGTCATTATATTGAGGTATTTACTTACACAACCAAATCATGTCCTGTAATGAGCTATAATTTAATTGGTACTTCCATTGTTATGGGATGGGGGGTGAGGTCATTGATATAAGATGCACTGGGTGGGCCTTTTTAACTTACCAATAAAAAGAATATGCTAGCTCTTATATAATGTTTCTGATTGGGTGTGACTGATCCAGTAATATGAATGTATGAAACTAGCTGCTTTGATGTTTGAACCAAAGTCAGGACAGGATTTGCAGATATGATAAGGAATCCTCATACCTAAGGGCTTTACTTAAATTGAAACAAAAAATTGTCTGGTGTGGCTGATCAGTAAGTTTAAGTCTCAAATTGATTAGTCATGATTACCTGCTAGCTTTTTTTTTTTTTTTTTTTTTTTTTTGATAAGTATGATTACCAGCTAGCTAAACAAATCCCAATATTCGTTCTGACCCACTAGTTGCTTAACTTGTCTACTTCTCAGCTAGTTAAGATAGTCTATCATCATTCCTGATCATTCTTTTGGAGCAAGATTATCATATAATCGTTTTGACATATGCCTGCAGTGGCAAAGGATTCAACTGGGCCCAGTTTAAGCTACCAATAATTAGAAGCAAATATGGATGGCTCTTGGCTGGAGGTATCAACCCTGAGAATGTTTATGAAGCTCTTTCTACTCTCCAACCCCAGGGTATTGATGTTAGTAGTGGCATTTGTGCCTCAGATGGCATCCAAAAAGATCAATCGCGGATATCTTCCTTTATGAGTGCCGTGTGTTCTATAGACTACTTAACATAGGACAAATTTTCTTGGAAATTTTCAAAACGCAAAATTGTCAAAAATCAAGGCAAATAAGCACATAGTCCTAGATTTTATGACTAAGGTTTTATTGTTGTTGTATTTTGTTAATTAAGTCTTTTTTTGGATAATTGGAATTTACAGTTACTTTTATTAAAAAAACAAAAATTCAGAGAAGTCTGTCAAGATAATTAAAGAGTTCCTATAAATATCTATCATATTGGAACAAAAATATCTATGAGAATATATTAAATTTCTGGTGTTACCTAAAAATTTCAAGGTATTAATCAAGTTAAAATGAGATCTAGCTTAATGTGTTCTCATTTTGTGTTACTATTGATTAATAATGATGTAACTTCAAATTTTGAATTGTTGTGATTTTTTCAATTTGACAAGAATCTATTAGTTTTATGAGAAAAAATTGATGTACTAAACGTACATAAAACTCCCACGCACAATTCACAAGCTACACAGATTTAACTAGATAAATATGACTTACTTATTCCTCTTTTTCCCTCTAGTTATGCGCGGTGGAAAAAAAGTTATGCGAGTATTATTTTTTCCTATACATTTATAGTGCATCTATATATGTGATCATTCAAAGAAATTAAATAAACACAATCACACAAAGTACAAGAATTTTTTAGGTGGAAAACCCAAATCTGAGAAAAACCATTTAGATTTCATCTAGCCAAAAATATGCACTAAAACAAAGATTACAAAGAGTTACCAACTCAAATTATGAGTTCCCTATGTCAAACCAGCTATGCATTCTCTCCTTACATCTTCATGATTACACAAGTTTTAACTTTTACCCCGAAACTTTGATTTCAACACGTACAATGTTTTAATCGAAATCTCCTTTAAGGACAAAAAATTCTGAACTCAATCACCTCTTAATCCCAGACGAAACTTATGAATCTATGAATTAGCTTTTGTTACTTTTGAATATTTGCCTCTAAGTCAAATCATCATCCATCTAAACGCTAATTTTCAATTAAAAATTACTGGAACGCTGCTTGGTTGTAACTTATTAGGATTTTGGTTCAACAGCTATACAATTTATTTAGTTTTAAAAGTTCAACTTTAAACTCTTTTCTTTTTCTTTTTCTTTTTATTTTTTGCTGGGGCCTATATCCATAAATGAGATAAAGGTTTTTTTTTTTTCCAAAAAAAAAAAAAAAAAAAGAAGAAGAAGAAGAAGAAAGCTGGGTTAAGATTGTTGATTGGACTATCTGGTATCCAGCTTAAATTTTTATCTTAGTTTATCAATTTTCTTCACAATTGTTTTTTCATCGAATAAATACGGAATACCTCCATATAGGCACCTGTCACGCTAAGGGCTGAAACTAGAATTTTGAAAATGGGGAGCCAAAATAATAGTAAATATAAAAATTGAACCAATTTAGAAGGGTCATACAAGAAATAAGAAGATTTTAGGGGGCCAACTTCATATCTTTTGAAAGCTTTAAGTAAATTTAGGGGTAAATTTTAATATTTAGAAAGTTTGGGGGGGCCAACCATATAATTTTTGAAAACTTTAAGTAAATTTGGAGGTAAAAAACTAATATTTGAGAAATTTGTGGGGCCATGATTTTCTCAAACTTCAATGTGGTTCTGCCCCTAGTTACTCTACGAGAGTGATATAATTCACTATTTCTATTAAAAAAATAAAAATATATAACTATCCCATTAATGAATAATTAAATTTTTTTTTTGATGGGAATGAATAATTAATTAAAGCATACTTTCATTTGTTGATACGATATGTTTGTAACAAAATTTTAAAAATCATGAAAAAATCATTATTTTTCTTCTCAACCAAGTAAAAGAAAGTTACATTTGTTTTTAACTTTTCAATATTTTTTTCTCTCCTATCAAGTATACATTATTGCAAATCTGTATCTTCTCCATCATTTAATTTTTTCTTCTTTCTTACCAAGCATGTACAAGTTCATTTTGATGCATTGGATCGTCATTTTAATACCTTAATTGGGTCCATAGAGTTTGGGATCTGTTTGATAATATACAATTTCTCCTGTTTCACTAACATAGTGATCTTGTTTCATACTTCTGATAAGGGTTCCCAATAGATATATTGGAAGAGGTCCAGACTTCTTTGGCTCCCGATAATACTTCCCAAGCACAGGTTTAGCTGCCTCAGTCTATAAGGTTAAATTTACAACCATTAGAACGAGTAAATAAGTTAATCATATGGGCTAACAAACTAAATTCCTCATTAGACTAGTACAATTTGAGAGCAATACTTACAGCTTCTATCAAATGGTAATGTGGGATTTGAGGAAATAGGTGATGTATGACATGGGTCCCAATATCATGGTGGATGTTGTTGATTATTCCATAATCACGATCTAGAGTTGTAAGTCCTCCTCTTAGATAACTCCATTCCTGTTTGATTAACACATAAGAAAACAACAAATTAAGTTTGAGTTCCAAAATTTTGGGTTCGGTTATAAATTCTCAACAAAACTAGACATGATCAAGATGGTTTATGTGAAGTTAAAAAGGAAAAACTTATAAATTCAATCCCAATCCCATACCTTTCCACGATACCAAGGAAGCTTCTCTTCGTGGCCATGGTGATGCAAGTAAGTCACTGCATCCAACCACATTACAAATATCTGCATTTCAATGTGCATTTAATCAAATCCATTTTTTCCTATGACAGATATGATTCAAGCATTATTCAGTAATATATATATCAAGCATGAAAAACTGAACCTACCCAGTAGGGAATACCATAGAGTTTCAGCATTTGGACAGGACCTATTACAAAATTTAAATACACAAGTAGTCCAACCATTGCAGTCCAACAAACAGTTGAGGTGATAACATCTTTTCTTTCATTTGGGACAAACAAATCACTGTTTGGGTGGTAATGAGAGCCTTTCTTTCCAGGAGTTCGACCCCACTATAAAAAGATACCAAAGGCATATCAGCGAAAAAGGGAAATTTATTTTGCATAAAAAACCACTACTTACAATAAATCAATTTACAAAATTTAGAAGGCTCACCAAATAGACAGGAAAAGCAAGCATTGGAAATGGCAAGGTAAACCTCAATTTTCGAGTGACATCATCCAAACTCTTGTAGATTTTCTCGGACAACTGATTGTAGAAACAATGCATATGGTGAGTTCATAATTAAAATTAAGAGTAAGGCTTCCCTCTTGTGAATAGGAAACACATGATTGGACACAGGACTGACATGTGTCCATTTTAAGACACATGTCTATATCATGTTTTCTTCAATGCTCAAAACCATCGGAGAAAACCCAAACCCAAAACCAAAATTACCAAAAACATCAAATTCAGATTTCTCTGACAACTTATTACAAAAATAAATAATAATAATAATAATAATAATAATATATTGGTGCATAATAAAACTGCCATATTGAATAAAAATCCTACTAGATGCAATATCTCGTATTTACTTTTTTTTTCCCTTTAAATTTTGATTACTTTATAAGGAAAAAAATGAGAGAGAGAGAGAGAGAGAGGCCATGACCACATAAACTTACTGGATGCCAAGATTCATCATTTTCGGCATGTCCATGGTTTTGATGATGAGTCCGGTGGCTGATTCTCCTGTAGTATCCATGAAAAGTGAAATCATTATGATTTCTAGACATATTATGATGCCTTCAACTTAAGATTGACACATTTCATATAGTTCATAAACCTATTAAAACATAGTAGTTTTTCTAATTCATCCCAAAAACATAAAAGGATCAGCAAGGTTTCAAGAACTAACCATCCATGATAAGGGACAAGGATTGAAGAATGAAGGATATGTCCCACCACACTATTGAGATTAAAGTTATTAGAGAAGCTCCCATGACCACTGCAAAATTAAAATGTAACACAATTCACACTAAAATATATATAAATTACTTTTGAAATTAACACAAGGAAAACTACTATAAATCCTTGATTTCTTGGAAAAGAAATGTAAACCAAGAAAACAATATTGTAAATTCAACAAAAGGTTTAGGTGTTTGATATGATTACCAATCATGACCAAGAACAAAGAGAGCCCAGAACATGGTCCCCTGTGCAATCCAGTACAAAGGCCACACAATCCAATTGTTGAAGTAAGCTGCAACAGCTGCCAATCCAAAAACCACTGCAACATCTCTCACAACATAGCTCATAGATCTCCAAGGGTCTTTAACCCAACAATGCTTTGGAATGGCTGCTCTGATATCAGCCAAATTAAAAGGAGGTGGTGAACCGGGGTCAAATAATTCACCATCATCTTCAACCCCATTAACACTCTCTGTTTCTTTATATTCCTCACCCACGGATGTGACAGTATTCAATGGAACACTCACATTTAGAGCCCAATTGTTCCCTCTAAACAGTCTCAAAGAAGAACCAAGACAATGGCTTTTACTGTTTTGTAATAGCCTCATCTTGGAAGAAAAGGCTGTCTTTGATTCTAGTCTCTCTCTGCAGCGAGTGTAGACTCTAGGGAGCGGCTTTAGGCCACATTCTGTTAAGACCCAGCTCGCCATTGGAGGCCCAGATGAAGAAAATGCAAGAATTTCAGCTCTGAGTCTTTTTGGCTAAAGAGAGGGACAGACACACAGGGAGTTTGAGACCTTAGAATGAACAAAATATGAGATGGGAATTAAGTAGATAGATAACTTACACAAGGACCTCTCTCATCCCATCAACAAACCTCAACTTGGACTTCTTGTTCCTTGTCCCCTCTTTCTTTATGTTTACATACATGCATTCTTATATACTGAATAATGCTAAAAATAACAATTATTTTTTTCACTGTATTTTTTTAAACTATTAGGTAGGTATGCCCATCACGGATATCATTTTATTGTCCGAAAAATTTTATGAAAACAGTTGTGACTCTAAACCCTTTTTTTATATATAGAAAAGAGTGGTTTTACACTTACTGTTAATATACACATGCATGTATCTTACGTAGGTCTGAATCTATCCTCTGCTGCTCAAATGGTAAGAGCTTTTTAATTAAAGAAAGTTTGAATATTTGGGTATCCTTGAATAGTTATCCTTGTGTTTAAAACGGAAACATGAGGATTGGTTGTTGCAACTTGTAAGTACAAAGTGGGTCCACGCCATTGTGTGAAAGGAAAAAAGAGAGCTGACGTGGTCAAGTCTGGTTCGTAGAGTCAATCAGTGAAATTCAGTGATTTGTTTGGGTTGGGGTCATAGTCAGTACCATAATGTGCCGACTAATCTTTTCTATGTGTTTGAATGGCTTCTTTCTCAAAAAAAAAAAAAAAAAAAAAAAAGTGTTTGAATGGCTTTTCTTTGCATCACTGTTTCAAAATGAGCAAACTTGGTCGGTACAAGTTTCTTATATTTTGTGTCATTTCCCATTGTTATCTCTAGTTTATGAAGAATTCACACGGTTTCGGAGTCTAAATTTTGTGGTCTTCAGTAGTTCTGTTGATCCATTTTGGTCAGCCCAATTTTCTGAAAACTTTCAAATTATTTGACTTTGATCATGTTGATTCGTGAGAGGGGGATGGGGGGATTTTCACATTCTTAAATCAAACACGTCAATTGAACAATTAAGAGCTTGGTCAAGTGCCTGATTTTGACCAAAAACTGGTTTTGGTAATTTTTTTAAAAAAATCGTAAGTGTTGATGTCTTCGGTTGTGAATGATGATGTATAATAAAAATAAGATATATGATAAATTTACGTTGATTCAGTCATAACTTACTATAGTAACAAGTTATAGAAAAAAAGTTTTCCCAAATCATCTATATAATATCTAAAATCATAAGCGAATCATTTATTGTTGCTATGCTCTTTTGAGCCACTTCAACATAGTATTTCTGTCTAATCGGCCAACTTCAATCAAACTTGGTCCATTCAATCTAATCTTGTCTATTTCAATCCCTTCGGTCCACTTTGGTCTAATTCGGTGCAATTCAATCCATTTTAAATTAATTAGGCCTTAAATTGATTCTTTTTGTAAGTTGTCACTTCAGTTTTGGGCTCCAAAATTCTTTTTTTTTTTTTTTTTTTTGGGTTGAAAAGTATGATATTTTATTTTATTTAGGCTAAAATATTTAGTTTTGGGCTAAAAATTACAAACAAATTAAGTATTAAAAGTTAGAAATATTGAGCCTAAGAAAACGATAAAAATGATTAATATTCAAAAAATTACCTTAAAATTAAAGTGTCAACAATATAGGCATTATATTTATATTTAAAAAGAAAAAAGAAAAGAAAAACTACAATTCTAAACTTATATAATAATTTAAACTTAATATAACATGTTACATCTGTTTCATGGAATGAGGGTTGTATATTTAAAATAAATAAATAAAAAATCTTGGATATGCTCAAATTAGTCAATTGATTATGGTATTTTTTTTTTAATAACATCTTCTCCATTTATATAAAACAATATTATTATAATTATGTAATTAAATCTTTTTATTTAATTACACACACACACACACACACACACACACATATATATATATATATATATATATGCAAAATACATTATATGTTTCTTTATATAGAACTTTTAAAATAGAAAACACTTTTAAATAACACATGCACTATTTAAGCTACCAATTTACATTATACTTTAACAGAAGGTACAACTAAGCATATTAGGTAGCGAGTGCTGCCAAATATTTTCTGCTTTACAAGGTTGCCTCAAAAAGTTTTGGGCAAGCTTTATTGATTCAGAATCATTTCATCTTATGAAACTAGTCTCAATTCACAAGGACCTAAATCAATAAACAGAAATCTTTTGTTTCACGATAACACAAAATCATCCAAAGCCAGCACCAGTCCCATTCCAACTATATTATCAGGGTAAATAAGCAAGAAAAATGTGGATGCACAAAACAAATAATAGCGTTGAGTGGAGCAACTGCACAAGGAATTCAAAAAGTTAAGCTGGAGCTGTTAGTTAGGAATAGGATAGATCATACAAGCGTCGAAAATTTCCTAATATCAGAAAGCGATTCTATCCTAAGAAATAATTGGACAGAGATGAGAGAGTAAACAAATACAAGAGAAAAACAAACTCATTACTATAGTTGGCAAAAACACAAACTTGCTATAGAAATAATCTCGTCATGTACAGTGAGAAGGATGTACTAAAACTACTAAATACACATACAGAAGTGTAAGAAAGTTTCTTTCCCTAAAAATTTAGCAAAGAAGTTACTTTTACAACACAGGCTGAACCCATTTGAGATAATAATATATACTAAGAGGAGAACTTTATGTAAATACTGGATCCAAATTTATTGTAGAATCCTTCATAAAAATGTTCCCGCCACCTCTGAAATATGCACAGTAAGGGGCTAAGGGCTAACCTGCTCCAATCCCTGTCAATTGGCCTATATAATTCATTGATGCCAACTTGTCATATGTTCCACCATTTACGACGTTCCATTGTCTTGGCAAGTTCACTTGCCATCGATGCAAAGTTCTCAGCTCCACTTTGTAGTTCTTCAGTACGCTGACTGATCCTCTGATATAAACAGAAAAGCATGCATCACTTTTGAAGAAAATTTCATGCAAGCATAACCATATAGGGCAAAAGAATGTGAAAACAGTTGCTGTGATGAGAAAATTATTCCCCAGAGCCCTGATCTATTTTTCTTGTCTAATCCCTAACTGTGTCAGCAGTTTCTAAACCACCTAAAATAATTTCCCTCTATTTTTGTTAGCCACTGCAATTACTCAACTACCATATCCAAAACAATTCTAATTCTCTTCCAACATTTATTTATCTTTATGACACAAACTGGAGTTCAATACATACTCTAAAGTGGCAGGACTGGACTTCCAGTAAACCAATATAAGATAAAGGGAGGTCAACCATGCATTTTAATAGTGTCATTCTCTACAAATTTTAATTAGATAACTGTTCTCTAAGGATATTTTATGTATGATAATATAAGCAACATAGCTTGTTTCAACATCCAAAGCATCAGGTTGCTTGTGTAAAGAATCGCCTGATTGGGCTGCAACTACTAATAGAGGTTTACTAAAAGAAGGGAATCTATATTTGTAAATTCTAAAAGATTGGTTTCTAATGGTATATACACCAAATATCCAACCTACTCAATCATTCAAATTATTCAAACATCCATTCCTTGAGAAAACTAAAATTTTCCAGTTGGATAGGATAGGATATGGGAACTATCAACAAAAAATCTACCTCAAGTTTTTCTTTACGTTCCGCTAGCTTATCCCTTGCTTGTGAAGCTGCTGCTGAGGCATCCTGAAACCACTGACCATGTCAGAAAATATAACTTTACACATTAAAGTGTTTAACTAATTTCCTCATTAAATAATTACAGAAAAATATGATTTTGCATAAAATTACCCCAGCCTTTCTGTATTTAGCTCTAATTTCTTCTGCTGTCCTGAGTCTTGGATTTGTGTCAGTTGATGCACCTTCAAATAATCTCTCTCTTTCTGTGCCCTTATCTGTGAAGCAATAATGAAAATGTAAGTTGATTCAAGTTAAAATAAAATTACCAGAAAATGAAGAAATAGACATACCTCTCCTTTCATTATCACTCTTCGGAGATGGAGATGAGAGTGCTATTGGTTCATCAATTTTAATATCATCTGTGCCAAAACATGGTACACATTCAGAAAGAGGACGGGGTGAGGCACAAAGGAGATTATTGGAGACTTATCAAAAAAAGAAAGGAAATTATTGGAGCAAAGATATAGAACCTATGTTAAGCTCCATAATGTCTTGGTCATCCATTACTGCAGTGGAAGGCTTTATGAATGGGGGACTTGAATATAAGCTCTCTAAATGTTCAACATTATTCTTATGAACTTCAGCTAGATCTACATCTACATTGTGCTCCTCCTTACCCACTTTAATGTTCTTAATAATTCCACCTAAAACCCCATGGGCCACATCCTGTGTCAACAGAAGTTAGCCACAAAACCTTGACACTTTCATTTAGAGAGAGAGAAGGAGAGAGAGAGAAGGGGGGGGGGGGGGGAGAACCCGAAAAAATAAACTGCAACCTGTCTATTCTTCTGATTTGGAGATAAGTTGACAGAGGCAGGTACAGCAGCTTCAAGGATTTTATCATGAAGACTAGGCAAAGACTCCGGAATCCTAAATATGCCAAAGTCTCTTTTAGAAAGTAGTCACAGGACAAGCCATTAAGATTTGCATTAAGCATATTGGTTTAGAGCTTGATGGCTGAATTATTAGTACACAAACGAGAGAGAGAGAGAGAGAGAGAGAGAGAGACCTGAAGTCATTTTCATTGCCCAATAGAGATACTGTGGCAAATTCACACCCAGTCACCTATAAAACCAGAACGTCACAAGTTCAAATTAAATATAACAACGCAAAGCCATAACTTGAGAATGCCAACCATATCAATGTCATAAAAAAATTCATGTGTACCTCCATATATCACATTTTAACAAGAGGGGAGAAAAGTGTATTTATCATTACTATAGAAGACATAAGTGGAAGCAACCCTTCCCAATAGAATTTGTGATGAAATTTCAGGTGACAATAGATCAGATATTTGCTTGTGATGCATAAAATGATAAAAATGAATAACTGGTCCATTTCATATATCAATATTCAAAACCAACCAGAAAAATTTGCCCATTATCGGAAGAACACATTGTCTTGTCCATGTTAGTCTTGAAGTTCCACCTTAGAATTGACATTAAAGAGATTTCTTCCAATACTTCAAGAGTAGGCAAAGACCTGTCCGAAGATGATATCAGTTTCCTTTTAACAGAATTACTGCTGAGCTTACTTTTAAGATCTCAAAAGAAGAAGAATATAGTTGGTACAAAAAGCATTAATTTCTACTAAATGGCATTAAAAAATAGGGCCACCAAAATCATATCAGACATTTCAGCATATAAGTAAGCAAGAAAGGAAATTAATGAGCACTTTACCTTATCTCAATGGCTCCACTCTGGTAGAGTACAACCAGCCCCAACTCTTTCTCATTTTTCTTGAAGGTTGCAGTCCAACAACATGGTTTTACAAGATTCACCTTCCAAATTGAGTTGCTTTCACCCTAGAAATAACACAGTTCTGTTTATTGGCAGATGAAGATGTGGAAATGTTGAAAAAGAAGGGCTGTAACAAGAGGCACCTTAATCACAGACTCCAAAGAGTATAAGAACAATGCATCTTCACAACAAAGTAAAATGAATAAGTTCATTGATTGCTGCACATAGTACAGAGTTTCGTTGGAGTCAAGTTCAACTTCATGAGTACTTCCAGACTGCAAATCAGTTTGTACAAAATCACTTCTAGCTTCACTTTTCTGAGGTGAGTTCAATGACTGCTTTTTGCTGGACATTTCAGGGATAAAATTGCTCCCATCTGCAAAAAGGTAGTTCTCAACTACAACTCATAGGTAGAGTAAAAAAATTTACTTTTTTTCCCAACTGACTGTACTTGCCTAGAATGTACATAGAAATTGCAATTGAATCTGTCTTTAGGTGTAATGACTGACTGGTGACTATATTTCCAGTTGCACTATCCATGACAACAATATGTGCATTCCTGGTCATTGTGAACACTAGCCCCTTCCCAAGATTGTTTGAAGATTTGGATTCAGAGTCCTCTGGACTGTTTACTAAGCTGTTAGTATCTGAAAATGTTTTCACAGCAAGAGATATGACAGGGGCATTTGAGTCGGATACACTGTCTGTAAAAAACAAAACTGATAATGTACTAGTATCAAGCACTGCAACCTGTAATATAAATGAAAAATGTGAATCTGTAAAACTTATTAATCTGAAATTTCCAATCAACAACCAGCATAAATTAAAAGTACTATCATTAAAAAAAAAAACTATACAGATGACTCTCACCCGGCCACATTCAAATCCTACAGCGAGTCTTGATCCAAAATCTGCAAATTGTAGGGTGCATACAGGGGAGTTGAGGAGGGAAAATACAGCTGTGCAGTGAGGCCCATCTTCTTGGTGAATATTGTGAACTGCAAGCAGCTTGCACAAAAATTAGCATATAATGAAAATTGGAAAAATAAAAGACTTGGAAGTGTCTTGAACACAAAAAAAAAAATTTCTGTGCTCTGTCCTTTATACACATTTGTTTCCATTGTTTTTCTGCCCCCAATTTAACCTAAAACCAACTTTTGAAAAACAATAGTAGGTCCTCTGAGACTCCCACAACAAATCCTAGAAATTTCAATACTTGGGGTTGTCTACATCAATCTTTTTTTACCATTGAGCTCTCTCTCTAGACTCTAAGCCTTTAATGCCTCAAAAACCCACCAGTCATTCACCTAATAATTTTTTATTTGTCAACCTAGCCCCTAGTTGACACCTTTTGGTCCTTGTTTGTAGAGCTAATTCTCAGGCAAAAATATTTAATGAAGAACTTGTCTAACATTAGAAAGGAATACACAAAATTTGTATACAGTAGAACCAAACCTTCATTCACGGTTTCTGTCACAAAGTGCAAACTTGTCTCATCCATACTCCTTACTAGCTTGTATACGCAAACCTACATAATCTCAAAAGTGAAAACAATCACTAAAACATTAAGTCTTGATTGCATAAGCTAAAGGAAGGAAAAATAGAATATTACCAGACCACATTGATTGCCAATGGCTAATGTTAAAGTGTATGAGCAGAAGTCTAATGCTGATACTGCAGCACTTGTACCAGAAATGTTGATACCATTCACCTGTCATTGATGATATGTGTTCCATTAAGAATAACTTTTCTCAACTAAACTGTAGAGAGAGCTCTTGTTAAAATTCAAAGCCAAAAGACCAAGGGCTAAGTTTTGTCTGACATTAGAAATTAACAGTTAAACAACCCTGCTAACCTCTCCTAAAACATAAATAAGTGACAGGGCTGGATATGTGGCATCCCATACTCGAACAGATCCATCTTGGTAACCTGCTATGTATATTCTCTCAACATGATAAACTTCAGTGTCAAGAAGCTGACAGGGAATACCACCGGTCAGAGGCCACTTTGTAGCCCCTACATCTGGAGTTTGTGCAGCATGAAGTTTTGCAGATGAGACAATCTAAATTAAAAAAGGAAAACCAAATAAATAATGGTGGATGATATGTACTATCCCTGGACTATGTGCTGATTGAGGTTTTGCAGCTTAGAATATTTAATTGAAAACTGGAAACTTGTATAAATATCAGGTGGTCATAAAACAAAATTTTAAAAAAGTAATCTATTGAAATATTCAACTGAAACTATCTACATTGCTTATGCTAACAAATATGCAATACCTCAGACAGAACTTTTGAGAACTTCCCATCTCTATAAACCAGACCAAGCTTTGCCACAGTCATGTATGGGTCAAGAGTGGGTATGAACATAGGATACTCCACAGCAGTCACAGAAGGTTTTTTCTCTTTCTGAGAAATTAAGGCAGACAAGTAAATATCATTGTAGACATTCAATTTACCAGGATTTGTTAGTACAACTAGAGACATTCCAGTGCCACCACTCTCAGTTGTACCAGAACTTGGTAATAGAACCATATCTGCAAAGCCATTAAGTGTAATGTCTACACGTCCAATGCACTTCAGACTTTCTATCCCAGCAGACCAATCTAGGCTCAAAATCTGAAAGATGGAAAAGAAACAGTTATCAAAAATTTAAATGAACTATGCTGTATACTCAATGACAGAATTAACATCCAAATTTGGAAGCATAATTGTCTCCCTCCCAAAAAGATAAATTAACATTGTGCTTAAATAAAAACTGGGAAATAGAGCCAACAAGGATCACAAACAAGAAAATGCGATCATGTCATAACATAATTATAAAATATCATAGTCCAAGAAAATGTGATCATGTCATAACATAATTATATGATATCATAGTCCAAGAAAGCTAATTTATTAGCTATTAAAGGAATTTATTATCACCAAGTCAACAACCATGTCGTTTTCATCCTTTTCTTCAATCACAGCTACAACATCAAATATTAATGTTGAGGTTAACATGTTTATGACCCCATGTTAAAATAAGGTGCTTTGATCACTATTATCTGTTGGCTCTTGGCTTGGGTGGTAAAGGATGGATGGGATTGTTATAGGTCTTATGTTTAAATTTTATCAACACAAAAAAAAGGGACTTTCCATCACAAGATATATATACTTAACTAAGACAAACAAATGAAAAAATAGTTTGAGTTAAAAGCACACCGTCAAAACTTCTTCAGATCCAATTTCATCACCGCCATAGACAAAGAGTTGGCCCCCACAATCATTATGCGATCTATTTGTAGCCCAATGCAAAACGATGACAGGGAGTCTTCTGCTGCCTGATGATAATTGTAGCTTAACAACATCATTAGATGATTTTGCAGCTTTCTGATCTTGGATAGAGGTAGCATTTGATAAGTTCCAAAACATTATATCTCCATCAACGTAGCCAACAGCAAGAACTAACCCACTATTAGATGCCCAACAGATAGAGCTTATCTCTTTGTCCAGTTCTGTATCGTCTGATACATCATCAGACAGCTCATGTCTTGTGTCTGTTAGACAATCAACCACTGTTTTATCCTTCAATAGAAGGTCCTTATAGCCTCTAACAAGAACAATGCGATCTTCAGACGCATCCCAGAGTACTATCAACCCATTATCATATGCAATCAGCAATCTGTGAAAGATGCATTCTCTCAACATTCAATAAGTAGAACAAGTAAATCAAAGTAAGTGTTCAAGGTGCGATACTCAAGGCTAATTCCACTTCTGGCTTCATCCATTCAACACTTTTTTTATTAGGGGCATGCACACAACACATGAGAGAGAGAGAGAGAGAGAGAGAGAGAGAGAGAGAGAGAGAGAGAGATAAAACTATACCACGTATACACACACACACACACACACACACACACATACATCTTAGTTCAGTTTGGACACCTAGGCACAGGGTTAAGTGCCAAATCTAGCCTCTAGTCAAGCCTATTCAAGAACTGACAAAATCTCAATCACAGCTCAGTTCATGCCTATCCTTAGTGTCCTAAAAGAATGATATGTATATATATATATATATATATATACCAACCCATATGGCCTTAGACATGCATGAGCATACCAATCCATATGCCCTCTAGATGCAAAAAATTTATAACCTTAATAAATCGATGAAGTTGAATACAAGTAGAGAATCATAAAACCCAAAAACCAGCAAATTTCAAGTAAATCTTGTCTTGCCTATTTCCCTGAGATAAAGGTTGATGGAGAACTCCAACAACAGAAAGATGATCAGGCAATGAAATCCCAGATGCCTCTGCAAAAATTGATCAACTTTTTAGACTTATTTATAGATTAGACGTTACAGGTCTACACAATTTTTCCTTAAAATAAACACAGCACGAATGGTGACACACATACATGTAGGTGAGAAGTAAAAATTAGTGTCATGGCTTCATGTCTGAAATTTTTGTTGTATTTATTTAATGTTTTATCTCTTAAATTTTCAAGTTTATGTTGAAGACTTGAAGTACTTGTGTGTGAAGCTAACATATCATGCTAACAAAAATACACATACCGATAAAAACAAAAGAATTTTTGCAAGTGTGAAGTTCATGGTACATTATCAGAAATACTTCCAGAATGAAAAATTGCTGCTACTGAAAAAAGTTTATTAGGGATCATAAAAAAAACTGTGGATGCATACTGGTGACCTACTTGTTATTATCCATATTTTTATTCAATGTTTACACTAGTAGAAAGTAGCCAGTGCCCAGGGCTAATTTGGTTAAAATCCAATTCAAGCAGTAGGATGAATAAAGTTAACCTGCTAGGTTCTAAGTGTATACTCATACTGTCATACATAAGTATATTAGTGAATCTATTCGTAGAAAATACCCTTAACCTCACATGTAAATGAAATTATGTAACATAGCTTTACCACCATTGAATACTTTCTCCAACTAGACTCAGAGAGGAATTTTATCAATAGAAAATGATTTGGCAGTTGGCAAGTTAGAGAAGAATGACATCCAAATTCCTCTCTTTCTTCTGTGTCTGTGTGTGCGCAAAACTTGCATCTATAGACAACCATAATATCTTATCACTCTAAATGCGTACTTATATATGACACAGTATTTTTATTTTGTGTGTAAGTTTTTACCCCAAGGAGAGGGGAAGGGGAGATTCAAACTAATGAGATGTAGTCCCCATCTGATAGTGCAACCCCTTAGGGTTATATATGACAGTAAGTCTTTCAAGAAAATAGAAGATTATATTACAACCTGCTAATTTGAGTTATTCACACAAAGTCTTCATCATGCAGTGAATGCAGTGCTGTATATTATATACTCAACTAAGTTATCTCTCCATCTCTTCCCAAAAATCTGTAGACAAAAATATAATTGTCGCAATCCAACACAGCTATGGCATCAACCAATTATAAGAATGGAGCAATTACCAGTGATGACGTTTTTGGGAACACAATACGGTAAATGTATAATTTGTTTGCTTTCAGCATCATACTTTAGCACGGCCACCATTCCATACTCACACCCTATATACCTGTACAAAATGACAGGGTAACAACATTCCACAGGTCAAGATTTCAGTTGCATTTGCAAACCAATATAAGTGTAATGCACTCTAACAATCATTTTAGAAAGCATCATACATGTAAATGGTGCCATAAATAACAGAGAAAGCAGTAATATTGGACTCCCACTGTAAAGTAGAAGCTATTTGCCTTTGTTCCAAATCCCAAACCTGCAAACATCAATAACCTATTAAACCAATAATATATGTCAGTGGGGAAAAGTGGAAGAACAAAAGAAAAGAAAGAGACAAGGATCAAGATAAGAAGAAAACTAGGAAAAATGGTAAAGTCGCAGACAAGTTCTAGTAAGACAAAAAATTGTTCAGTAAAAATTTGGATAGTATAACAAGAATTGATACCTGAATTTCGTTTTCAGTTGAGATACTGACTATAAAACCTTGATTTTGTAAGAACTGTGGAAACATATTAAAAAGAACCCAAAAAAAAAAGACAACATTGTCAGACCAACATTTGCTGAATTAAGATGTAAAAGACGGCAAGTAGTATTGTGAAACAAATCAAAAGATTTATTTTTTCCAGCTAGAAATTCATGCCACAACAGATTAGTACAAATGATTCACCAATCTCTCAAAGTATAATAATACAACCAACTTTCAGAACCAGATATATAAACATGAGATTGGTGCACAAATTAGATACAAGCTCTTTGCACCTTTGCATTTAAAACTCACAAACCTCTAAGTATTTATACGGCAACTGCTTAGGTGATATAAGAAGTGCTTCAATATTATCACCACCAATCACTTTTATCCTGCCATCCCTGCAGTAAGCAAAGAAGAAAAAATCAAATTTTGAATTCAATAATTGTCTACACTAGCCACTTATCGGCTTTGCCATCCACTCTATGATTTCACAATTTACTAACAGTTCTAATTACCAAAACAATCCTAATATATAGAATTTCTATGCATTCCAAGATGTATTCCTCATCAATCACAAAATTTGATTCTTCCTTTTGTTCTTTTATTTTTTTATTTGAACAAAAAAATGATCATGATATTTTCTACGATTCTTTATCCATATCCAAAGCTCATATAGCAATAATAAGACAATGCTTACAACAACAACAACAAGAACCAAGCCTTAGTCCCAAAATATCAGGTCAAATGTATTCTCTTACACCATTCTATTCTATCTAAAATCATACTCTCTGTTACTTACTTAATTGACGAGCAAGATCAGACATGCCACACAACTAACTCTACTTGCTTAATTTTGGGAGGTCTCAGCAGACTAGTCAAGGTCGGCCACATGTATTCATTTCTATCATTATATATTTATATTGTATCCAAAGTCATAGTTTCTATTACTACACATGTCATTTTGTACCGTTTAAACAAGTGATATACAACTATGTCATATTTTCATACAAATTCTTGTTCAAAAAACTTTCTAATTCAATCAATTAGGCACAAATTAAGATTAGATTAACAAACTCACAGCGTTCCGATTGCCAACAGGCTTTGAACTGAGTCGAAAGCAAGAATAGAAGCGGTAGATGGAATCCCATAGTGAAGAGTTACGCGTGGATCCAAGTCTGCCCTCGTCACACTCCCCTGTGCCGCATTTTGCTGCTGCTGCTGTTCAAGTTCATTACAAACGTTACACCAATGCAGATTTGAGCGTTTTATATATAGAGAAATTTTATCGATCAGCTAAATCGCAATATCGAAATTGAAAACATTAATTACAGATTATATGAATATATAACCTGAGGAGATTGCGATTGCGATTGCGATTGCGATTGTTGTTGTTGTTTTTGAGAGGGGCTCTTTGTAAACAATTTAGCAAACATGGTGGACGGAAATCGAAACACGAGCTGTTTCTTTTTTCTTCTGCTACAAAAAAAATACAACTACTAATTGCTTTTTTTTTTTTTTTTTGATTTTTAGATATTCAGGTATGGCACGGATAACGATGATGCGTGATGGATCATTATCGGGAATTGTGTTTATCGTAATCGGACGGTGATGCGAGGTTGTGGTGTCTGGAGTGACCGTTTGGTGGGGTTTGGGTGGTGGTTCGTTTTTCTTTTCTTTTTTTTTGGGCTCTTAGAAATGTTTGGCTTCGGCAACCTTAGAGAGAAAAATAGGGGACCCACGCACAAAGGAAAGTGTTGTTTTTTGCTTTTTGTTTGGTTGAAACTTGTTTTTTTGCTAATGACTTGGTCTAAGATTTGCTAATTTGCAACTTTGTATGACTCTGTATCACATGCTCATTCCTTTTAATGTGAGAATATTTCTTATCCATTTTTTTGGATCCCATTTTAGTTTTCTCTACGCATCATGTATCTTGTCAACAAAGAAACTAAACAAAGATATTTTTTCCTATAAAAAATTAAAATAAATTAAACAGAGATTTTTAAACAACCGTGCGATTTTTTTAAAATACAAGAATGTGATAAAATAAGAGATTATACCTGATTGTTGGAGAGGGTAAGCCCAATCCTGACATGGGCTAAGAGGTTTTTCTGGCCCAGGCCCAGCGGGTCCTTGGATTGCTTGACTCTCGAGACCATATGCATAATCCAAACAAGGTTTCATCTCACCTTGACATAAAAAGTAACCACCGGTCACCTCTCGGCAAAGAGTTCAAGGATAAAGACAAATGTCCGAACACCCAAGCGAGCACACCCAATCTAAGACCAAAGAACTCTAAGAGAAGAGAAGGTGTGTTTATCATAACTGTTGGATATGTTTTTAGTGAAAGCATTACAAATCCTAAGAACTAAGTTGATTTTCAAAATGGCTCTCGTGATTGATTAATCATGTTAGAGATATATTAGCCTAATAACATAGGCCCAAGCTCAATCCTTCTATGTGTGCAAGCCGAGTATCTTACTTATACTAGAAGTCTATTAGTTTAAGATTTAGCCTATTATATATATCCATGTTAGAAAGTAGGTTGTTTCAATTAACCAAGTTTGAACCTAAATAGCTAGAATCTTACTTCTAGTTATATTCTGTCACAGTCCTCAGCATGGTTCCTTATCTCGAAAAATATTACCCACTGCAATTATGATCATGTAGATTAAGTTATTTATTTGTGTTATGTTCTAAAAAACAGAAAAACGTAGTTTGATTTACTAGTATCTTTCTTTAATTGAAAATATCTTGATTGTTCAAAAAACAAGATACAAACCAATATTTATGATTATCTTAGTATTATGCATGTACAAATCATTATGAAAACAAAAATTATGGAAAAATAATTAATAAACTTTTTTTTAGAAACTTTCGGTAATAAAATGTAAATCAAAAAAGTACTTTGAAAATTTTGAAACTTTGGCAATAGAGTATAAGACTCAAGTATAGAAGTTCTTAACATTTTTTCCACATAACCTTACTTAACTTAAAGAAAGTAAATCTCTATTTCCATTTTTCTTCCCTCTTGTCAATTTTTAGGCTGAGACCAAGAGGACCACGGCCCCATCTTTGAGAGAGAGAGAGAGAGACGTGTATATAATGTTGATTTATTAATATCGTTCTTTAAATAAAAAATGTTGGTTGACACGTCCCATATATAAGTGGAACTAGACATCACGAACCATATAAAAGACTAAGCAATATTAGTGTGTATATATAGTTTCTCTCAAATATATAAATATATATATATATATATATATATATATATATATATATATTGTCTTGCGCTAAACATGTTGGATTGATACACATTGATGATGCCAAAAAATCATCAGCAAACTACACAGTCCTCACGTGCTCTAAATAAGACATGCACAATAAGAAAGAGAAAAACCCTATAGAAAGTACCAGTGTAGTATCGGCCAAATGCTATCTAAATGTTAAGTTAGAGGATGTTTACAACTCTAGATTGCCAAAGTAAGGGTAAATTATGCATACATTGTTCTTTGAGGTTTTGAGGCTTTTGTACGGCACAGAATACTCAGGCCCACTAAGGCCATCTGTCCCAGGCCCACCAAGGACTCCAGATCAATCTTACAGTAGCCCATATATTCTCGGCCCGGGAATAGGCTGTCCCCAACCCATCCGTAATAAGAATGATTTTGCATGTCACAATGCGTTTGTTGGAGGTGCATCCGGGCAGGCAACTTCCCGAATGATGTGAGATGTTTAGGTAATGTTCGGCAAAACCTCGGAGTGTGCCGTGCCGAGCAATCCATCAAAGTGGGAACTAGTTCCTAAGCCATACTTTGCCTCGTATCACCCCCCACCTGAACTTCCACCTAAGCACAATCGTATTGGACCCCTTCTTCCACTAATTATCAAGGCAATCACGACACCCCATTAAACCTTGGGGTATAAATAGAGGAAGTAAGTAAAGGGAAAGGGGATGGCAATTCTGAGTTAAAACAGAGAATAGAAGAGAAAGGGAAATAGGTCGAGAGGCATCAGATATTTGAGGGGGAGGCTAAGAGTTCTCAGGAAGTTGGGTCACCAGAAGTAGGAAATACAAAAGCCCATATCCAACAAATAGATTGTGAGCCCAAGGGAAGGTTGGCCCGTCTTTCGTTTCCTTGTGCCTACAATTGGCGCCGTCTGTGGGAATCTCCTACGAATTGGTGATCCGACCGGGGCACACGCCCGGGTGAAATGTCTGAGAGACGTTCGAGCCGCGCTGAAAGCAGTTCAGTAGGGTCTACATGGCGGGAGCGGAGACAAAAGAGACGAGAGGATAGGGGTCGTGAAGAAGGGGAAGACCAATCCGACCTGGGAGAAGGTTCGTACCAAACCCACCGGACAGTATCGGGGGCGTCAGCACACGGGCATTTTGATGAAAGAGACGAGGAGATTGAACGGTTGAGGCGGCTAGTTAGGGAATTGGAACTGGAGACCATGGGCGGTCAAAGGAGAGGGGACCGGGACCGCCGAGGAAGAGAGGAGGACGGCGGAAGAAACCGTCGTGAGGACTCCCACCAATCCGGTTCTCAACGTAGCCGGGGCCGTGCACATTCCCGGGAGTCACGCCATCGCAGAGAGCGTTCGCGATCGCGAGGGTACGCGGACCGGGGCTCCGATTCTCCCGAGCATCGCCCCCATAATGCCGCAATGGACGCGATGAGTCGAGCCTTAAGGAGCGCCGCACGATCACCGTTCTCGAGAGAGATCGAGCAGGCCCCGCTGCCGGACAGGTTCACTCGTCCCCCGTTTGATTTCTATGACGGGAAGAAAGATCCAGTAGAGCACGTCAGCCATTACATCCAGATGATGTCCCTCCACACCCATAATGACGCACTGATGTGTAAGGTTTTCCCCTCGAGCCTCGGCGCCACCGCACTGAGATGGTTTAATGGGCTAAGGAAAGGTTCCATTAACAGCTTCGCCGAACTAATCCAGGAATTCGGTGTTCGATTTGTGACGTGTAGCCGAGTACCCCAACCCGTGGATGCATTGCTATCCATGAAGTTGAGGGAGGGGGAAACCCTTCGCAGCTATGCCAACCGGTACTGGGAGCTTTACAATGAGATCGGCGGCGGAAATGAGAAAATTGCAGCAAGCACCTTCCGAATGGGACTTCCTGAGGACTCCGAGCTGCGAGAGTCATTAACAAAAAAGCCTCCAGAGGATATGAGGCAACTTATGAGGCGCATCGAGGAGTATAAGCGCCTTGAAGATGACCGGCTACAAAGTAAGGGCAAGGCTATGCTGGCCAATAGACCACGGCAGAGCGGTTTTCAACCAAGACCCCGAAAGGACTTCAAGACCCAGGGGGCTGAACCGCAGACAGAGGAGGTGAATGTAATGTTTAAAGAGCCGGTGCACAGGATTATTGACCGAATCAAGAATGAGCCGTACTTCAGATGGCCAAACAAAATGTTGGGCGACCCATCACGGAGAAACCAGAATCTGTTCTGCACCTACCATAAAGACAAGGGGCACACGACCGAGCAATGCAGAGTATTGAAAGACCACTTAGCACGGTTAGTACATGCCGGGCATTTAAAAGAATTTGTGATTGCCACGGGGGAAAAGGGCGTCGGGCAAGGCCCCCATCAGAGAGGGAATCCCCTTCCTCCCCCACTGGGAGTGATCGAAGTGATCCACGCTATCCCAAGAGGCACGGCAATTGTTGGGAGAAAGGAAGTACTAACCACTGTAAGCACAGGTGGATACTCGGAAGGACGGTCCCCAGTGAAGAAGGCCAAAACAACCCCAGACCCCATCGCCTTCAGTGACGATGATTTGGAGGGGACTATCCAACCGCACGATGATGCACTGGTGGTGACCGCCCGGGTAAACAGTTTCATTGTAAAAAGAATAATGATTGACCAAGGAAGCGGGGTCGACGTGATGTACCCGGACCTTTTCAGGGGGCTCGGCCTGAAAAAGGAGCACCTCTCGAGGTATGACGCCCCGTTAATTGGGTTTGACGGGCAGGTGGCAATCCCCGAGGGCCAGATTTCTGTTCCTGTGAATATGGAGGGGAAGGAGGTGACGGTGACTTTTGTGGTTGTAACATCGTTCTCTCCTTATACGGCCATTTTAGGGAGACCTTGGATCCATGCCATGGGAGCAGTCCCATCCACCCTGCACGTGAAGGTCAAGTTCCGCACCGAATATGGGGTCGCCGTGGTACGGGGATGTCAGCGTGTCGCCAGACAATGCTTGGTGGCCATGGTCGACCGGAAGGACAGGCAAGAAGAGCCGGGGAAAAATGATAGGAAGGGTCCTTTGTAGCAATCACAGAGTCCCCGGGAAGGTGCGGGGGCTGGTTGTGCCGAGGATATTGTCAAGGTAAAGATATTGCCGGACACTGAAAGGTATTTTCAGGTAGGAGCAAGTATGAGTACTGCGGACAGGGTAGAAACATTGCTGTTCCTCGTACAAAACGTAGACGTGTTTGCTTGGAGTCCGTATGAGGTCCCCGGGGTAGATCCCGAGCTCATCGTCCACAAGCTTAACGTCGACCCATCGTTCCCTCCGAAAAAGCAGAGGCCGAGAAGGTCGGCCAAAGAACACATTGAAGCGGTACGGCAGGAAGTGGGAAGGTTGAAGGAAGCCGGGGCAATACGAGAGATCTTCTTTCCAGAATGGTTAGCGAATACTGTCGTTGTCAAAAAAAAGAGTGGCAAGTGGAGAGTCTGCGTGGATTTCACAAATTTGAATCAGGCTTGCCCAAAGGACCCATTCCCTATGCCGAAAATAGATCAGCTGGTGGATTCTACCTATGGCCACCAGAGGATGAGCTTTCTTGATGCATTCCAGGGCTACCATCAAATTGCCCTGGTCGCCGAGGACCAAGAAAAAACGGCGTTCATCTCCCCGGATGCGAACTACCATTATACTGTGATGCCTTTCGGGTTAAAGAATGCGGGGGCGACATATCAGCGAATGATGACCAGAATGTTCCGAGAAGAAATTGGACGCACCGTAGAGGTATACATTGACGACATGGTAGTGAAGAGTAAGCTGACAGAACGGCACACCGAGGACCTCCGGGGGGTGTTTGAGATATTACGGCGATACAGACTCCGCCTGAACGCGGATAAGTGCGTCTTCGGAGTGGGGGCCGGCAAGTTCCTCGGTTACTTGATTACGCATCGGGGAATAGAAGTTAACCCCGATCAAATAGAAGCCGTTCGGCGTCTGCAACCGCCGAGGAACCCTAAAGAGGTTCAAATCTTGACCGGGATGTTGGCAGCTCTCAATAGGTTCATTTCCAAGTTCGCTGATCGTTGTCGACCATTTTACCAGCTTCTGAAGAAGTGGAAGGGCTTCCATTGGGACGAAGAATGTGAGAGGGCTTTTCAGGATCTGAAAGAGTACCTGGTAAAGGCACCTATGTTGACGGCTCCTATGCTCGGGGAGGATTTGTTCATGTATCTCTCAGTGTCTGACCATGCCGTGAGCGCCGTGCTGGTAAGGGATCACGGGGTCCAGCTTCCCGTGTATTACATTAGTAAAACCTTGGTTGATGCAGAAACGAGGTATTTACCCTTGGAAAAGTTGGTGCTTGCCTTAGTGCACGCCACGAGGAAGTTGCCGCACTATTTCCAAGCTCACACCGTCTATGTCCTCTCCGAGTATCCGCTTCAGTCTTTGTTGAAAAGGTCGGACTTTACGGGCCGCATCGCCAAATGGGGGACCCGGCTAGGAGCATTCGACATAAGGTACAGGCCAAGAAGCTCGGTAAAAGGTCAAGTCCTAGCCGATTTTGTCGCGGAGTTTTCTCCTAAGAACGAGGGACAGGTGGTGTACAAGGTGGAGGCGTTGCCGTGGAAGGTGTTTGTAGACGGTGCTGCGAATGGCATGGGCGCGGGATCTGGCATCGTTATTATCACCCCGGAGGGAATACGGCTGGAACATTCCTTCCGACTGGGATTCTGGGCGTCGAACAACGAGGCGGAATATGAAGCCTTACTTGCCGGACTAAAGGTGGCTTTGGAAATAGGCGCTCGTGACGTAGAAGTTTTTTCAGATTCCAGGTTGGTGGTCGGTCAGGTACACGGAAGCTTTGAAGCACGCGATTCTCGGATGAAAGGGTACTTGGAGGCAGTAAAACAGACCATGAGCATGTTTAACACGGCGAAACTGACCCAAATCCCTCGGGGGCAGAATAGACATGCCGATTCTCTGGCTTCGCTAGCCTCGTCAGTAGCAGAGGACATACCTCGGCTGATAAAAGTCGAAGTCATAGCCGAGCCAAGCATTAACCGCCCAGCCGGAATCGGTGTTGCAGCAATCACGGCGAGCGAGCCGTGTTGGATGGATCCAATCATTGACTTTTTGGCTGAAGACCGGGTCCCTAGCGACGAAAAAGAGGCAAACAGGATTCGCGGAACGGCGCCTCGGTACTGGTTGTCCGCGGATCGCAAACTTTATCGAAGATCTTTCGGTGGACCGTATCTTTTGTGTGTGCACCCCGGGAATGTGAGGGCAATATTGGCCGAGCTTCATGAGGGTGTGTGCGGAAGTCATGTGGGGGGGAGATCCCTAGCGCATAGGGCAATGACACAAGGGTTCTGGTGGCCACAAATGCAGAAGGAAGCTGCCGAGTATGTGCGCAGGTGTGAGCAATGTCAGAAACATGCCCCCCTAATCCATCAGCCGGCGGGCAATTTAAACCCGGTGGGTAGCCCCTGGCCCTTCGCGCAATGGGGGCTAGACATACTCGGACCTTTTCCCCGGGCAACCGGTAACCGGAGGTTTGTCTTAGTAGCTGTCGATTACTTTACTAAGTGGGTTGAAGCCGAGGCGCTGGCCAACATACGGGATGTCGACGTTAAGAAGTTTGTCTGGAAAAACATATTCACAAGGTTTGGCGTGCCGGACACCCTCATATCCGACAACGGGATGCAATTTGATAGCAGGGCATTCCGAGAATTCTGTGGGGGTCTCGGTGTTAAGAACAGATATTCCACACCGGCCTACCCCCAAAGTAACGGGCAGGCAGAAGCCGTCAACAAGTCAATCCTAAATGGGCTAAAAAGGAGATTGGACGGTGCAAAGGGTCGCTGGGCAGAGGAACTCCACAACGTTCTATGGGCATACCGAACAACTCCTAGAAGGTCTACGGGGGAAACCCCTTTTTCACTCACGTACGGGGCCGAGGCTGTGATACCCATGGAAGTTGCAATGTGTAGTGCACGGGTGACAGACTATGACCAGCGTCGGAATGATGGCTTATTGGTGCAACGCTTGGACTCAATAGAAGAATACCGAGAAGCAGTGTTGGTACGTCTGGCCGAATATCAACAGAAGATTGCCCGGCGGTACAACCGAGGCATTCGACCAAGAGATTTCACTCCCGGGGACCTGGTGCTGCGAAAAGCTGTGGGTAGCATGCGGGACATCAACGCCGGGAAGCTAGCACCGACCTGGGAAGGACCATATAGGGTCACGGCCATTGCGGGGACGGGTGCCTATTACTTAGAAGACTTGGATGCGAGACCGCTTCCTCGGCCGTGGAATGTGCATAACTTGAAAAAGTTCTATCACTGATGACTTGTGGATTACGAATGTGTTGGTTGTGTCTAAAAGTGGGTATGTTTATTTGCTAAACTAAGGACAAAAGCCTGACACTCGGTTCGACCACGTCGCCGAGCAGGTGGAAACCTAAAATTTTCACTAAGGACAAAAGCCTGACACTCGGTTCGACCACGTCACCGAGCAGGTGGAAACCTAAAATTTTTGCTGAGGACGAAAGCCTGACACTCGGTTCGACCACGTCACCGAGCAGGTGGAAACCTAAAATTTTCGCTGAGGACAAAAGCCTGACACTCGGTTCGACCACGTCACCGAGCAGGTGGAAACCTAAAATTTTCACTAAGGACAAAAGCCTGACACTCGGTTCGACCACGTCACCGAGCAGGTGGAAACCTAAAATTTTCGCTGAGGACAAAAGCCTGACACTCGGTTCGACCACGTCACCGAGCAGGTGGAAACCTAAAATTTTCACTAAGGACAAAAGCCTGACACTCGGTTCGACCACGTCACCGAGCAGGTGGAAACCTAAAATTTTCGCTAAAGACAACTGAACGTACAGTCCCGGTTTACCCGGGCGCCTATTCGCACACGTGAATATTTATGGAGCATAACATAAAGGTGCACGTATTGCTTGAATTATGCAGGACAAGTTTAAACAAATATTCGGTAACAATGACAATAATAATAGCATGAGCATATGTAAAAGAAGCAACAATTGTTTCATCGCCACAACCCGGCGAAAATAGGTAAAAACATCCCACAATAAAGAAAATATTGAAAAGTAAAATTGTTCATTCGCCACAACCCGGCGATATAGGCAAAGCCGGCAGAAACAAAAAAAAAAAAAAAAAAAAAAAAAAAAAAAAAAAAAAACAGTAATGAGAAATCTTGGTGTCAAGAGATAAACTCGTCAGGTGTTACGCTTGCTCGGAAGTATGACTCTGGGCGGAAGACTCTGGCAAAGGTTCGGGGGCAGGAGAAGAGTAAAGTAGAGGCCCCTCCACGGGCTGACCGGCGGCCTGGGCGTCGCTAGTAATGTCAAGATCTGTCAGCTCTACATGGGAATCAATCGCCTCTACTAGATCTCTCATACTGGGGGTATCTTCTTCAGAATCCACGGTTTGGGGGGCTTGGGCAGCAGAGGGGAGCTCGGGAAAAGGTATATGACTGGGGTCTCTCAAAGGGGAATCCTCGGGGACCCCCGCCGCCTGCAAGGCCGCAAGCCAGGCTTCTCGGAATGCGAGCCTGCGAGCCTCTTGGATGACGGGCTCCACAGAGTTCTCGGCGTCAGCAAATCCTTCATTGTACCACTTGCTCTCGCTGGCCTCCAGAGCAGCCCTCATATCGGCTAATTCCTCGGCCTGCGCCGCAGCGAGGCTCTCGGCCTCCCCCCGTTTAAGCTCGGCCTCCCCGAGCTTTGCCTCCAGCTCCATAGCCCTCCTATCCGCGGCGGCCTTGGACTTCTCGATCACCACCACCTTCTTCTCCGCCGTGGCTGCCGCTTTAGCCTTCTCCTTAGCAGTATTCTCGGCCACGTCTTTTAATGCCTTTTCCCGCTCAGCCTCTTCGGCTAACTCCTTAAGCCGACCATCCAGGATGTGGGTCATTTGGGCAGCCTAAAAAGGGGACAGTTATTGCGATTCAAGCCGAAATACTAAATATTAGGATGGAAATAAAGGACAAGGGTTTACCGCGATAGTATGCCACTGCAACCTCTGGGTCAACGACTCGTCCGTGCCATCATCAAAAACACGAACATCCTCCGGCAGCAGCAGACCGTGAGCCAAACTTCGAGCTACACGGCCGCCCTCACCTTTGTCCCAGACCCGAACACTGGCAGTAGAGGGGAGGGGCTGGCCGTCTAGCATGAAGGAGGGGCACCAGGCCGGAACTGCACGGGAGGATGAAGCCGCCTGCAGTGCGGCTTGAGTCACATGCTCCCTAATTTCGGCTCCCACTGGTGACCGAGTAGGTGTCCGGGCCGGCGCCTCGATAGCATCGGTGGGCTCTTGCTCGGAGGCTCGTTGCCTCTTCCGGGTGCGTCCTGGGGGAGCTGGAGGCGCGGGGGTTTGTTGTTGCGTCTGAGTTACGGATTGTGCCACGCTCTGCTGGGCGCCCGGCACAAAACGGCTGATCGACAGAGTTCTTCTCGCCACCATTGTTTGACCTCGCCCGGCCGTCTCACCGAAGGCTTCCTGATCGGTTAAGTCCTCTTGATGGACCGAAACGTTTGTTTGAAGGGGTACGTGAGTAAGCTCTCGGCGTTTCCGAGACACCCGTTCTGCCGAGTCGTCTCTTAAAGGCGCAAGCTCGTCTGAACAAGTGTACCGAGGGCCTAAGTTGCGTGCTTCGCCTATAGTGAGATTAGACGGAAGAAGATTTGGATGACGAACGTCGATGTACGAAAGCAACGGGCTGTCGACTAATAGAGCTTGACCGAACGCTTGCCAAGTTGAATACACCGGTTCTACTCCAAGTATCAGGTGAGACGCCCGGAGTTGGCCGTCCCAGTGAACGAAAATCTCTGACCGGAGCACGAAGTTTAGGTCTCGGACGTTCGTCACCCGGAGATCTGGCTTGAATTTTTTGCCTTCTGCACATTAGAACCCATTAGTAAATGCACGATTAAGAGAAAATTAAATGAACTTTATGACTGAGTACAATACAAATACCGACCAACGTTGCGCTGAGAAAACGCACAAGGGTGTTCCTCGGCAAGCCAATTGCCGCTCACCCTAACGAACTCCCCGGCGGAATTCCTATTAGAATCCGGGAGACATGAAATGAGGCGTACCCTCATATCCCTAGTCTTTAAATAGTAACCGGACTTTACATTACCACATAAACTGTACATAAAGTTGATATCATGACAATTCAGTTGCAGGCCGAACAACCGATTCAATCTACTCACACAACTCACCACTCTGTAAAAGTTGGGGGGAAGTTGGTCGGGGCATAATCCGTAAAATCTAAGGGTCCTCAGAATAAGGGGGTCAATGGGGAATCTAACCCCACCTTCCAGGATGGCCATCAAAGGGAAAAAAGCTGTGTTGGCACCCTGGCGCCTTTGGATGTCGATATCGCCTTCGTGACAATAGGCAATATCAACATCCTCAGGGACATTGTAAGTGGCCCTAAATGTAGCCAAGGTGGCGCTAGAAGAAAGAAGATGAGAATAGCCCATTTCTAGGACTGAGATCTCGAATATACTATCTAAATAGAAGATTAAATGAAATGGGAAGAATTATGCGAAGGGCAGAGAGAACTTACGTTGGGCTCTAGGGAGATAAGGTATTCTGGGCTGGAAGCTGAGCTCGCGAAATAATGCTCGGCAGAGAGGAGGTCTAAAGATTGAAGTAAAGTGAAGAGTAAAATGGGTCCTAAGAGAGCTATTTATAGTGGGGAGAATACCAAGGGAAGGGGAAAGATAGCGCCAACAATTAAAAGGAGTGGGAAACCCTTCAGATTCCCACGCAAAACCGCCACGCGTGTCTCGCCTCGGTCCACGAACCGTCAGGTAATGAATGCGGCCAGACCTACCTGCTGTAACGACGCGCCTTTTTAGGACACAACCAACTCGCCGGGTAGTAATCGACCTTAGTGACTCCTTGATCCGTCGCCCGAGTATCGTGCACGAATCAAGGAGGGGGCTATTGTACGGCACAGAATACTCAGGCCCACTAAGGCCATCTGTCCCAGGCCCACCAAGGACTCCAGATCAATCTTACAGTAGCCCATATATTCTCGGCCCGGGAATAGGCTGTCCCCAACCCATCCGTAATAAGAATGATTTTGCATGTCACAATGCGTTTGTTGGAGGTGCATCCGGGCAGGCAACTTCCCGAATGATGTGAGATGTTTAGGTAATGTTCGGCAAAACCTCGGAGTGTGCCGTGCCGAGCAATCCATCAAAGTGGGAACTAGTTCCTAAGCCATACTTTGCCTCGTATCACCCCCCACCTGAACTTCCACCTAAGCACAATCGTATTGGACCCCTTCTTCCACTAATTATCAAGGCAATCACGACACCCCATTAAACCTTGGGGTATAAATAGAGGAAGTAAGTAAAGGGAAAGGGGATGGCAATTCTGAGTTAAAACAGAGAATAGAAGAGAAAGGGAAATAGGTCGAGAGGCATCAGATATTTGAGGGGGAGGCTAAGAGTTCTCAGGAAGTTGGGTCACCAGAAGTAGGAAATACAAAAGCCCATATCCAACAAATAGATTGTGAGCCCAAGGGAAGGTTGGCCCGTCTTTCGTTTCCTTGTGCCTACAGCTTTTATAATGGTATAGAACCAACTCCAGTTTCTTAGACAAGAAGACTTTCCTTGTAGGGAAGAACCTCGTATTTTATGAAATTCTTCTCATATAGGGATTCCATTAATCGTAGGGTGCATGATATTTCCATTTGGGATTTCCTGAAGTTCACCCAAGCCATGGGGTGCCACGTGGCCTTAATATCTGTCACTCTAGTGTTAAAGTACCTAGAATCCGTCCACTACGAAACCATCCATTCAGTGTGGAACTATCCATTCACCAGGGAGCCATCCGTCCGCCAAGGGATCCATTGTATAAGCTCATCTGGTTCCTCAATTCGTTGTCCTGTTCATGCCTTATGAAAATTCATTATTCCAGTACCGTCGCTTATGGTAGGCTTGTTTGAACGGTATTTTTATCCTCTTCAGACATTGCAACTAGAGCAGTTGTTGAGTTATGAGCATTCAAAGATAGATTATAGCTAGCTTTAACTACCGGGGATTACAATTTAGATATTAAATTGGATGTTGAAGTTGAATTTATTTGATCAGGAATTCCATATCAACTAGTAATGACACTTTGAATCTAATTATTTTGATTGTCAGATTGTTGATCAATCAATTCTACCATTGTCAATCTCATTATTCCTTCTCAGAATATAATCAATGTGGGAATGCTCTAAGCAAGATATGAGATACCATCAACTTAATATTTTTTCAATTGGCCTCTCAATGATATTTTAGACTTATATGCTACAATTTCGTGTTTCTCGTTGATTAATTGGACAAAATATAAATAAATAAATAAATTCTGGTCCCTCATTTTTATTTCTAAATTAAGAGTAGTCTCTGAATTGAATCAGTACTAGTTGCTTGCCACACCAAATATAAATAAATATTTGAAAAATGCAAAGGATATATTCTACATTTTCTATAGATAATGCTGAATGCACCTATGACCTAGCACATGCTTTCGTCCAGACACCAAAAAAATAAAAAATAATAGAGCCCATCCGTGCAATCTGCAATCAGCAGAGGCACAACTTTCCCTCACAACAAGGGAGCAGACTGTCACTACACCTGCAAAAAGTTACGAATTTTTTGGACCAACAAAATTAGAATAAATCACATACTGCATTGCATTCAACATCTCCACCACAGTTGTTTTGATATAGATAAAATTCTAGCTTCTTCTTCTTCTTCTTCTTCCATCCTATCCTAACCAAAAAGAAAGCAACATTTAATTTTACCCCATCGTAATTAATAGTTACAGTTTACTTGCATTCCCATGCACAACCTCACCTTGGATCAAAGCTGGATTTACCACAAACTATTAAATTATCCTTCTTCTTTTCCACTTTAAAGTGTGTGTTTACAGGCCTCTTTGAATACCGATTAATTCATAAATAAATGTAATTCTATATATATAATTGGATATTTAATTATAGAGAAAAAAATCAGTTAGAAAAGGTATAGATTAGAAAATTTAAACATCATGGATCACTTGAGATTTTGAAAAATAAAGAAAAAGAGAAGCTTTTTCTTATAGAGCTTTCATAGGAGCTTCCAACTCTTTTTGAAAATAGATTATTTGATAAGTACAACTTACATTTCGAATTTTTTTGAAAACAGATTATTTGGAAAAAAAAAAAAACAAGTTGAACTTTAAAAAAGTTGGAAATCTTGAAGAAAAAAAAAAGTGAATTCAAACATGATTCAGATTCATTCATCTACTATTACAACTTTTATTGTAAATCTAATATGGACAACTATGTTTACAACTTTAGTCACAATTTTGATGTGATTAATTGTGAATGGTTTCTTATCATTTACATGTAGACTAGTTAATTTTTTTTTTTTCCATTAAGCATAATTTCACTCATCATAATGATGATAAAATTTATGTTTTTACCTACTTTTTTCTTGTTCTTTTTTGGGGTTAAAAAGACATAAAACCTAGTACCACACAAAATTATACAACTCTTATCAATTGTATACATGTCAAACTATGAATAGTAAGTACGTATAAAAATAACAAACAACTAATCACGATATGTATCACAATCTATGTCGGTAAAACTTGTGATTTTTTATATAGTTAATTCTAGAATTACTCTTGAAATTCAAGAAGGAAAGGAATGTTAAAGCAGTAACTTTTCTTTTCTTGGTAATGACGCAATCTCCAATAATGCAAATGTAGCAATTCTGTAGTTTTTGGTAACTCATGATGGCCCACAAATGACGCAACATACACTTGCCTAGCTTAACTCACATATGCCCTACATAAAAAACATCATGGAAAGAAGAGTTCTTATCATCTTTCTTGCCGTCCTGTCTGTACAACTGGTCTCATTTTTGCGGTGTGTGTATATTTATATACTACAAAATCACTTATCATCTTTCTTTCTTGCTTTCGCTTTCAAACCAATCCATCATGACCTCCTCAACTCGCAAGCATCAACCCCACCAATTACCAAACATGTACGGCGCCACCGCAGCCCCGCCGCCTACGCCCTCGGCGCAGCCTAACATTTCCGTGTCCACGTCAGACGCCGCCGACGCACTCTCCATTCTCCTCCGCCGCCTCCCCTCCCCCACCCTCACTCTCCCCTCGCGCCGCTCACCCCCCGCCACGTGTCCTCCCACTCTCTCTCTGAATAACAGTACTACGGCTCCTGCTCTACTCGATGACCTGCTCTCCGCCTCGTCCCAACTCGGGTTCTTCCAACTCACCGATCATTCCCTCCCTTCCCAACTCGCTCGCTCGGCCGAGTCTGACTCGCTCGCGCTCTTTGACCTTCCTAAGGACAAGAAAGAATCGTCGTTTCCCAAGAACTGGCCTTTCGGCTACGAAGCTGACGACGACGAGGACGACGAGGACGAAGAACAACACGGCGAGTCGTTCCGGTTGGACTCGTCGTGTTCGACTGATTCAACCGAGTTAGCTTCGCTGGACTCGTTGCGCGAGTTCACTCTTGCTATGGAGAAGCTCGGGGTGAGGATCGTTGAACTGCTTTGTAGTGCAGTGGGGTTTGAGAATCCTATAAGGGAGGATCCGACCCGGTTTTGTTCACTTATGTGGATTACTGAAGGTGTACCCGGCAACAAACCGGTATTATCGGGTGGGTTTTACCCGTATATTGTGGGTCTACAGTATCAAATCAGGTGCCAGAAGTATTCACTGTTGGCGGATTCGGGTTGGGTTTCTGTATCGCCCCAAGTGGACTCGGTTATGGTAACGCTTGGTGACATTGCCCATGTGAGTTTTTATATTTTTGTTTTACTTGGAAATAGCTTTGCACATTTACCCTATTAAACTACAACAAGTACATAACACACTTTTTCCGAGTTAAGCTTATCTTTCATGGAAAAAAATTGTGAAAAAAAATAAAAAACTTGCATTGAGTAATGATTATTACTATATAAATTGTAAATTTTTACAATAAATGAATCGATTTAGATGTGATAAATAAATAAATAAATAAATAAGTGAATATATTGTAAGTTATTTTTTAATGATGGTTTTTCTCAAAGTTGTGTCCGACTAAAAAAGAACATACATATAACATTCAGGTATAAACCTTAACTCAATTTATCTTACTTGCAACCATGATTCTATTGGATGATATGGGATGATAAACATAATGAATATGCATGCATAGATTAGCGTTCCTAACATACTTTAATGATGATTTGAACGATGAACCCGAAATAATGTTTTTATGAATCTTGGGCCCCATTTGGTAGAGGTTAAACAAATTATTTTTAGTTTTTAAACAACATTACACATTTTTTCACACATTTTTTTCTCACACGTATTTCAAAAAATTACAAACAAATATTACTCAAACTCCTCTACTAAACGGACCCTTGTTTTTCCTATTATCACTATATAAAATATGTTTATGTCATGTTTGGAATAATTTAGTATGCTCATGTGTTGGCACGAAATGGCAAACTTAGGTACCAATGTGCTTACATTGACCAATGAATCACAACAAGTGTTATATTTTTTTCAAGGAAAATTAATTCAATAATGTGATTCATTGGTTTGTATTATTGAACTTAATTGAAAAATCTAAGGTGTACCTAAGTTTATTTGTGGATCATATTGTTTTTACCTCTAATGAAATTCTAATTAACAAGTTCAAATACTTCAGAAAGTCTTCAAAAGTAGTTGTTTGTGTGTAGATTGTGTTGCATTGCATCTTAGAAGTTCGAACTTAGAACCATCTTAAGCTTTGTAACCAAGTCAAATTTGTTGGATTTTCTCCCAATTGGAATGAATGCATCATAGGTGTGGAGCAATGGCAAGTTAAAGAAAGTGAGAGGGAAACCAGTGGCACATTTGGGAGATACCAACACTCGCTGCATATCAATGTCTCTGTTGGTCACTCTTCCTACGGACAGTACAATTTCTCCTCTCCTACCCAAGCTAGTTGGTAGCAATGATGATGAAATCGAAAAAGACGAAGAACAAAGTGATGGTAGCTCGGGCGAGCGGGAAGAGAGATTGTTCAACTCCTTTTCTTTCGAGGACTATGCATGGAGAGTTTATCATGAACGCATCCTCTTCAAAGACCCACTTGATAGATATCGTATTTAGAAGTCTGAACTTGTTGTCCCCTTTTGTGTTTTAGCATTCCCTGTCAGCTGTTTTCTTTTTTTCTTTTTTCTTTTTTTTTTTGAGGAAACTGTCAGCTGTTTTCTAATGATGTTAGAGTGCTAGTACTACACATTATGCTTTCAGTTTTCAATTATGTTAATTAAAGAGATGTCATACAATGAAAGTCATCATGTTATGAATTCAATTTGAATTACCTTTTTCTCTCCCCCAAAAAAAAAAATGAACTCAATTTGATTGATGAGAAAATACAATGAAAGTTGATCATTCTTTTTTTTCTTCCAGATTTTGAATTTGTTTTAACTTTCTGTCTTGGTTGGTTGTTCCTTACTGCTTGGTGAATTTAATGTAGATGTCCTCCCATCCCATGTACAGTTTTTGAATCTTTAATCAAAAGTAAGAAACATTTGTAGGTTCTAATTAGCTTAACTAGTAAAATCTCTTATGGTTAGTAAAACCTTTTATTCAACCATAAGAGATTTTACTAGTTAAGCTAATTAAAACCTACAAATGTTTCTTACTTTTGGAGTTCAATTCTCACTTACACCAGTATCTTAGTCTGATGATAACGAACTATCATCAAGAGCGGACATCATAAGTTAAACTCTAAAAAAAAAAAAAAAAAAAAAAAAAAAAAGTAAGAAACATTTGAGCCATGAAAATTGAAACCTTCGTCAACCCCCAAAGGTTGAAGGGCTCTCACATGTTTAGATGGGCCATAAGGCAGCTCATGCCATCATATTTTTTTAAGTGGCATCTTCAAAATTTGGGTGGCACTTGGGCCTTAGGAAGTAACTCTCTCTTTCCTTACCAATTGTTCCATTTTGTCAAGCCCGTCCTTTAATTTCTTCCCAGTATCAGACAATATCGGCTTTGTTCCTCGCACCCTAGTCTTTTGGGCCTTCCATCAGGGACCATCATGCTTGTTCAAAGTCTTTGCCTTGTATATAAGTGTTGGCATAAGGCATTCGTTTCTAGATTATGACTACAGTATTTTGGAGCTTCTTGAGCTTAGTCATGGGTTTGGTTGCAATCTCTTCAGCCATGGATGGAGTGGACGAGTTGGATACGCATGTAGATCTGAGTTTGTGGGAATAAACTATGTGAGAGACTTGTTTGGGGGGGGGGGGGGGGGGGGGGGGGGGGGGGGGGGTGTTGTTAGTTGTGCTTGGATTTGTATAGTGGAAAAATGGGTTGGAGTATTAGAGCAATTGCATCTGTGCAAAATTTCCCGTCTATTTTAACATAAAAACCCACTTTTCTATTTTACATAGCCATTTATCTAAAACTCTCACATCAGTTTATCTATTATACCATCTATTTTATTTAAATAATCATTTTCCTCACTTTTTATTATTATTTCTCTTGGCTCCCTTTTAACCAATCTGAAAACTCTCTTTCTCCATTCTTGAAGACACCGCCACCTCCATGGATGAAAACTCGCTTCTCCCTCTCCCCCTCTTGGTTGAAATCACCTCTCACTCTCTCCCTTACGGTCAAACGCCTTTCCCTTTGCTTAAACCCTTAAGCCACCACAAGCACCAATCCACAAGCACAAAGATTTGTCCCAATCGACCCAAAAACTCTGATCTCCTCCACAAGCACCGAGACTCGTTCCAGTTGACTTCCAAGCACCAACCCACAACCACAAGTTCGCAACAATGCTCTCTCTGTCTCTGTTCGTGTGTCTGTGTGTAGGTGTGTTTGATTTTTGGTTGACTTTGTGGTAAGATTGTTATGTATTGTAATGTTGTGGTGGTGGTGCTTGGCGGTGCTGGATTTGTTGGGGGGGGGGGGGGGGGGGGTGTTAGTTGTGCTTGGATTTGTATAGTGGAAAAATGGGTTGGAGTATTAGAGCAATTGCATCTGTGCAAAATTTCCCGTCTATTTTAACATAAAAACCCACTTTTCTATTTTACATAGCCATTTATCTAAAACTCTCACATCAGTTTATCTATTATACCATCTATTTTATTTAAATAATCATTTTCCTCACTTTTTATTATTAGGGATAATTACAGTAAACCCACCTGTGCTATGGCCCGTTTTCACTTTGCCTACCCGTGGTTTAAAACTTTACACTTTGCCCACCTGAACTTCAATCCGTTACCCATCCGTTACCCACCTCGCCCCCTGACGTTAGAAAAACACCCTTTTGTTAAAATCAGAACATAACACCGATCAAAAAACACGAACCAGCAATTCTTTTCCTCACGAGCCCTAGAAACACGAAATTCCCCTAGAGAAACCCCATTCTGCATCTGATATTGAAATAGCGCTGCAAGTATAAACCTAGACGAGCAACGAATTGGTCGAGGGACTCAAATCCTGGTAAGAAATCAGTCACTGTTTGAGTTTTTAGTTTGGGCTTGTGGTTGTTTTATAGTTTTTTGAGTAATCTTTTATTTTTGGTAGAGGTTTTTTGAGTAATCAGTTAATGGTCATTTTGTTGATGTAATGTTACCTGTTGTTTGGATTTGTGTTTGTTTATAGGCATTTTGTCTGTCGTGGTCATTGTGTCTCACAGTGGTCCCAAATTTCTATTTTAGTGTTTGCCATGTGTGTGTTGCATGTATGGGCATTTTTGAGTAATCAGTCAATGGTTTAAATTTTAGTGTTTGCCATGTGTGTGTTGCATCCCAGAAGCAAAGCAAAAAAAGTGGTCCCTCTGATGTGTGTGTTGCATCCCAAAAGCAAAACAGAAACATGTTTGTGTTGGTAATGTTTACAATTCCTTAATTGTTAATTGTGTACGTGTCAAATGCTAATTAGTTATTGCAGATGGCTGATGAGGAAGTGAAATTGGAGGTACATTATGGGGGTACTTTTCTGTGGAACCCTAGGTTAGAATACTTTGGTGGGAAAGTTGAAATAGTGTGTAGGGATATTGATAGGCTTAGTTATTTTGAAATAAAAGGTATATGTGAGGAATTGGGGATTGATGAACCGTGTAGGGTTCATTATTTAGGTCCTGGGGGCAACTTCGAGCAAGACTTGAGGCTCATAGAAGATGATAAAGATGTGGTGCCCATGTGCAAGCTTAACGTGGGAGGGTCAAGAGACACCATCATACTGTATGTGGAGAGTGGTCATACTCCACTTGCAGTTGAAGTCCCTGATGGTGCAGGGGTTGGTGCAGGGGTTGGTGCAGGAGCTGCTACAGGGGGTGGTGCAAGGGGTGGTGCAGGAGCTGCTACAGGGGATGATGCTAGTGTAGGGATAGAGGAGGAGTTTGATTGGTTGAATGAAGGTTTGGAAGGAGAAGACTTTGCTGATGACATTTTTAGTGAGTCTTCTCCACCTCACAATGTTCCATTTGACCCTAACACTGTTCCAACCACTGATACACCTCAACCAACCACTGATACACCTCAACCAACCACTGATACACCTCAGCCAAACACTAATACACCTCAGCCAAACACAGATACACCTGGCCCAAGCAATGTTCCTCCAAACATAGATTTAGATGAAGAGTGGGCTGAACCAGCTTTAGAGGATGATATTGCAAGTGTGGATGGTTCTGATGATGAGCAGGGGCCTAGAAATCTAGAATTCAATGAGAGGACTGATATGGAAAATGTTAGGTTGGTGGTAGGGATGAAGTTTCCAAACTCCAAGGTGTTTAGGCAGGCTTTGAGGGAGTATGTGATTCAGCATCACATTGATATCAAGTGGAAGTTGAATGAGAAGAAGAAGATTTCTGTACATTGCAAGAACAATTGTGGATGGAGGTGTTATGTATCAATGGTGAGTGGAGAGGGCACATTTAAGATCAAGACACTTAAGCCTGAATGTACCTGCCCCCTGACATTTCGAAATGGGCAAGTTACATCAGCCTATGTGGCAAAGAGGTATTTAGAGGATTTTGGTAAGAATCCTAATTGGGAGGTCTCAGGTGTTAAGCACCATGTGATGCAGCAGATTTCAGTGGATTTAAGTATTAGTCAGGTGTATAGATCAAGGAAGGCAGCTAGGGGTTTGATTACTGGGAATGAAGAGGCTCAGTATGGCCTACTTAGAGATTATGCAGAAATGATAAGGAGGACAGATGTAGGAAGCAAGGTGATTCTACAAACAGAGATGGAAAATGAGAATGCAGAACCCAAGTTTAAAAGGATGTACATTAGGTATAATGCTCAGAAAGTTGGATTTCTAGGTGGTTGTAAACCTTTTGTTGGGCTGGATGGCTGCCACTTGAAGGGTAAGTTTGGTGGGCAATTATTGTCTGCCACTGCCAAGGATGACAATGACAATATATTCCCAGTGGCAATGGCTGTGGTTGAGCAAGAGAACAAGGACAGCTGGACCTGGTTCTTGGAGCAGTTTGCAGATGACATTGGCAGGCCAGAGGAGCTCAATCTGGTATTCATTAGTGACAGGCAGAAGGTATTATCATCTAGCTCATGTTCATGATTTCAATACTTGCTTACTTGCATAGTTGCTTACTTGAATGCTTACATGATTGCAGGGCCTTCTACCTGCAATGGAGACTTTATTCCCAACTGCGGAGCACAGGTATTGTGTGAAGCACATATACAACAACTTCAAGGTTAACCACAAGGGCATGGAGTTGAAGAGTGTGTTGTGGAGGTGTGCTGGCACAACATCAGTAAGGGAATTTGAGAGGGGGATGGAGCATCTTAAGAGTTTGGATGAAGAAGCTTGGAAGTACCTTGCTGATATAGAGCCTGCACAGTGGACCAGATCCCACTTTTCTCCAAGAGCTTTGACAGATTGTCTGGCAAACAATCTGAGTGAGAGTTTCAACTCTATGATTCTGAAGGCTAGAGACAAGCCAATCTTATCAATGCTGGAGTGGATCAGGGTTAGGCTTATGAGTAGACTGTATGTGAAGAAGATTGGCATAGAAAAGTATGGTGGCAGGTTGTGTCCAAGCATACAGGGCAAGTTGGAGAAGTTAAAATTAGAGTGTAAGAGCTTCTGTGCAATGCCATCTGGGAGGTTTGTGTATGAGGTTGCCAGTGAGAGGGAAAGGCATGTGGTGGACTTGGTAAGGAGGACATGCAGCTGTAGAGCATGGGACTTGACAGGAATCCCCTGCAAGCATGGAGTTGCAGCAATTTTTGTGAATCGTGAGATGCCAGAAGACTACACCCATCCATGCTACTACAAGGATGCTTATGTGGAGACATACAAGACACCTATACCTCCCATGCCTGGCCAGTCTGAGTGGGTGTCAAGTGGCCAACCCAAGCCTGTTGCACCTATTATCTATAAGCCACCGGGCAGGCCACCCATGAAGAGGAAGAGAGATGCTGATGAGCCAAGGAACCCTTATAAGGTGTCTAGAGCAAACAAGCCAGTGAGGTGTGGAAGGTGTCAACAGGAAGGGCACAATGCAAGGGGATGCAAGGCCAATGTTACTGGTGAGACACCATGGGAGAGGAGGAAGAGATTGCAGAAAGAACAATTTGTAAGTCTTTACAAACTTTCTTTATTAAATGCAAAATGCCAATAACTGACACTGTAAACATGATCATTTTTTGTTGTAGGGAAGTGGAAGGCCCTCTACATGCAGACAAGCCTCATCCTCATCTCAACCCCCACCAACACATCAGCCTTACACTATGGGCTCATCCTCATCCAACCAGGCAGCAGGGTCACAACCACCAGCTACACAACCACCAGCTCGACAGCCACCAGCTACACAGCCTCCAGCTACACAGCCACCAGCTCGACAGCCACCAGCTACACAGCCACCAGCTCAGACTCCATGGTCACAGAACCCAAGTCAGTGGTACTCTTCAGACTTCAGGTACACAGTTAGAGGAGCTCCTTGGTTTGCTTCAAGCCAGCCAGCACCACACACCCCTGCAGAAACATGGGACAGTAGACCACCTGCTACAAGATCACCTGCTGCAAGATCACCTGCTACAAGATCAACTGCTACAAGATCACCTGCTACCAGAGGAGCTGCTTTGAGAGGAAGGGGTAATGCAGCTAGGACTCAGAAATGTAGAACAAGAGGTGGAAAGGCCAACAGTGGTGGGAGAGGCAGGGGCAGGGGCAGTAAATGAAGACTATGTCAAGACACTTTGTTGCTATGTATTAGGGTTTTGTAATGTTAGGGTCATATGTATTTTGTAGACAATGGCAGGGCAGAAAAAGTATGGTGGCACTTTTTTATATATGCTGTTCAATCACTTTTTGTATTTTTGTTAAGTTTTGTAAACAGGGGCAAGTGCAACTATTTTGGTTGTTGTACCAAATGCCCTATATTTACTGGTGCTTGATGAAAGACTATTCAATGCTACCTTAAATATGTATACAACTTCCCAACTTAATGGCAGGTGTTCAACATTATTATTTTGGTTATTGGAGTTGAACATATGAGTTTGTTTATGTGTGTATGTATTGAATATAGCAGTCACTTTTGAATAGCAGGTGTATATGTTGAATAGCAGGTTTGTGTGTGTATTTGTTGTCTTTTCTTGCAAGTTGACAGATAGTTGTCATGCACTTTACACTTTAAACAATTAAACTTCCAACACAATTATCTGCACACAATGCACTTTATGCACAAACCAACACAGCTCACAGCATCCAACAAAACACCAACAGCTCACAGTTTACAAGTAGTCAATTCACTTTAAACAAAAATACCAACAACATCTATCAATCTTAACACTTTATCTTAAAAAGACTTATATTATTAACTGGCTTCAAGCCAACAGCATCTACAACTTACATAATTCTATTACAATACATTTGAAGACTAGCTTATGTTACAACCCACTAGGTAGACTCAATTTCATCATTCCAACATTCTCACTTGAGCTAAAACACGAAAACAACATAACCAAAATAAAAAAAAACCAAGACAGCATTAGTGCAATTCTGCACTTTCTCTCTTGCTCTAAAGCTCTCACTGCTATCTCCTTGGCTTGAACTGAGGAAGCTCGAAACTTTCTCTCCCTCTCAGTAGCTTTTGCTGCCCTGTCTTGAGCAATTTCTGCCATTTGGGTAGCTTCTGCTGCTACCTGGGTAGCTGCTCTTTCCCTTTCATGTGCAAGTTGCAGCTCACTTCGCAATAAATCCATCTTCTGTTGCACGAAATGGGCAGCTTCATTCCCACGCACACAAGTGGGATTATCAATCCACTTGAAGAAAGGGCACTTGGGACCAACCTTATATCGGCTACAACCCATAAACCTTCTCCCAAAATTATCCACTGTCAGACTTGTTCTCAGCACACAAGTCTCATATGTACACATATGCCCATTTGAACCGGAGTAAGTTCCACTCGAAGAAGACATCATTTATCAACTTCCTCTGAATCAAAGCTACCGTCAACAATTGAAACCCCAACCCACATAAAGCACAACTGTCGTACCTGATGATGATCTCTCTTCAAATATTCAATGCCTCAAGACAACCCAGAGTCAGAACCTCACCCTCACATGAAAGCACGATCAGAAAAATCAAAACCTCAGCTCAAACAAGGGATTTCGTGTTTCTAGGGCTCGTGAGGAAAAGAACTGCTGGTTCGTGTTTTTTGATCGGTGTTATGTTCTGATTTTAACAAAAGGGTGTTTTTCTAACGTCAGGGGGCGAGGTGGGTAACGGATGGGTAACGGATTGAAGTTCAGGTAGGCAAAGTGTAAAGTTTTAAACCACGGGTAGGCAAAGTGAAAACGGGCCATAGCACAGGTGGGTTTACTGTAATTATCCCTTATTATTATTTCTCTTGGCTCCCTTTTAACCAATCTGAAAACTCTCTTTCTCCATTCTTGAAGACACCGCCACCTCCATGGATGAAAACTCGCTTCTCCCTCTCCCCCTCTTGGTTGAAATCACCTCTCACTCTCTCCCTTACGGTCAAACGCCTTTCCCTTTGCTTAAACCCTTAAGCCACCACAAGCACCAATCCACAAGCACAAAGATTTGTCCCAATCGACCCAAAAACTCTGATCTCCTCCACAAGCACCGAGACTCGTTCCAGTTGACTTCCAAGCACCAACCCACAGCCACAAGTTCGCAACAATGCTCTCTCTGTCTCTGTTCGTGTGTCTGTGTGTAGGTGTGTTTGATTTTTGGTTGATTTTGTGGTAAGATTGTTATGTATTGTAATGTTGTGGTGGTGGTGCTTGGCGGTGCTGGGTTGCGTTGATCGATTGTAGAGATTATGGGTTGAAGACAGAGAGTCAAGGAAAGAGAGAGAATGTGAGGGGAGAGAAAAAGTATTGAAATAATATATAGAAAGCTGCAATAACCATGCAGATATGCACAGTTATTATAGCACTTTTGGATATATACAAAGTTATGCAAACACTAATGTGTGTGTTTTTTCTAGGTAAAATGTGTAAAACTAACATCTTTTTCTATTTTGGAATGTCTAATGTGGTTGCTCTTATATAGTGGGAAAGTGTTTGGGCTTGTGTTTGATTCAAGACTTCAAGGACTATGCTCAAATTAGAAAATTGTAATGATCCTTGACATGTTGGACATGAGCTTCCAGGAGTTTTAACTGTCTTCAAGATACCAACATATCTAAAAGATTACATCTATTGATTAATAATATTTTATTTTATTTCTTTGTTAGTCCTATTTGACTTGGATTGAATAGAGTGAGGGGAAAGTAGAGGGGATAGGAGACCAATGGTTTCGCTTTGTTTGGATGTTTCAAAAAATAAGTAGGGGAAGGAAATAGATATCCTTCTATCTTTTATTTGAAAATTTTATAAATTAAGTGGGGGAAAGAAATGAGAGGGGAGAGATCATATAAATTGATAATTATGATCCTCATTTGTTAATTTTAAAGAAATTGATATAAATTGACATCATAAAAGCAAAATTAACAATTTTTTTTTCTTTTTAAAGATAAGTGGAACCCTTCCCCTTCCATTTTTCTCCAATTCCCCTTTTGAAAAAACATCAAATAAGTTTTATTAAATCATTCCCCTCTCTTTCCTCTACTCTCATCCTTTCCCATTCCCTCTATCCAAACTAGTTGTTTAAAAAAGATATAAAAGGACTAACTCTTGCACATAAAATTGTTCAATCTGGATTTGTTTCACAAAAGTGGAATGCAATGAGGGCTAAACTCTTTTTGTCTAATGGAGAGAGAGGGGAATATAAAAACAGAATCCTTAATGATAAGTAAAATAAAGGCCATTCGCGGAATAAAAGTTCTATACGATTGTCATGATGGTTTCCTACGTGATTAATTATGAAATTTAATATACGAAAGGTATTGAGTAAAAATTAATTTCTTTTTTGAAGCTCTCTCTCTCTCTAGGCTTTTTCCGTTGTTGCCTTAACTTGGAAAAAAAGCGATGTTCCAACCAATAATCTAACTTTCAAGTCACAACCAGAAAAACAAAGCGAAGCCAGTAAGTACACAAACAAAGATGTTGGTGTACTCACTACAGAAAGAGAAAGGTTTTCCTTAGTCTTTACTTTTCTCCAACACAAAGTTACTAGTGATAACTTATTTCAGGTTTGTTTTGGGTCTCAAACAAATAATTTTTGCTAATTAGGAACCTCAATGATGCATAAACAGCGGTTGGGGTAGTTGTTGGGACAGAGATATGTCACATGGTGCTGATTAAAGAGTAAAAAGATGGTTTGGCCATTTAATATTTATGATAAAACAATTAACTCAGCACCGTATAGAAACATTGACATACAAAAAATATTAGGTGACAAAACTGATTTGTAGTTCTCAAAAAAAGAAAGATAAGATTTGTACGATAATCAACCATCTGGATGGGGCCTACATAGTGATAAAATCAAGAAGAAAAACTTACATTTTGATCGCCCACAATATATGATATATTAATATTTTCAACTCAGGAATAAAATAAATTAATAGAGGGAAAGAGAGTAAGGCTTACGGTCTCAGGTTTGCTTCTGTCAAGTTTTTTGCTAGGCAGATGGTGTGATATCAGAAAAAAACTAATTTTCTATGCACACGTGATATGCATTTTATTCATTTTGTTTCAACGTTAATATTTTCTGAAAATAAATTATTTTTCAAAAAAAATTTAAAATTTTTTTTTAATGTTCAATAGTAACCTTAAAATGATTTAAAGAAAAACTATATTTTGATTCCTTTTATTTAGCTTAGCATGAGCTGTGAGATAAAGTTTTTTATTTTATTTTTCCTTTGATCAATTTTTTTCTTCTAATACAAATCAATACAGGAAAACGTAAAAAAAAAACTATTTTTACATAAAAATTTTCCTTGAAACAAACGAAACATAGACTAATTAATAAAGAAATCGAAGAAAAAAAAAAGTGTGCTAGTCAAGATTTTAAGGTCCAAATCCCATTCTCATTGTAACCATTATACATTCAATTTTATAGAATCTATTTTTATTGTAAATAAAGTAATCATAATCCAATAATTCTTAGTTATAATCAATTTAATTATGGTGCAGATAAATTAATAATCTACTTGTTGGACTTTTTGGGCTTTGGCTATAAACGTAAACTATAAGATCGAACCAGTATTGATTCTAAAATAAAGAAAAGGAAAAAGAAAAAGAAAAGAAGATCGAATCATTATTAATTTTATGTGTATTAATTAATTCTATGTACTTATGCTTTCCCTTTCTGTCATAACTATTAAGTGCCAACATATATTATAAAATTGTATAATTTGAAAATGAATGAAAATAACTAATTTCCTCAATATAATGATTTAGAAAAATTCTTTTTCTTTCATATCATTGGTTTCACATAACACATTTCGACGTGGGCTATTCTATAGTAATAACTTTACATAATATTCAACTGCAATTATATCTACTATCCACTACCAATCTAATATATATTATTTGATAGTAAATCTACAAATTACATTCTCGTATTCTTAAAGCTTGCCACATTATTGTTATTATCTATATATAATATAAAACTGAAAATTTTAACTTTTTGAAAGACTTACATTAGAATTAGGATTAAAAAATAAAATTTTTTTTTTAAATTAGACCTCAAGTTAGTTTTTTTTTTTTAAGGGCTCACTTTAGGTTAAAAAAAAAAAGACTCACGTGAAAAAAAAAAAAAAAAAAAAAAGAGACTCTTATTAGGATTAAGGAAAAAAGAGAGAGACTCCTATTAGGACTCTCTCATTATTTAGTTTAACAAATTAAAATTTTTTATAAATTAAAATGATGAGGAAAAAAGAGGGAGAGAGACTCCTGTTAGGACTCTCTCACTATTTAGTTTTAAAAATTAAAAAAAATTATAAATTAAAATGATGATGTGGAAAATTGTGGGAGTTTCAGAGGTTTCGGTTATATATATATATATATATATATAAAATAATATCTATATATAATATAAAACTGAAAATTTTAACTTTTTGAAAGACTTACGTTAGAATTAGGATTAAAATAAATAATTTTTTTTTTAAATTAGACCTCACGTTAGTTTTTTTTTTTTTTTTTTAAGGGCTCACTTTAGGTTAAAAAAAAAAAAGACTCACGTGAAAAAAGAAAAAGAAAAAGAGAGACTCCTATTAGGATTAAGGAAAAAAGAGAGACTCTTATTAGGACTCTTTCACTATTTATTTTAACAAATTAAAATTTTTTATAAATTAAAATGATGAGGAAAAAAGAAAGAAAGAGAGACTCCTGTTAGGACTCTCTCACTATTTAGTTTTTAAAATTAAAAAAAATTAAAAATTAAAATGATGATGTGGAAAATTGTGGGAGCTTCAGAGGCTTCGGTTTTTAATATATATATATATATATATATATATAGATTAGTAAAGTTTTATGTTCTAATTTTAATTAGTCGCTAACCCGTGCGATGCACGGGATAGTTAAATAAAAATTAAAAATACTTATTTTACTTAAAAGTATATGACTTAAATTTTAAAAATGTATAATTTGAAAATGAATGAAAATAACTAATATCTTCAATATAATTATTTAGAAAAATTCTTTTTCTTTCATATCATTGGTTTCACATAACACATTTCGACGTGGGCTATTCTATGGTGATAACTTTACATAATATTCAACTGCAATTATATCTACTATCCACTACCAATCTAATCTATGTTATCTTGATAGTAGATCTACAAATTGCATTCTCGTATTCTTAGAGCTTGCCAAATTATTGTTATTATCTATATATAATATAAAACTGAAAATTTTAACTTTTTGAAAGACTTACATTAGAATTAGGATTAAAAAATATATTTTTTTTTTAAATTAGACCTCACGTTAGTTTTATTTTTTTTTAAGGGCTCACTTTAGGTTAAAAAGGAAAGACTCACGTGAAAAAAAAAAAAAAAAAAAAAAAAAAAAAAAAAAAAGACTCCTATTAGGATTAAGGAAAAAAGAGAGAGACTCCTATTAGGACTCTCTCACTATTTAGTTTAACAAATTAAAATTTTTTATAAATTAAAATGATGAGGAAAAAAGAGGGAGAGAGACTCTTGTTAGGACTCTCTCACTATTTAGTTTTAAAAATTAAAAAAAAATTATAAATTAAAATGATGATGTGGAAAATTGTGGGAGTTTCAGAGGTTTCGGTTTTATATATATATATATATATATATATATATGTATATATATATAGATAATAATATCTATATATAATATAAAACTGAAAATTTTAATTTTTTGAAAGACTTACGTTAGAATTAGGATTAAAAAAATAAATTTTTTTTTTAAAATTAGACCTCACGTTAAATTTTTTTTTTTTTTTAAGGGCTCACTTTAGGTTAAAAAAAAAAAAAGACTCACGTGGAAAAAAAAAAAAGAGACTCCTATTAGGATTAAGGAAAAAAGAGAGAGACTCTTATTAGGACTCTCTCACTATTTAGTTTAACAAATTAAAATTTTTTATAAATTAAAATGATGAAGAAAAAAGAGGAAGAGAGACTCCTGTTAGGACTCTCTCGCTATTTAGTTTTAAAAATTAAAAAAATTATAAATTAAAATGATGATGTGAAAAATTGTGGGAGTTTCAGAGGTTTCGGTTTTTAATATATATATATATATATATATATTATAAGATAGTGGAAATATATACATCTCTTGTTGGAACTCAAACATGATAAAAAAGTGCAATAGGATCTATCAATAGTAGCAAAAATAATATAAGAGTATAAATAGTTGAATTTTTTAGCTCAACATATGCTTAATGATAGTTTTTGGTTTGGTTTACACTTACAATTGTTTTCTATATTTTATCTACATGTTAATCTAGTGGTTGTTCGGTCTCGTGGGATTCTAAAGATTTTTTAGGTTTTTCTTTCCTAGGAATATTATTGAGCGACCCCACATGATAACTAATTAGTATGAAACGTATCTGCAAACTTATGTCATAAGGTCTGTTTTGCAGAGATGCATCAATTTGAACAATTAAGTCTCAATGAAATGAAATTAGGTATAACTAGTCATAAGATTATAAAAGACAATCATTTCACAAATTTATTTTATTTAAAATTTTTAAATATGCAGAACCATAAAATGGATTCATTTTAAATTTTAAATAAAATATGATTTGTTTCCCCAAAAAAAAAAAAAGAATTTCCTGTTTCGATCACTCCATATAAAGCAACTAAATAAATAAATAAATAAAATAAAATAAAATAACAACTTGATACATAAATTCATAAAACGGAGAAAACAAGAAAGGTATCTGTGTTTTTTTTTTTTTTTTTGGTTTTATACTCTTTATTTTTTGTGTTTTTTCCTTTTTGGTAAACACAAGAAAGGTATCTGCTAACGCATCTGGATCCCCTATATGATGATGATGATTCATTCACATACCATAAGCTATTAAAGGGAAACTCTCAAATGAGTTTGACTGTTTGTCTCCATAGACATCTGCTCTGCAGAAATCTCAAAATCCATCACTGTTCGATCCTCCACTTCCAGTTTCATAGATAGTAACACACTGTCTACCGTTTGAGCCATAACACCGACATGCCCTTCATCTGACTAAGATTGGGACCAACTTCCAAAAGCTTGGAACTCACTCTTCTCTCTCTCTCTCTCTCCAAGAAGATGAAAGTAGTTAGTAAAGGATTACAAGAAAAATAACTGAGAAAGACAACTCGCCATCCACCTAAAGCCAAACCAGTTTCTTGAAGACAACCATCTCACCAAACCCCCCAATTAAACAAAGCAAACTTAGTACAACTACTGTAAGTTTTCTCTCTGTCTCCTACTTCTGATAATTTTTATTTCTTTCTTCCTCTATATTTCCATCTATCTCTCTCTCTCTCTCTCTCTCTATTCATCTCTCAGTCTCTCACCAATCTCTCTCTCTCTCTCTCTCTCTCTCTCTCTCTCTCTCTCTCTCTTAAATTCTTTCTTTCTTTCTTTCTTTCTTTCTTTCTCTCATGCAGCCATCAAGAAGGAAAGGATTCTCGTCGGAAATGGGAGCAATGAAAGGCCGAAAAAACAACAACCTTTCAATATTCGTGGTGGTTTTTTCGGTATTCCTTTTTGGGGTCTTCATGTACAATGAAGATGTGAAGTCTATCGCCGAGTTTCCATTCTCAAGGTCCAAAGCACAAGAAATCCAGGAAGAATCATCATCCACACCAATTATTACCAAGACCAACCCTCATCAAGAAACTAGCGAAAAGGACGTTGAGAATAAGAATAATGTAGTTTCGGTTTCGGTTTCGGTTAAATCAAGAACCCAATTGGAAGCAGGATCCCATGTAGAAAATTCTGAGGAAAAACAAGAAAGGGAAGAGGAACCAAAGGTCGAATTGCCGGTTGAGGAAGAAGATGATGAAGACGTTGAATTGCCACCAGAAGACTGTGATTTGTTCACAGGGAACTGGGTTTTTGATAACGAGACACACCCTTTGTATAAAGAAGATGAGTGTGAGTTTTTGACAGCGCAAGTGACTTGCATGAGGAATGGGAGAAAGGATTCTTTGTACCAGAATTGGAAGTGGCAGCCCAGAGATTGTTCTTTGCCAAAGTAAGAACTTGATTTTTTTTTTTTTTTTTCATTTTAGTTGTTTGATGTTCTTTCTTGTTTTGGCATTTAAATTCATATATTCATCTATATGTTAGTACTTATATGGTTTTTGTATGTATGTTTGTTCAAAGATTCAAAGCAAGGTTGTTGCTTGAGAAGCTTAGAAATAAGAGGCTTATGTTTGTTGGAGACTCATTGAATAGGAATCAGTGGGAGTCCATGGTTTGTTTGGTTCAATCTGTTGTTCCTCCAGGCAGGAAGAGCTTGAACAAAACTGGCTCTCTTTCTGTTTTCAGAATTGAGGTACCTTCTCTCTCTCTCTCTCTCTCTCAACACAGGCTAGGGAAGATCGATGTTTAGTCATTTTCTTCTTTACTTTTTCTAATCTTTATCAAACAAAAATTATTTCGACTTTTACTCTATTAAATTAAGAGTTCCTATCTATTTATTTCAAAATAAATTGATAAAATTTTAGAAATTTTATTGTAAAATTATTCTAATGTATATTAGAGGATCCTAATTCAGCCAAAATTTTAGAGCTACAACTTGGTTATTATTCTTTCTGATATATAATGGAGCATAAATGAACCTTCGTCGTTAGAGAAAAACCTTTTATTCCTTTTGTCTATACTATATAGTTGATATATATTATTTTTTTGTTTCCTAATTGACGTAAGACTTACTTTATGCATGGACCACCTTGTTGGTTTAGCCTTGTCAACAATACACTATGGCATTTTCAAATCATTATGAGGTTAGGAGGGGGGTCTCACTCTCATTACTCATGTAAGAGAGAAAATATGAAAAAGATTAGGACTTTGCTTTAGAATTCCGCTATGAATAATTAGTACCTAACTCAATTTTATGTGCATTTTGTAGGATTATAATGCTACGGTGGAGTTTTATTGGGCCCCGTTTATAGTTGAGTCAAATTCAGATGATCCAAATATGCACAGCATATTAAATCGTATTATCATGCCTGAATCAATCAAGAAGCATGGAAAAAATTGGAAGAGTGTAGACTACCTCATCTTTAACACCTACATTTGGTGGATGAACACTTTCAGCATGAAAGTTCTGTAAGTACTTAATTGAGTAATTGCTTTCTCTTCTTCCACATGATGTATTTTAAATAAAATCACGAGGTTGATTTCTTTTATTTGTGACTTGATGTAATAGACGAGGATCGTTTGATAAGGGGGACACTGAGTACGAGGAGATCTCACGGCCAATAGCATACGCGAGAGTTTTGAAGACATGGTCTAAGTGGGTGAATCGTAATATAAATCCTAAACGAACCACTATCTTCTTTAGCAGCATGTCTCCTCTACACATCAAGTAATATTTCAGTCTTTTAATATTTCCTAATGAACTTGTTTTTATAGAACTTACATAATGTTTACTATTAAATTAAATAATTCGTTATGGTCATACCATGTAGATATAAAAATTAATTGTTTATTAGAATTTTCAAATTTGTTACCATCATACCATGTAGATGATACTTTTCCATTCAGAATTTTCAAATTCATGTAGATGATCCTTTTTCATTCAGAATTTTCAAATTCAAACCACGCATATAACCCAAATGGACTAATTCTAGGCCTAGAAGATTTGTGGAGAATTTGAAGCAAAGCTCAGCTTGTTTTACCTTTTCTAATTTTCTTATTAGGTGACCCTTGGTAGTTTTTACTGTGGGCCCTTGGCCTCTAGCCATGATTTTGACCTAGGTGTTCTTTACTCTTTAGCCTTTACAATTATACATTAAGAAATCATGAATACCTTGTAGATATATAAAAATTAATTATAACCTATGTGGATTAATTAATTTAATTCTGGGGCTAGCAGACGTAGAGAAAGTGAATTTTTTTTTTTTTTATATAGGAATAGAAATCGAAGTAAGGCTCAGCTGTTTTATCTTTTCTATTTATGCAATTATTAGGTGTTTGTCATTAATTATACCATTAGGTGAGCCTCAGTGGTTGATACTGTGGACCCTTGACCTCTAGGCATGATGTGACATAGGGGTTCATTTAATTTTTGGTTGGCTAACCACTATAGTCCTTAACAATCATTTATGTTTGTTTTCAAAAAAAAAAAAAAAAACAGTCACATTATGTTTGAAATTGTGTCTTTGGGACCTCGATTATATTCCTTAACAATGTGTATGCAATTGTTATAGGAGTGAGGACTGGAACAACCCAGATGGTATAAAGTGTGCTAAGGAAACCACCCCAATTCTAAACATGTCCACCCCATTGGAAGTAGGCACAGACCGAAGGCTTTTTGTTATTGCAAGCAATGTGACAAAATCAATGAAAGTACCTGTTCACTTCATAAACATCACTACTCTCTCTGAGTTACGGAAAGATGCACATACCTCAGTCTACACCATCCGTCAAGGCAAAATGCTGACACCGGAACAAAAGGCTGATCCGGCCACCTATGCCGATTGTATCCATTGGTGTCTTCCCGGGTTGCCCGACACGTGGAATGAGTTCCTCTACACGCGTATCATAGCAAAATCTTGACAAGTGGAAGTTCACAATTGTTACCAATTTCATTCGTGATTTGTTAGTGACACTTTTTTTTTTTTTTTTTCTTTCTTGGAGGGGGGTGGTATACTTTACCATCTCAGTTATTTGTTTCTCTTGTAACTTCATGTAATTTTCCTTTAATTTCCTCCTTTAGCTTTTCATTATAGCTTCGATTCTAGGTTGAACCGTTGAAATTTTTTGGGTTCTGCCTATTTGAGGGAGGTGAGACTTAAGTATGCCAAATTTCTGTCAAGTAGGCAAAACTTGCCAAAGCCAAAAAAGAAAAAGAAAAAAAAAAAAAAAAAGAAAGGAGGCATTTATACATTTATCGGAATTGTCAGTGGATACTTTGAAAAGAGAATAAAATAACTATAAATTGTATGTAAAACACAATTGCTTTTCATTGGCAAATGACCTCGTGCTTTTTAAGTGATTATCAGTTGTTTTTAATTTGTCTCCAAGATTATAGCCTTCCTTCTCCCCTATAAGTAAGCTCGAAACTAGTAAAAATACTTATTGAATTATTAAGAGGGTGTTTAATTTGCTATGATGTTATATTACACCGTAATATTACGTTATTGTAATCTTACATTAATGTAATCTCAATACAAGAATACAACATTACATTGTTTAGGAAAGCAATGTGATTAAGATGATGTGGTATATTTTGTAATTTTAAATTATGATAATGTTAAAAAAAATAAAATAAATTAAAAAATCTTAATGTCACATCATCATAGTGTGCATCATATCACGAGCACATCTTAGTGAACCGAACACCCCGAGTGCCTTGAGCTGAAAGGAGAGGAGAGGAGAATAAAGGGCACTAGGAATTGAGAGGATTTAATGAGTCTAGTTTGAATTTGTTTGAATTTTTTTTTAAGGGGAAGGGAGTAGAGTTTGGGATAATCTGGAGGGAGATAATAAAAAATTCAAATTATCAATTTTTTCATTACAATATCAATTTTATGTCTGTCAATATAAATATATATATATATATCAATTTTATATTTACAAATCAATCCCATATGATACACACTGCGTTTTGAAACATATGGTAAGAAATAATATTATGTCCCATGTATGATACTTATTTATATAATATAACTAGTCGCTAACCCGTGCGATGCACGAGATAGTTATATAAAATTGAGTTAAAAATGAAGGTAAATAAATAATTTAGTTCAAAATAAAGGTTCAACTAAAAAATTTGTTAAAAATACAAATAGTTTTTATTTCTTTGAAATTGGTTAAAAAATTTTGCATAAATGTAAAATGTATCATGTATAAGATTCAAAGCTGAAATTATTAAAGCATAATGAAAATATTTGATCACACAACAAAGAAATATAAGAGAAAGAATCTGAATATTCTGAGCCTAAAAAAAACAAAACATATATATGTCTATATGATTACACAACAAAGAAATATAGAGAAAGATGAGTTACCTTTAAAAGAATAATTTGTGAAAATTATCAAATAAATTTAAATTGATTGAGAATGGTTTAGAATAATAATTATACCATTATGTTATAACGGATAAGATGTTTATGGTTATTGTAAATCAAATAGAAGAATCCTAGGAAACCAAAAATCCAATCAAAATTGCATAACCAAAAAAAGGGAAAAAGAAAATCCAAACCAATGTAAAATGAAGATGATAAAAACACTATATATCAACTAAAACAAACCCATAATTAAAACCAAATAGAAGAATCCCAAGAAACCAAAAATCCAATAAAAAACTGCATACAAAAAAAAAGGGAAAAAGAAAATCTAATAACAAAAACTTCATGATTCTTTTTCACATATTTGACAACAAAGGAAGAAGAAGAAAACGTGGAAATCTTCAAAGAAAAAAAAAAAAAAAAACTTAAATCCGGAGCAACCCACAACCACAAACCAACAAAATTCCATGAAAACAAAAACAAAAAAAAAAAACTTAAATCCAGAGCAACTCACAACCACAAACTAACAAAATTCCATAAACAATTGAAGCGGATAGAGAGAGAGCAATATATAGAAATTAAGGAGAGTGAAAAACATGTTTTAATTACCTCAAAATAATTTGCCGACATAGAATATGATAGGTTGGATTGAGCGATAATGAAGAGGCAAAGAGAAATCGATGCAGTGGCAGTGATCCATGGTGGCGGCGACAGCGGGAGGATATGGGTTTTGGGGTGCCAGTGTATATCAGAAAACAAAGAGGTTTGGGGTTTAGCACTTTAACTTTGAGATCATAGAGAAGCCTATTCTAATATTGCGTGTGTGTGTATATATATATATATATATATATATATATATATATATGCTTTAGATCTTGCCGTAGTGCAAGTCCTACACGAATAAGGAATAGTATTCTTAATAAGTAGGTTAAAGGCTTGATAATTATTCAATTCGAGTACTTTTTATTACGTGTCCAACACAAAGTATAACTTGGGAAGGAATAAAACATCGTAGGCTGTGATCCTATGTGGCACAAGTTGATGCACCTAAAATTTAAGCTACCAATTAAATAACAATACGATATATATATATATATATATATATATATATATATATATATATATATATAGGCTGAATAGGGAGTTGTGTATTTGTATTAGGGTTCTAAATTGATAATAAAAAGTTAGAAAGAATTTTAATAATAAAAAAAAAGATGATGTGGACGTGAAGGCTAAATAGGGAGTTGTATAGTTGTATTAGGGCTCTAAATTAATAATAAAACGTTAAAAAGAATTTAAAAAAAAAAAAAAAAAAAAAAAAAAAAAAAAAAGAAGGAAGAAAGAAGAAAAGGTGACGTGAATGTAGAATCCTTGCAAATAGAAGAAGTTGTATACTTTGGGGTAGTTGTATACTTTAGGGTTCTAAATTGATAAATTCTAATATAATAAAATGTTAAAAAGAATTTAAAAAAAAAAAAAAAAAAGGAAGAAAGAAAAAAAGGTGACGTGAATGTAGAATCCTTGCAAATAGAAGAAGTTGTATACTTTGGGGTAGTTGTATACTTTAGGATTCTAAATTGATAAATTCTAATATAATAAAATGTTAAAAAGAATTTTAATAAAAAAAAAAAAAAGATGACGTGAAAAATTGTGGAGTTAGCAGAGGCTTCGATTTTATATATATATATAGATGAGAGGTACTACATCCACAATATTTTTACAACATTTTCACAACAAATCATAGGTGGTTAATAATTATTTGTTCAAATTTAAACCTAACACTAAGATTACTTTTTTGCCCCAATAATACAACCAGTAACAACCTGCCACTTGAGATTTGTTGTAAAAATATTGTGGACATATCATTTCTCACAATATAATATTAGAGAATAGAATTCAATTATATCACTGTAAAACTGAGAGTGCCGAACCAAATTAACTCACACTAGCATGATATTGTTACAAACTAACTCGAGGAATTCCATCCAGAACCACATGAAATTTGCCACCCCCTATCTTGTAGCATGGTCATGCTTTCAACTACCCAATTTTGGCTACCACATTTCTCTTTAACTAGGGTAGTTGAATTCTAGAAAAGACTCTAGTATTTTACAGCACGACTTTGAGAGCCCTGACGTAATCAGGTTACGACAATGATTCACGTGCACCGCACAGCAAGACTTGGGAAATCGAATTCTAAGAAAGATATTACACAGTAAGACTTTAAACCTAAGAGTCATGATGTAATCAAATTAGAAAGATGATTCACGTACACTGCAAAGCTTGCTTGAGCTCTTCAACAGTTCCTTTCTGCTTTTTTTTTTTTTTTTAAATAATAATAATAATTTTCCTAGTTCCTCAATGTGAAGTATTCCATTCCATCTCACACACACACAGATCTATAAAACTGAGATAAATTAAGTACTCATTTTCATGGTAATACAAAATTTAACCGGGCCTTAACACATATATACCTTTTACACTCTACATCTACACTTGGGTGCCATTGCCAATGCTTTTAAATAAATCGTCTGCAGCCTGCGGGCTGTAGTTTGTTCACCAATCCTTCACTTCATCCGAGGAAAACCAAAATGTACAAAGTTCCATCCCATGCAGACACAATTTGCTGGCAACATACTGATACACTGCCTGTTTTTCCCCTTTCTTCCTTTTTGTAAAACCCAACTTGCAAAATTCTTAAAAGAACTATTATAACTCACCAAGATATCAATAGAGTCCAAATACAGCAATGCCCTTTCTTCAATGAAACATAATGTAAGACTCATGCAACCGACTAACTAGACAAGAACTTATCTATCTCACCAATAGCATTGATGTGAGTGCTTGGAAATAACAAACGCAAGAAGGGAGTTAAAGATGATGACATGAGCTTAGGTTTGATTCTCTCCGCTGCTGTCTTAATCACAAACGGAGCCGGTACTCCAAACCACTGAAGGTACCATGAAAGAAGTATTGCACTTTTCTCTCTCTCAGATTCCATAATAGGCCATTTCCCAGAGTTCAAATAATTACAAAAATCATCCTTCAATCCTGGCGAAAAATTTAGGAGCTCATCCACCCTCTTCCTAAGAGACCCTATAAATTTAGATTGAACAATGCCACCTCTAGAAGTGGTCAATCTTCCACTCAACAGAGCCTCAGTGTAGGTTAGTGCAAGCTACAAGCAAAAATGGGTAGTAAAAAAATTATTCTCCCAACATTGCAAATAAAACTAAACATAATAAAGACTGGGCAAACTGTGGATAGTAATTGAGGTTTTGGATCTGGTCATGACTGATTTCTAATTATTGGGTAGTTGTGAGTGACTTCTGTAATAGAGGAAAGAGAGACCTTCTTTTTTTTTTTTGTGACTGTTAAGTAAAAAAAAGCACCCATTGGGTTATGAACCCACAACCTAACCCTCCACCTTATTATTATGGGGGAGAGATGCTATGACAAAGTAACTGTGTGTGTGTGTGTGTGTGTCTATATATATATATATGGTAGAGTCCAAATTGTAGATATAAACAGTATTATTATCTGTACTGATCCAAACATTTAGGTTCAATTTGAATCCAAGTATTAATTGTATATGCAAGAGTAACTTAAAAATTTACAGTTTAAAAGGATAATTAATATAAGATCTTACATATAGCAGAAGTTTTCTATATCTATTATTTTCAATTGGATTAGGATATTAATTGGGATTAATCACCTAAATGCTAAATCCGAATCCAGTCTGATTATGATCAAATCTTAAGAATTTGATTAAAATTTGAATCTTCTAAACTGGTTCCATGTGATAAATAGAATCTTAGATGATCCAATTTAGTCAGACCCTCCCAACCTCTAGTCCAAAATTAGTTGCACATCAACTTAAAGCAGAAATCCAGTTGTTTCAGCACATAATCAGTGGAATGATCTACAAAATTATGATTCCAGTAGAAAGGACTTGGTACAATTAATAGATCAAAGAGCTAGAATTTCAGTAACTTACCTTTAGACTAGAGATAAAGATTGAGTCACTTAAAACAACGGTACCACTCGTAACCTGATCAGCCATAGACGCAATTGTTGTATAAAGTGACAAATACACCTGCACAATATCAAAAAATAAAAAACTGAGAAGTTCCCACTAAATAAGAATGCAACATTGGAGCATTGAATATTTAAAATTTATCATGAGAAGATTCCAAAAAGGAATGCAACATCAGATAAGCATTCAGTAAACTGAAGCAATCATAAAACAGCTGCAAGGGTTAAGTCAGGGAAAACTTGTATAAGACATGTAGATTCACACACTTCAACACACATAATTATATGATAACAAAGGTATTGATGCTACCATTATAAGGAAAACTAACTTAGGTTGTTCAAGTTACACTGCATTAAAAAGCACAGAAAAGCCAGTCCTTGCCAAATTTATAGTTACCTGTAGAAGAGCTGGTCTGTCCTTACTCACACACTCAAATAATACTTGCAAGCAAAATTCCTGGAAATCAACATCGGATCTGCAGGGATGTTTAATGAGTAGAGTATAATAAAGAACAAAAGAATTGAATCCCCTGCTAAGGGTAACAAAAAGCAAAAGTAGCCGCATCATGGTAATTGATTTAACACTATTCCTATGATTCTTCACATGTACAATTAGGTCAGTTCATAATAACGCAAGCACAAATTTTAGCAATACCTTTGGTAACAAATTGACCATATTTAAGAAAACTTAAGTGTGGTGTATCTATCAAAAAAAAAACTTAGTATAGTGTTGCAAACATGAACCCTTTTGCACCAATCCACTCTATCATGAGCAAATATACTGTAGTGACCCAAAAGGGGGGTCTTGCATTCCATGGAATCCCACGTCGCCTAGGAAAGCACATGGAAATGTGTTTATAAGGAATGACCTCCCTTTAATGTGTAGAGGCCTTTTCTCCCACTGCTGTGTGCTTTGGGGAAAACAAAACCGTGAGGGGGTATGGGCCCCAAAGCGGACAATATCTACACATTTGGGGCGGGGTTGTTACAGATGGTATCAGAGCCATGCCCTAGCCGGAAGTGTGGGCCCCACACGCGAGGACGCGTGTGCCCGTAAGGGGGGTGGATTGTAGTGACCCAAAAGGGGGGTCTTGCATTCCATGGAATCCCACATCGCCTAGGAAAGCACATGGAAATGTGTTTATAAGGAATGACCTCCCTTTAATGTGTAGAGGCCTTTTCTCCCACTGCTGTATGCTTTGGGGGAAAACAAAACCGTGAGGGGGTATGGGCCCCAAAGTGGACAATATCTACACATTTGGGCCGGGGTTGTTACAGATGGTATCAGAGCCATGCCCTAGCCGGAAGTGTGGGCCCCACACGCGAGGACGCGTGTGCCCGTAAGGGGGGTGGATTGTAGTGACCCAAAAAGGGGGTCTTGCATTCCATGGAATCCCACATCGCCTAGGAAAGCACATGGAAATGTGTTTATAAGGAATGACCTCCCTTTAATATGTAGAGGCCTTTTCTCCCACTGCTGTGTGCTTTGGGGGAAAACAAAACCGTGAGGGGGTATGGGCCCCAAAGCGGACAATATCTACACATTTGGGGCGGGGTTGTTGCATATACTCCACTGAGTCCTTAGACATTGATGCTGAATTGTTCATAGTAAGTATTTATTTAGCCATCTGCCGTGCAATTGCTTTAAATTTCATGTAGGTATTTATGTACATCTGGACATGTTTCATATAACCACCAAAGGACAACAACTTACAGCAATCTCTGTTTGTTTTTATGCATTGTTGGACACCAATATCCATCTGCTTTATAGGTTTCTAGTTGAAAAACAAGCTGAATTGATTATTTTGGGGGCTTACATTTGAATCAAATAAGTTATTATCTCGAATGATCCTCTCATTCTAAGCCAATTAAAATGCAGCCCCAAATGTTTTCACTAGGAATAAACAATTACCAATAAAATGCAGTTATAAACCACTGTATAGCATTTTTTTTTACATAAGTGATGCAATTTTATTAGGCAAGAAAAAAGAGGCAATGAGTTCATGATAATGAACACAAAGGATCAAAAAATACAAAATATACAAAGAAATCAAAAGGGAGGTCTACGGGAAATTAGAAAATCAAAAGTGGAAGAACAATCAGTGAAACCCCAACCTAGACCAATCAAAGAGAGTGCGGTGAAACACAGATTTTAATTGATCCAAGGAGCTCTCAGAGTTATCTAACGAGCAGTGATTCTGTTCCTTCCAAACAATCCACATCAAGCATCCCGGAATTAAGTTCCAAGTATCTGAACCATGCTTTCCAAGCCAATTTCTCCAGCAAAATAATGAATTCATAACCGACTCTGGCATTACCCAATGAATCCCAAATAACTGAATTACTGAAGCACATCCCCCGCCCACACTCCCCCCCCCCCCCCCCCCCCCCCCCCAAAAAACAGCACACGGGCAACAACACTGCAGAAAGAGATGATCTACTGATTCTCCCTCCCTTCAGCACATACAGCACTGCTTTGCTAATAGCAATCCCAAATCCAATACCAAGCTACTGTCCACAAAAAGAACACAACCCCCCTAGGAATCTTAGGACTCCAAATACCCTTCCAAGGAAATGGGAAGCTGTTAACACCCCTAATTGCATGATAGAAAGATCGAGTATCAATTTTACCGCTTCCTTTAAGACACCAGCGCAGCTTGTCATTCCCCTCACCCGTTGGAGTCTTGAGTATAAATATAATCAAGAAAAGAGCCTACCGCCTCTATTTCCCAATCATGAAAGGTTCAGTGAAACCTCAAATTCTTACTTCTACCCTCCCCAACCACCTAAAGGCCTAAGACGTCGGAGATAAAAGCCTCCTTATCAGCTGATCAAGCGCAAAGATCAGGGTAAAGGAGCCTAAGAGGAGTGTCCTCTGCCCACTGATCATGCCAAAAAAGGATATGATTGCCTAAAACTTCTAAAGCTACATGAGGGGAAAAAGTATCCCAGCCATCTCGAATACTATGCCATAGATCACACCCATGACCATGAGCTCCCCTACTAACTTTAGTACTTCATCCCCCCATCCTCCCCATATTTGGTGGCAATAACCTGTCTCCAAATCCAAAGGTGAGAGACTTTGACAACAAACCTCCAAAGCCATTTCCCCAACAAAGCTTGATTGAAATGCACAATCCTCCCAATCCCCAGTCCACCAACCTCAATAGGTGAACAAACTTTATCCCATGCCACCAAAGGGTATTTAAACCCCCCATCTAACATCCCCCACAAGAAATTTATTTGAATTCTAAACCACCGTATAGCATTAAATATTCTTTAAATAAGGCTATGCTCAAACACAGTACCTAAACAAAATCCATTGCCTAGAAATCCATACAGCTTTATATTTATATAGTTGATCATCACATAAGGAAAAAGGAAAATATACAAGTAACCTTAACCCTAAAAGCAGCTAAAGTATGACAGGATCACAAATTTAAAAATCAGGAACGAGAGTGAATTACACACAACACCAAAACTATATGGTTCTTAAATCTGAGAAATCAAAAGCAACAAGGCAAGTCAAGAAAAAGAATACATAGATACTTGCCTGCTATTCCAGGAAGGGTCACAGCAGAGCTGTGCAAAAGCAATTAAGCTAGGATCAGATGAGAAGGTACTGACCAACTGATCAACTGTAATGGAACCAGTTCCACTGCCACTGCTAATACTTGGATCAAATGCTGTTGAACTTGTCAAGCCAAAAACCTGGATCAAAGAAAAATTGATATTGAATGAGTGATCTTAGATAAAGCAACACAGTCTCAATATGTGATAAAATACTAACCTTGTGCATTGCTCGTGACAGAAGAGACTGACAGCCTACAGGATCATCAACATATGAACAAGCTCCAACCTTTCGTTTGATATATAGAACACCTGAATTGAATGGGTTATTCTTGTCCCTGAAAGTCCACCAAGGTTTATCTGTTGAAAGAATAAAATTTTAATTTTATCTCAAGCTTCTTGAATTAAAACAAAAAAAGGAAGCATAATAGTGCTTTATCTGTACCTTCAGGGCAAAGATCTATTACTTGAGACCAGTACCGAGGGCCACAAACGCGTATTGTCTTCAGCTGCAAGCAACATATCAAATAATTTATTATCCACAAAATAAATGTCTCAAGTACAATGAATCTAAGCTGAGTAGACAGATTCTATCCAAATCCAAGGTCAATTAACCATGGGTAATGCAAGGAAATTAGTAGACGAACACCTGCACTTGCATTAAAGTAGCAACAAGAAGTGCTTGGAAACCAGCAAGTTTATGGCTTCCAGATAAGAAGAGATTATCATATTGAAAGCTCATTATAATAGCTCCAGTAAATGTAAATATGCCTTGTACTCCACATAGTGGCTCAGTCATGCAAGCCCACAGACTTGACACATAAGACTTCAATTTTATTTTGAGAGAGAGTGCAATGGAGGAAGATGAGGAATTATGTATATCCCACAGATTTCACTATGAGGATAGGAAACTTACAACAGCACGCTCTGGCAGAAGGCAAGGGGTAACCTCACAAAAACTTGTTTCTGCATAAAGTTCAGTTTCCCTAGTTGTAACTTCAAGAGGAGCATACACCGGTAGACCAGTATCAACATCAACTGTCTGGATCCAGCGAGCCTCCGTTGCAAGGACATACAAATGCCGGAATGCCTGAAAAAAAACTTCCTTCAGAAAAACAAAAAATAGTGACAATTGAACACAGGAGGAAGGGGAAAAGCATGTGCCTGGCCTTCCATCATAAATAATAATTGCAAAGACTTTGGACCTCGGCATCAGATTAATTTCAAAGAATAGCTCTTGTTCTATAATCTTAAAGGCTAGTAGTCCTTTCCTTCTACAAAATCAGTAGGACATCTTTTGCAATATAACTCATGATTCTTGGCCATGAGCATATTAATACAAAATGAGAGCTATTTAATGCACCGTTCAAAACCAATTGAAAGTTATGCATTCCTAATTTGTAACTCAATGGTTCCATGCTTAGTTATACCTGAAGGTGGCATCGATTGTCATTTGGTCCAGTAGGCAAGCGTGGATAAAGAGTGATCAGTAAAGCAGCAACAGAACTGTTGCTTGTTGAAAATGTCCGCATTCCTCCCCCAAGAAACAAGAACCCGATTGCTAAGCTTACCTAGTACATTTAGAAGAAGAATAGCAATCAACATAGTTTTTCTTCTTCTTTTTTGTTTTATTATTATTGATAAATTACACAGCCACCCAATGGGTCTTGAACCCACAACCTCACCCTTCTCCTAGAACTTAAAAAGGGAGGATGTGCTAGTTAAACTAGAGCTCATTGGTGCCAATCAACATAGTTTCTCTCTCAACTTAAACGAAAACATTTGAACATGCTGAATGCAAAATTCAATATGAAATACCAAAGTAATGTAATCAGATATATCTTTACGTCAACAACAACCCAAACATGTGTCTAATGCATACTGAAGGTTGCATATAGAAATGCTGAGCCATGCATGAGATGATAAAAGATTTGACAAGATTTTCATATTACATTAGGCTCTTAAGGTAATATTCCCTCCATCCCAAATTATAGGTCCTCTATTTCATTTTGGAATGACACAAAATATGGTCCATCTTTTAAATGTCAATGAACACACTATTGATAACTTTCCTAACTTATCATCTATTTTATTTGAAAAGCCATTCACTAGTTTATATGGGTTTAAATTTAAAGAGGGTAGCTTCATAAACTGAGGGCATGTTTGGCATGAGGTAATAGGTCCTATAATGGAATAGTTATTCAAATGTAATAGTTATTCGGTTATTCGGTTGTATCTTCAGTACAAGGATAGTTATTTCTTAGGATTAACTATTCCTTAAATTGAGAAATAGCTATTCCTCTTTGTTATAATAGCTATCTTTAGTGCATATAATGACTTTTTGAAATTAATATATTTCTGAAAATACAAACTTTTTATATGCATATGACAATTATAAAAATAAAAAATCATCAAAAAATAATCTCTCTCTCTCTCTCTCTCTCTCTCTCTCTCTCTCTCTCTCTCTCTATATATATATATATATATATAAATGTATGTTGGATGTGAAGATGTTTTCTAGGTATTTTTTTAATAAAAAAAAATTATATCCATTTGATGTTTTCTTACTATTTTTTTTTTTAAATTATATACTTACTATTTTCTTGTAATAGACATTTATGAGTATATGACTTTAGAGTTTGAGTTCATGAAACAAATCAAATACAAATTTTTGAACCCAAAAGGTATGCAGGTTTTTCTAAATGCTCCAGAACAACCATGAAAAGCCCATAATAACCAGTACTGGGTTTTAGGTCTCAGAATATGACAAAAACAATGAATATGAATTATGAGCAGTTCTAGAGGTAATAAGAGATCTGATGCAATAAAATAAATAAATAAAAAACTTACTGCCATCTGAATACCATAATTGGCATGCCCATCAGCAGAATTTCTGCTGCGGAGAAATCTCAACAATCGAAAGGTTTGTAGATGTCCAGAACCAGCCATAATCTGCTCCCTCAAAACATTCATACCAGGATTTAGCCACGACAATTATTTTCAGGACAGAAAAAAGCAAATAATAATAATAACAACGATGATGATGATGATGGTAGTAAAAATTTAAAACCAAACAAAGTAATCAAATTTACCACAGAGAGAGAGAGAACAATTAGGTGAAGGCATATCTCTAATGTGCCCCGATCAATGTAGTGAGACAATCCCTTTGGGAAGGTGTTTCCACTTGTAGCAGAAACAGGCTTGATCTATACACATAAAATTAATATTTACTTCTAAATAGACACATAAATTTAAGTTGAAATTGAGGAGCATCATGCCTAATGTCAGACCTCATTAAGGAAGTAGACAGCATATTCATAGAGTAATTCCTGTGCATTTCCATTCTTTGTACCAGCAAACCTTAACCCTGCCCACAATTAAAGATAACAAGCACCAACTTTAACTTCCACTAATTGCTGCAATTAATAAATACACAAGTAAGGCAGCAATGAAGTGTAAAAATTTTGCCAAAGACAACAGTTAAAATAAATTAAATAATACTATCTACCAACATCATAATGATCAAACAATTTAAACCAGAAGTCAATGTCGTTAAGAAGGAATTGTTACTTAGATTGCCAAAAAATGTACCCCCACTGTATTGTTGGTCTTCAATTCCATTTTGGGATGCCCTAAAATATTCCTTATTTGAAAAGTCAATCAACATGATTTTAACAACTTTCCAAACTTACCCTTTAATTTATTTGAAAAGTCAGTTACCCTTTTTCATTTGCTTTATTTGAGTTTATATTAAAGTTAGTATAGAAAACTCCTACCTTTTTATTTGAAAGCCAATGCAATGAATGAGAATCCCATAAAAGGTCAAAAGCTAAACCAAGTACCAACATGGTGACAAAAAGAGTACGTTTCATGTTATAAAGAAACATAACAACTTACCAAGAGAAATACATGCTCCAGTCACTATATTAACATAAGCCTGGACAAACGCTTCTGCATCCATATCATCAATATCACCGGAATCATCCCTGAGGCCTTTGACACCATTTTGGATAATTTCAGGAATCTGGGACTGAATCCAATCTTTAGAAGGATGAATCCTACAACAAATAGCTAATCATCTTAGATCTGAAGAGTAACTAATAGTAACAAATTAAGTTGTTGGAATAGTTCATAAGATCAGCACTACCTGCTCCACATTATCAAATTCCGAGCAATGACACGAAGCATTATGAAGTCAGGCCTCACATATTGCAAGTCAAAACGTGTATTAGGTATAGAAAGCTTTGACATAATTGCCTCTGATTCAGTCTGTTAGGAACAAGGGGCAAAGCGAGAAAATTTTGGTAATAAGGTGTGTGGTGATTGGAATGGTCAGAGACTGATGCACTTGTTAATGAAAGTTCACTCAAATCAACTCAGAAGGTCCTTTACTGGAAGTTACCTTCAAAAACATTAAAGCAAGAGCAATTGTAGCTCCTGGTGCTGTAACATCAACATTTACTGATGTTCCATCCATCATCTACAAGACAACATCATCATTAAAAGAAATGTCAACATCAGTTACTCAGGAAAAAGGAGGAAAAAATCCACAATATGTTCTGGACACACAAGTTTTAAATTATGGACAGTGAACAGTCGAAGCTACGTAAATCACACAACCTGAGCAGTTCCACGATTTTGTTCCTCTGTTAATAGGGTCAAGAAAAGAGATAGCTCCTGATGAAGAATAAAACCAAAAAGAGAGAAAAAAAAAATTAATAATCTAAGTTATGAGTACAATATTTCAGGTACACTAAAAGCAACCAAATAAAACTCAAGATTCAAGAGTACTAATCCAGATTTCAGCCCAAAAAAAGAAATAATATATTAATTCAACAGCATACATTACGAGCTTCTTTGCCACCAATATAGTGGAACAATCGATCAACCATTGAGTCTATGCAACCAAGTGTGTCTCCACCCCGACCTTCAGTTAACATAGCATGGTTAGCTAAGACCAAAATTCACAAGATTTGATTAATAGTGGTGTCTTATTAGTTATTTCTCATACCCAATGCAACAAGACCCAATGAAAATCCTGCCGAAACTGCATAACCCTCCCTTTCAAGTACGTTATCACCTCCACTTCTACGACCAATTTCACCCTGTAAAAAAAGAAATAATATAAGGTCAACTAGAGAGCAACTGATGACAGAAAATAAATAAATCTCAAGAGGACAATTTTATAATCAATAGTCACTTGTTGCCAATGTCTACTTGGCTAGAGCATGACACAGTCATATATGTAATAGTATACAAAGGAATGATGTGCAAGCATATTTGGTATTTGATGAACTATTAACTAAATATTCAAGCCAAAAATCTTTTGAAATTATCTTGATCATACACTGTCCATATCATACCACCATTTAAAAAAGAGGGAGGCAATCACATTGTTTGATACAAAACCTTGTGGTTTTAATCAAAAAGTCTAGGGACACAAATTTTGCCACAACTTGCACATGTCAAATGGTGATTGGATTATTTTTTACCAAATACCAGTAGTGGTCCCATGTATAAGTGATGCAATCCAATCACAAATTGGCAAATGTGTGAGTTGTGGCAAAGTGTGTGGTAAAGTGTCCCTAGAAGAATTGGGTTTTAATGACTACATCATTCAGGTTCTTGTAATGCAAAAGAAAGACTTGTTAAATGCCTTTAATGCTACGTACAACATACTCAGAGCGATAAAAAGATTTTAAAAACACTATCTAAATGTACTGGACAGTTTTCAAAAAGATAAGTTTACATCCAATAAGAATAGATCATATACACGCACAAGGGAGAAGGACAAAAGGGGGACAAAAAATATCAACTTAAGATAGTCCCAGCAGAATTGAAATAGAAAATCCAGCTTCAACCAAAGAATAGGTCCATTTTCACTTCTTTAACAGATATGCATAAGCATCAAATAGAGGTCATACTTATTCTCCTGAAAAACGAATAATTAACATGCTTTTTAACCAAATATATAGAAGAAGTTACCAACAATTATAAGATTTCTACTAACAAAGCAATAAGAGAAAATTACATACCAATAAAATCTGCATTGTTTGTGGATGTGCTGACCCTTCATAAAGAAGTCCAACTGACATTAATGCTGCTGACTGGACCATCAACAAGAAAGAGAGCATAGAAAAAATCAACATTTGGAGAGTAACCAAATAACCCATCAAATAAGACTGACTAAAACAAAGCATCAAGTGCATCATGTAAAACTAGATTGGAAGTTGTAGGTAAAGATATTAGCAAATGAGGAAACATATTGGACGAAGAGAGTTATAATATAGACACATCCGATTCATTCATGAGTCTGTATAGAAACTAAGTTTTAGCATAAATGTAAATTTTGGTTTTCTTATGCTGGAAATGAACAAAACTCAAAATTAGGAGAAAACAATATCTGCAAAGATAAATTATAGGCAAATGTAGTTGGTAATACAAAGACAACAGCTTATATTGCATACCTGCAGAAGGGTTGGTAACTCCAACTCTGGAAAGGAAGATGGATGACGAGAAGGTATATGAAGATAAAGAGACTGCAACAGGATGATGCAATAAGTTCAGTGCACTCTATATATATATATATATATAATTTCAAAAGAGTATCTGTTTTTACTTTTGATATCCCCGGTTGCATTGTTCCCCTATAAGAAGCTGCCAGGCCAAGCATTATTCCTGCAGTTGTGCTCTCATGTTCCTACAAAAGTAAAGTGTTACAAAGCAAAATCAGACGCTAATTGTAGAAAGAATAGAAGAGAATACAAAAAGATGCTGATGGTAAATAAGGAGCAGAAGAAGAAAACAAAAAGGGCCAGACATCAAACACATATAACACAATAATAAAAAACATATGCCATGCCTTTCATGTAAACAGTACACAATTTAACAAAAATCACAAAACAACTATAGAAAAAATCCATTTATGCCAATCAAACCATTATTCCAAAGAAAAATCAGTGATCAAACATCTTTGGAGAATGTCTCTCTACAAGTAATGTCCAATCTATTGCACCATGGTGCTTGTGGGAACAAACAAGTGAAATTGAATGGAGAGTGGTACTGATAGCGAAAAACTGGTAATGATGACAACATCTCTCTATGGAGTGGTACCAATTATTTGGGGCAGGGATTAGGGAAGAACACAGTGCCAAGGTTGTTGTAACAACTTGGCTGTGTTTTAAGTGCGTTTGTGTAGGTTCTTAGAAGTATAAGTGCACATGGACACCAACTCTTTGGTTTCACTTTCACAACACTGTTTTATCAAGTAGGTGTTGATATACATTGTTGACCCAATCCCACCAACCTAAGTTTCCGGACAGTCGGTCAACCAACAAGGTATTAGAGCCTATTTTATCTCCAGGTCTTTTTAATAACTTCTTCAATTCTACATACGCAAGGCCTACATGTTTAAGGTTGTGAGCAAGTCTACACAAGAAGGGGAGTGTTAACTTTTTGGGTGTCTCAACCAAGGTTAGGTTGGAATACAGGCTTCAAATATACTTGACCAAAAAATAGACTAACTTAGATTTCATCTAGCTAGCAGCAACTTTAAATTAGCATTAAAATGGAACTTTAAGTAGCTCCACCAAAATAGCGATGCAGTATATCTAATTGCACCATAGGCCACATCTGGTTAAAAGCATCAAACAGGAGTGAAAAATGGACTTTAACGACCCAAAAGATCCTTGCAGAAGCCATGAAAATATTACTGAAAAACCTCAGATTTATGGAGACTAATTTAAGCAAATATGAATTCCTTGGAACAGAACAATGTATAACATCAATATCAGCAAAATAAAATATTTCAAAATTTAAGCTCTCAAAAATAATACCCAAGGAACTGAAGCCACTGATGATAAATAACAAAGATCATAGAAACTACACCTGCTGATAATACTGGTATATGTCAGTAAGATTCAAAACACGCAAATATCCATGTAATCCTAATGCAAGAAGAAGCCCAGCATGAACAGCATTTGGTTCCTCAGGTTTGTTATATATTATCCAAGTTCTTGACATTTTCCCCTGCAAATGAAAGGCATACACATTTCACATAAAATTCATAAAAGTTATAAGTTAATACATGTAACACAAGAAAACCAAGTTGGGTGGGGAGCCAAAATGAACAAAAACATAAACTTCCTTTCAGCCTTTCACTGTACTTAAAATAGACTGCACTAGAATATTTCAAAAATTCAATGTGGCACAGAAAAAAATATATTAAACTATTTTGCGAGGTAAGGATGAAACAACCAACCACAACAACATCCTCCACAAAAAAACAAACAAATATCACCTGCATAAATTAACACATCATAAGAATCCATGCACTATATGATGTTAACAGATAAAAATAAACCTGAAGGGGGGCCAGCCTTAGTCCAGCGGCAACAGCATTGTGAAACTCAGGCCAAGATTTAATTTCTTGAATATTTCGTAAGTTCGGGTCTAGATTAACCTATCAAGCAAAAAAAAAAGGGTAAGAGCTTTTGAAGGTAAATGCTTTTGAAAATGATGATAAAGGGTAAATATGGGAAAAAATTTTATATGTCAAAACAGCAAAACAACACACTAACATGCCAACAAACGCTTTCCAGGAACAGAATTAAAAACAAATTAAAGAAGGGCAATACCTTTTTCTCAAACCAAAATTCCTAGGTTACTTATAAAAATAAAAATAAAAATAAAAGCAGAATTCCTAGGGTGAAACGATATTAGAATGGAACTATAAATTTTTTTTTTTTAATAAAAACTAAATCAATATATCACTGAAAGAGATCTCTGTTGTCAGTTCATGATAATAGATGTAGTAAAAAATCAGTCAAGGCAACAAAGAATTCTAAAGAACATGGCACATCAGATAACCATGCATGGACAGACGAGAACAACACCAGTTTAATAATAGCAGAACTTAATATGAACATACAGTTGCATTTTGTTGGGCAGGCAACCGACCTGCTAAAACAAGCTTCGGAACTGTAAAGGCCTACAAAACATTGAAAGACAACCTATCAGGAAATGAAAGAGTATCAACAAGAAACACATTTCACAAAAGAGCTTTCCCCATAAGGTGTGAGAGAGAGATTTGCTAATAAGGGTGTACCTCTGTTAACAGAGTATATATGGTTGCAAGAGTAAATGCCCCCCGACCAAAAGGAAGAGCAGTGGTCCTCTGAGCAAGGTTCCATAGCTGAGCCTATAAAAACAAAAGAAGGCAATGTGCATTGAGAACTATTATGTCCATTAAGCAGGAGAAACAAGAAGGGCATCAATACATCAATCACAAAATACAGAAAATCAGTAGAATTATTGTCCAGTCCATTAAGCTGCTACATAAGTCATGTATGACCACAATGAAGAACATTCAATTATTATAATGTAAAATGTCTGCTCTTATTAAATGTTATACAACATTCTGGGAAGGTTTCCCAATTCAATTAGCTCCAATCTGCAATTAGTTTTGGTTTTGATTCCATTCAAGACCAAATATTTTTAAAACGAAGAACACAATACCAAAGAGAATTTGTTCTGTGGGCCTCTTGTTATTACAAGTTAGTACAAACACTGTAACTTCATTAATGAAACTATATAGCATTGTCTTGCTTTCAAGAATTAGCCCATGCTGGAATTGTAATCAGGAGGAAGCATAATAGTTCTAGAGTCAAGGGCCCTATCTCACATTCTCAAGTCACAAACTTTACCAATTCAGTTAGCAGTTTCTTATTGGGAAAAACTTTGTGATCACTACCGCAACGTTACATATTGTATTATCCCGATTTTCTAAAGACTTACCTATTGTGTAGAATATCAACTGTGGACATATATACATTGAGTTGTCAACTGTTCCATAAATAAGTTCATGAAGCTCTCATAATTTTTGAGAATTACAAAACTGATCAATAACAAAATAGTTATGATTCCCATGATTGATTATCATAAGTCTGAGATTCCAAGTAACGCAAACATTGAATGTTCTGTTACCCACATCAAAATAATACTTAAGCAGGTATGACACATGCAGAATACTAAAAGCACCAAGCATTTTTTTTTTTACTTAAACTGTTAAAAAATGCATTAATTAAGCATTTATTCTAACTACTGAGTTGCCCAGGGCAAGGAATTTTGATATGGTGTGTCATGAAGTATAAGTGATACCCAGACAGATTTGTCATAGCATCACCTTTATTACAGCATATATGTCAAGAACCTTCATATTGGGTTGTAAAAGGCTCATATTCATTAAAAAGTACAAGATCATTTTGTGTTCTATAATTCTTCATCCTCACAGTATCAGACACTTGAATTCAAGAACCAGATGCCATTATGTTAACCAATGCTGAAGCCTGAAGTAAACTAAGCTATAAGAAATTTTATATTGGTGCCTGGGTAACAAACATAAAAAGGATATTTTTTCCATTTTTCCCCCCTAAAGATGACAGAGTCCTTGAACCATATCAGGATGTGGCAAATTCCTATCATTGTTCTTATTCTTCTTCGCTAAAGATCATGCAATTTCAACCAAGAATTCAATTTACTATGGTGTGAAAGAGAGCTATGATATATCATTGAGAAGAATGAATAACTTGTTAAAGCATACCTGTTGGAGGTCCTGATCAGAGGCACTAGGGTTAACAGCTGTTTGAATCGCCACAGGTCTTGTAGAGCACAAAAGGCGTCGAACCTAGTGAAAATATAGTAGCTATCAAACACAAAGAATACAATTGAACTTAAATTTGACAGCCATCACCACAAGGTACAATTTAAGGAAACGCAATTTGAAAAAAATACTGTCAAACAATAATGGAACTGAAAATAAAATAATAACAAGGTGAGATGTTGATTGACAATCATCACCTAAAGGGAATCACAATAAGTGCAAGAAAATTAAATAAGATCCTGGAATTTAAGGGACAATAGAACAGGCTTAGTAACACATACAAACAGCCCAAGGAGTCACCCGCCTAATAACATAAACAGAGCTTTGCTCTCACCATATATGGTAAAATTAAAATAAAACAAGTTTATTTAGAAAAGATAAAATCAAGGGCCCAATAACCACATTCTATTTCATTTGACCCTCACCCATCACAATTCACAAGCCTGTGGACCAATATACATGAAGAAGGTGACTGAATCTAGGAACAAGAATATGGATTATTCTTCGCATTGTTGGAAACACATGGTTACAACTGAACACCTTGACAATGTTAAACCACAAGCAAAACTAGATTACACAGCACAAATCTGAGTGGAAGGGTGCCAAAGAGTCAGGTAAGTGGAGTAAAGGACTACTGCATGCCTTATCAAGAGTGTCATTAGGAAAGTGAACCATTTGCACCATTTTAGTTTTAATCTGCTACAAACTATATTTTTTAATATAGGTACCTGAGGCATTAATTGGATCCATTTGAATATATCAGTTCAAAGTAAAGGCCCTAGACTGACCTCATTCAATCGCAGATCACGACCATATCTCAACTGTGTGCTAGAGTTGAAGATATGCTCCATACCATCTGTCATAGACCCATCGACAGAATCGGTATCTTCAAATTTGGTACTTTCCAAGCCAATTGTATCAGAAACTGCAGAAGGAATTGTAACTGGATGCAAATGTAGCATGTAAGGTGTAGACATAGAGATCAAATTCACATTGGTTTGCGTCTCAAGTTCCCTTGATTTGCATGAGCATGCCAAACAAGACAAAGCCAAATCTTCTCGACCAAGAAGAACATATGCAGCCGCTGGCCAGTCGGAGGGAGGAGATTCCCGACACTTATCCAATGCCTAATTTGTGCAGAAACAAACAAATATTGCTTAATGTGAGGAAATAGATGACGGCTAAAATGTAAAAACCCATCAGAAAGGTCAACAAAACTACTTTAAAGGTAAAGCAATATAAACTGCATATTTCCAGAGAAAAGAATATGACAGCAACATCATCCGATATGTTTTTCCAACAAATTGTTGATAATGGGATAGAATAGGCAATTATCATCAACTCAAGATCAGCATCACATCTGGCTGAGTTCAGCATCACATCCGGCAGTATGCTGTCATAATCATAAAAATAAACCTATGGGCACCTTCAACTTTATAATACCAATCACCTTCATGCTACTGTTTCAGTGTTTTTAGATAATTCGCACCCGAAGTTCATATATATTTGATGCAGTATTGTTACACAACTTACATGTCGCAGAGGAAGAGATACACCAGATGGCAGTGAGTCTAGCTGTTGCAGTCCAAAATTTTCCCCAACCATTGCCAAAACTGTGAGCTCCTCATGCGTGCAATGTGATCCCATGGCAATGTTACAGTAGACACCAGTTGAAAGCTTTTTCCCAATCCGTTTAGCACCAGATAATAAGCTATAAAAGGAAACTATCTTCCGGGCCCAACTTACAACAGGACTTTCATCTTTACAAATTAAATATGGTAGATCATCAATATTAGCAACACTACTTCCATGTTGCAAACAGTTTTCAAGCCATCGGAATATACTGGGAGGAATTTTCCGGGAGCAGGAAGTCATGTCCATCCCAAATTTCTTAGAAAGACTAGGAAAATCACGAACATAATGATCTAAATAGCTTTCCTCACCCAGGAAATTGGCAATATTACACAATAGAACCGCCAGAAGCTCCAAGTCCCTATAATCAACAACTAAGTATTAAATTGCATCATTTAAATACAAAAACAAAAAAAGACTCAAAAAAGAATGTATCACAAATCATTGTTGCAATCCAATGAAGACAAGAAATCATGCGTAGTACAGCTCAACCCAATTACACAGACCAGGCAGTAAAACTGCAATGATTAATAATAGAAGTACAAAGGAGTCACTTCTGCCAACGCAATCCACCAGTAAATTTTTCAGCAGAAAGTAAAGCAAACACTTATGTGAATCCCTTATCATTTTATTAAATCTTGATTAGGCCTGTAAATTAGACAATGAACCATGCAATACCAAACATTATAGGTGCAGACTGACATGCTTTCAATTATCATGCAACTTAGTTCAATGGTTATTGCTAGTCATTCAGCTTGCCAGAAGTATATAACTTAGGTCCATTCCAAATCCTAATGATAAGAACCAACATGAATCTACATAAGAAACAAAGACTACCTTTTGCGAAGAATATCCAGTTTTAGACTCTCATAAACTGCATGCAGAGAATCCAAACACTCCATCAATACTTCAGAGTAAAATGATTTTTGCAAACTTTGTGTAGCATCCGAATGTGACCTAGGTAAAAATCCCAGCACATCAAGTGACATCTCACAAGAAGTTCCAGTAATCAAGTTAAGTTCGTAGTTCTTGTGAAATTTGCTGCTAATAAGAAACTCCCAAGATGACTGTGGCACCAAATTTACAAAATCTTGAGTGCCAACAGAGCTTTTACACATTTGCGTAATAATAGTACAGAATGAGTCCCATTCTAAATTAACACTAGAATCAGCATTTGATAAATAGGCAGAGTCACCATCTTTCCAAAGAAGACCCAGAAAATGACCATAGAAACTGGAACTGAGCCCTTCAGCCATTGCTGTGATGCAGTCATCTGCCAACAAAGATGACGGGCTTCTTCGAAATACACATCGAAACATCTGGAAAACAGAATCAAAATAGAAAGAGAAAAATGTCAAGGCCGTGGCAAGGACTATCAAAGGAAGTCACTTAAATGCATTGAAACATCCATGGTTGAATACAAGCACAAGAACAAACTCAGGTAATTTGTTTATCAAGAAAAAGCAGAGTAATATACAAAATGACAATGCTACATATGTGTGTGTGTGTACATGTATTATTTATATATACATATAAAGAGAAACGCAATGATAGTCTGATAAACAAGCATACCTGCCCATTATTTACTATTACAGTGATACGTCCCTCAACAGCATCAGCCAATCCGATAATCTTTAAATCATGGGACACAGATGATGTGTCCGGAAAATCCAAATTAAGCGAAGCTTGACTTTTACTCAAACACGAAGGTAACATATACCTACACAGGCATTGCTTTCCTGACTGCAATTGAAACATATATGTCAATTATACACATCACAAAGTGATACTGAGAAAAAGACAAATCAAAAATTAAGTAAGGAACCCTTTCTGTCTCATAAAAAAATTCTTGCATAACAAAATTATAAAAGATGTTCTACAGAATAGGCCTTCAATTTTTGTGAACAATAATCTCTTTTCTTTATGGTTGGACAAAACATAAGACAAACTGCATATGGCAAACCAAATCAACTCAAAAGAAAAGCTAACACTGATCACTTGGGATTGGCCATGTGAATCCCTTTTCAGCAACGAGTTCTTATATAGGACATCCAATTGCATTCATGCATGTGCATTACAGAACTAGATAAGTCAAGGGCAGCAAGTAGTCAAACTTCCTACTGCAGGTCAGACCTCGTTGAGTGCAACTATGATATCAAAACAATTACTGTTTAAGACAAACAATTCCAGTAAAGTAAATTAGAATACCAACAGTCTGAAAGGCAAACTGCCTTTGCAAACACTCAAATAGCACCATGTACCAGTAGAAGAACTGAGCTTATACTTGACACTTTGCATGTGTAAGCAGATATAAGAACAATATTAGTACTGAGAGACAAACTTTCTCTAAAAATGACAGAATCAGTTCCTGTCAAAGACATGGTATTCTCAGTAATGATAGTGAAAAAGAAAGCATGCAAAATGCACAAATAGAAAATCAATTAGACAGAAAAATGGTTAACAGAATTAATGTAAGCCATGTTATCATCATATGCGTATAGCTTACATAAAGAAGAAGAGCATTTTCTGGATTCAAGACAAAGATGTCTGCATACGGTAGCTGTCCCACTTTAACCCTGGAAAAAGAGGAGGGAGTGGGGGGGATTGTCCCCAAGGTTATAAAACAATTGGTCAAGATGAAAACCAAAAAGAAAGAGAAATGCAACTCTACCTAGGGCGCGTGACAATCACAGGTTCAGCTGCAACCGCAGGTATGCTCCAGCTCATGTCAGGTTTTACATCAAAGAGAATCTCATTATTAATTTCAACACTTTGTAGCCGTACAGACAACAACTTCTTTTGCTCTTGGTGAAGAAAACAAATTACAGGAGCTGCGTCATTATCAGTTGCCAGAAAAACCTGGAAAACATTACAGAACAGTAAAAATCAAAAGAAAAGGAAGAACAATTTATAAATATGAAAATATTAGCATCAATTGCTCAAAGGAAAGGCAGCATATCAAGATGAATTAAATACAGATCACAAGCAACCAAACAACAACGACAACAACCAAGCCTTAGTCCCAAAATTTTGAGGTCAACTATGAACCCTCAACAAACCAATAAGAATTGACCACATGTATTCTTTTTCACTATAACACAAAAACATGTTGCCAAATCATACAACTAAGGGGCCCTTTTTAGAGGTTGGGATTAGTTTGTGCAATATGTAAAATTTTCAATGGGGGCTGGTACTCAAATCTATTTATGGAACAATTGGTGGCATGGGGACTCTCGTTTAAATGATGTATTTCTGGAAGAGCGCTGATTATTACACACCGGTGAGTGCGGAGTGTGTGAGCCACTTCAATTGATATCATGTTTTCAAAACACAATTTCAAAATTATAACTGAAATCGTGTTTTCCAAGACTGTGTACAGCTGTGTGCAACAAACATTAACGTTTCCAGAACTAAATCGAATTGCAGTTGATAAAAATGCATCAATTGTGTTGTCTTTGAATGAAAAACACAGTTGGAATACTCAATTCAACCAGTATCCCTTTTTTCTATTGCTGCATTTACACATGCACCAAGTGGGTTTCAAAAAGTAGATAATCTTGGGAATCATAAATTAATACTCATTGATTGGTGTTGTAAGTTCAAGAGTAGTGAGGAATCAATTGATCATCTTTACTTCATTGTATGGTAGCACAGGATATTTGCTGATTTGTCTTTACTTTATTTGGAGTTGCCTAAGTAATGCCAAAGACAATGTCTCAGCCGCTAAGCTGTTGGAAAGGGAGATTTCATCGTCATTGAAGTTCTAAGCTTGGAATGTGGCACCACTATGTGTTTTGTGGACAATTTGGGGTTACATAAAAGTCAAAACTTTTGATGGTGTTGAAAATACAATCCTCATCGGCAAGCAAAGAATGTCAAGATTTTTGTATGATCAGATTACCATTTTAGATATTCCTTCTTGTACTTTCTTAGAATTCCTAAGCATCTTATATTTGACCCTGTAAGCTTCATGTAAACTTCATCTGCATTTGCCTTCTTTAATAAGATAATTTACTATTTATCAAAACTGGAGTGTTCCCAACCCCTGATGAGCAAGGAATCATGAAAGAAATTAAAATTGGAGAAAGGAAGAGAAAAACAACAAATAAAGCAACAGATTGGCAAGCGCAATTATGATCTAGGACACAGGAAAACATCAAAACAATAGTCAAAAGATGTTTGAGGTGAGGTACTGCCACAAAAATCTGCAAATTTTGTAATTGTTATTGAAACAGTATGCACCAAAAATGACAAGAGCCAATCAGCTAAGTTGATCCAAATCCATGGAAATCTTTAAAATTTCTTCAAATTTGAAATCCACTTTGCGTACTACTCTTACCAGAAATCGTGTAAATAAATGTTACAATGAAATGAAAGCCATAATGAATATCAAAACGGTCAAGATACTAGTGGCAGTGGCTATATTCTTAACTCTATTTAAGAAGAAGCTAAGTACCAAACCCATGTCAGCAACGACACTTATGTTGATCTAATCCAACAGACCCAAACAGCCATTGCCTCATTGGGCCTTGAACCATTTGGAAGCAAGTTCATGTTTGGCCTTTAATCCACTGCATGGTCAAAGATGCCAATTCAGCTTCTCCCTTTTAGTATTTAGTGCAATCACTTAATGAGAAAAATTCTCTTTAAGCCTTCATCCAGTTTTACACTGCTCTATAGGTATATAATTAACTTAGAAAACAAGATGAAGCAAAACAATAATTAAATATAAATAAGAGATTGCCTGAGAAAATATTCATTCAAAAGACACAAAGATCAGTAAGTACATTGACACCTTACTAGCAGCTGTCTGGGCACCCTTCCCCTGCCATATTCTACGGAAAGAGAATTGTTTTGGTAATACACCAGCAGGAACTACATCAGCTGAACTACTATTTGCCAATTCAAGGTTCGAATTAACTGCTTCTGCAACCCAGACTGAGTGTTGCATCTTTCCTGCATAAACATGACTACATCAGAAATGATGCATGTGGGATGCCATTAAAAGTTTTTCTTTGTACAAAGGGAGTTCCCAATTTAAAATTTGACTACAAGAGAGGCATAAAGAAACCTTTGTTGTATGATGCCATAAGAGGAATCTGATCACTAGTCCATATTGTTCTTTCATCAAATTCCTTCATTATGTTCAACTTTCCTCTCTCTTCAATAAAAGTCAACTGACATTTTCAATAACAAAATTTATTAATCAAGAAGAAACATAGAACTGGAAAAGCCAAGTGTACATTAGCAAAAACAAGGGACCACGGGCACAAGTTATGAACATGGGATTTAGCACATAATATATATATATATATATATATGACTTATCAAAGCGAATATCTGAGTAACAAGAGTACAACAGAAATCGCATACCTGTGGTTCCTCCAGTGGATCTTTCAGAATTAGATGTGAAGATATTGAACCAGCGTCTCCCTTACAATTATAATCAGATCCACTCAGAAAATTAAGATTATGTTGTGGGCTATGACTGGTCTCTCTCCTACGACGGTGTACATCACGTACACCTAATAAAGGACTTGAACATGAAAAAGGAATATGAGTTGGTGAATGCACTTCAGCTGCCTGCTGAAGTAATAAACCAAATGGAAGAGGCCATATCGATGCAATGGTACGAGGAAGCGTAATAGATACTACCTCACCTATCCAACAAAAATAGAACTCAGTTTCAACATACTATGAAATGAATAAGGTGCTTACTAATATTATTAACAATTATTCTTATTATTAAATACCAAAAAAAAAAAAAGGCTTGAAATAATCACGCATTTATGATTTACAAATAAAACAAATCAGTAACATTCCCCATTGTTGTGGCAAATTGTTAGTATGATCAAATGATCTTGGCAAGGAGTGCAGAACTTTCACAGACTGACTCTAGTCCCGACACATCAACAAGAAAAGAATGAACTGCAACCCACCGTTTGATGGGTTTTAACTAAAGCACCAACCAGACAGTCATGAGAATGATTAAATAAATTTCACAAATCCAGTCTAATTTATTCTTCTCAAAAATCATCATTCATCATTTCAAATTCTGATTTGAATTTCAAAGAGCAACAAATAGTGGATTTTTTGAGCACACTGGGACAATTAAACAGGATTCATGAAATAGTCCATCCATGCATCTCTATTTTTTTCTTGCCTATCTAGTAGAACATCACTGAGTTCCTATCTTGTTATTGATGCTGAAGTGGCAAGAGTGCCAGTAATTTTTCTTTTTCTTTTTCTTTTTAAGAAAGAGTGCTAGTAATATTTATAAGAAACTTTGTAATTCTTTTAGGCTACAGAGAGCTGCTCATCGTGACCTGGTCATGACCTTTTTCATTAATAAATTATTTTACTTATCAAAAAAATATATATTTATAAGAAAGTTTTTCATTTTACTGCAGAAGAGCAATGTCCTGAGAATATTATCAAGTAATTGAATTACCACTGAACAGATCCTGCCTGCTCACCTGATGTGTTGTAGATTGTTAAAGACTCAATTTGTAAGACACAGAGAAGAGCTTCAGCCATATTACCCAGACGACACCAGCACACCTTGAATTTTGATAAAATTATAGCCAAGACTAAAAATTCAGTGAAGTGAATCAAAATTAAACAAATACCATGCTATCTAAAAGAAAGAAAAAATGACAGATATAACAAAGTATGTTTAGTTTTTATACAGTACTAAGAAGAAGCTCTAATGAACAAATAGGCAAAAGAACCACAGCATTACTGCTTTAACCGGACGTAAAAGGCATACATAAAAACCATAGGATAAAAAAACAAAAACAATTGCCTGAATATATTAGCTCTAATGGCATCTGCCTCAAAACAACTCAAGCAATATAATTTACGGCAAAGGATTTCCATTCATTTTCTTATAGTATAATATTTAGCATCCACGTGGAGACATGCTAGCAATCATGTTTAAGCCACTAAGGGAACATTGAATGCCACTAACCAATCCTATGAGAATGTACATATTATTTTATGCCTTGTATCGAATTTTTGAAGCAGATTTTTCCATATATGGAGTAGAAAAGCAAAATAATATAAAGAAAGGGAAGACGGGTCTAAATAGCCTGCACTATGACGTATACCTCAATTCTGGACAGATAGATGAAAGATCAAATCAAAATAGATATTAACGAAAAAACAAACAAATTGACTCAGGTTTACAATGTGCCAGAAAACAATATTCTATAAGCAACCATAAGAAAACCCATGTTGAAATAACAGCAACAAAATATCTCTGCAGAGTCTAAAGAACAACGATGCACATGGCATTTACTCCGAGGTGTCTAACTTAGCTTAATACTATGATTTACACGAAAACGAAGTAAATAATATCATTATAGAGAAGGACTTGTCACAAAACTTTACCATTGCGACAAAAGATATATACTCGTGTCTATACATATGGGAAAAACTTATGCACAATCCGTTAGATGCAATACATAATGTTCCCCGATTAAATACAAACAAATGGTTGCGTTAACTAATGAATCGCAAACATGTTATCTATTCCTAAGACAATTATATTCAATGCAGCAATGACTGTACCTAAGTTTTTCCCCGTATTATATATATCATCGATCTATGTACTGTGCACCGTAGAAAATAAGTACCTTGATAATTGGGGAGGGCAAGGTGAATCTCTTAAATACTCTTGAACCTATTGTCCATATTATCCTGTTACAAAAAAAGTGGAACACAGTACAATTCAATCGTTAAGATAAAATACCACATCCAAAACTTAATTCTAAAAATAATAATGATAACAATCAAATAAGCAAGTTGTTAAGTCGTTCATGGCACAATGTGATTATTACAAATTAACTAAGCTAGGAATTAATTTGAAAAAATATTTGGTTACCGAGAAAATGCAAAGACAAAATTCAAATTTCTAAGTAATGTTTTAAACTCAAAACCCTAGAAATCATAATCTAAACTTCGTTTTCTCAGTGAAACTACACAGAATTTACCGGCTTCCTCTGATGAAAAGCTCGTGATCGCTCCGATCACTAAAGGCGGAGCCCGAAGCGTGTTGTTCGCCGGATTCGTCTCTTTCCCGAGCGACTTCGGGGTCGAAGAGAAAGTAATCGTACTTGTCGGTGACATTATCGGCGGGCTTTCCGTCCAGGGCTTCGGCGATTAAGCCGAAGGGCTTGAACTCGCCGAGCACTGTGAGGCGACGAACCCCGACGGACATTGTGGGAGCTGGAAAGAGTGAGTGAGAGAAATGGAGCAAAGTGGAGTGGAAGTTTGTGTGAGAGTGAGTTTCTCCCGCTCTTTTTTTTTTTTCTTTTCTCGTGTTTGTGGAGTTAGCAGCAGTGTAGCTAGGATCTTTTTTCAAAATGACTGTAAAAGCCCAAATATATAGTTAGTAAGCAATCGTTTTAAACAATTTTGGTTTATAGCAATTTGAATACAAAGAACTCGATTTTGGGGTCAGAAAGTTGGTCCAGGTAGGCTGAAAATTGAGTTCAATGCACTCGGTTTTGCTTCATAGAAATCGAGGTCAAGGGACTCGTTTTCCATTCATAAAAATCGAGTTCAAAGAGCTCATTTTTTGTCCATGGAAATCGAGCACATAAGACTCGGTTTCGTTCATAGTACTCACAGAGACAAACGAAGAAGAAGAATGAGATGAACAAACGAAGAAGAATGCCCAGGCGCCGATTCTCAGATGAACAAATGAAGAAGAAGAAATGCCGAGGCGCCGATTCTGACCAACGATGAACAACGATCCCAGGCTCCGATTCTGACCAAACCCCGGCGAAAGCTTCAGGCGTGGTTTCTCGCCGCCGCTCTAGTGGAAGAAAGAAGCCACCGATTCTCACCAAACCCAGCAACCCAGGCACCGATTCTCACCAAACCCAGGCGGCGAAAGCTTCAGGCGATGGAGATCGGATCGGACGTGAGGTCGCCAGCGCTCCAGTGGTCAGTGGGTTTGATTTGTTTTGGATTTGATTTGTTCATGGGTTTTTGGGGCATTTGGAGAAAGGAAAGGGGAAGAATACGAAGAAAAATTTGTGCAAGTTTGGCTGAACTGAAATCGAGTCCTTTGGGCTCGATTTCCATGAAGAAAAAGCAAGTTCTTTGTACTCGATTTTTCTGAATGGAAAGCGAGTCCATTGAACTCGATTTCTATGAACCAAATCCGAGTGCATTGGACTCGATTTCAAACAAATTTGGTTTCAAACCAAATTTGTTTGAAACATTTGCTAACTAACTATATAGTTGAGTTTTTATAGTTATTTTGAAAAAAAATCCGTGTAACTACACCAAAACATAAAAAACACCCCGTAGCAGTGGAGCAATAGCAATAATTTTTAGCTTAATTGCTAAAGTACACGTCTATTTTATAGACATTAACTGTAAAAAAAATTTATTCAGCTCGGAGTTAAAATTATATAAGTTTGGTTTTTTTTTTTTCCGTTCTTTTTTTTTCACGCCTCTCTCTCTCTCTCTCTGTCATTGGGCTCTCAACTCTCTCACAAAACTTTCTCTCTCTCTCTCTCTCTCTCTCTCTCTCTCTCTCTCTCTCTCTCTCCATTGGAAAGCTCTCATCTCATCTCTCAAAACTCTTCAAGCAAATGGTGAGATTGGTGTGCATTGGTATTGGGGTTGAGATCGGTGTGTGGTTTCGACGTTTGGGTAGCTGGATTTGGGTTTCATGGGTTTCAGCGTTTAGGTTGCTGGATTTCAGGGGTCACGGTGGAGATGGTGGTGGTGGTGGTATCGGCGTGGGTTCGATTTGTGATTTGTGGGTCCGATTTGTGATTTGTGGCTGTGGGTTTGTTTTGTGGTGTGCTGTGTGTTTGTTGGTAATGCTGTGTTAGTGGTGGTTGTGCCGTCTTTTTTTTTTTTTTTTTTCTTGCTATGGACTGGTGGTGGTGGTGGCTGTGGCTATGGCTGTGGCTGTGGCTGTGGTTGTAGTTGTGGTTGTGGCTGATAGTAGAGGTGGTTGTGGTTGGTGCTGTAGATGTTTTTTTGGAGAATGGGATATATTATTTTATTGTAGTAGTTATATAATTTTATTGTGATGTTTATATTATTTTATTATGTAGAAAGCTAAAATAGGTTTACTGCTGCAGCAAGTGTGTAGGAAAAATAAATAAAATAACTTCTTGTGAAGCTAAATATCTAAAATAATTGCTCCACTGCTGTGGATACTGGGTAGGGGATTTGGGATGGGTTTAAAGTTTTAACTATTAAACCCTAAAGTTGTGCTCTATTTGGCTACATGCATTCGTTAATGAAGCATTCCCAATAACAGTCTGTTTGGATACCGCTTATTGCTGAAAATTAAAAATTAAAAATACTATAGCAAAATAATTTTTAAATGTATAAATAGTATTATAGGACCCAGTTTTAAAATTAGATTTGCGTTTTTCCGTACTTGCAGGTCCTGTGAATAGTGCACGGGACCCACAGAAAAAAAATCACACGCAAATTTTTTTCCTTTTCAGTGCAATCCAAACCCAACCTAAATGTTGTAAAACTGACGAAAAGCTATTTTTACCAACTCTATAACCAAGATACAAGATCATCGCGCACATTTGACGTGATAGTCACTCCATAAGTATAAGTGTTTATGGGGTGTAGGGGATAAAAGCCTGAATTTAAGTCTCTAAGAGGAAGTTTCACACACATATTCACTTAGATTAGGTTATAGTAAAATTCTATCTATCTAAAAAAAACAAAAACAAAATAATCGTGATACATGCTATATCAAAAAAATTTAACAACATGCTATAATGGTAGCTAGTAGTTGCTACTATTGTTTAATTAATTTCTCTTTCTCGTGCTTCTCTCTCTCTTCTTCCTCTCACCACGTCCTCACCGTCGCGAACCACCAAGGCCATCTTCGATCAAACCATCTCTCCATTACACCAAATTCCTCCTACCTCATATTCAAAACATTACACAAGAAATTATTTCTAGCAAGAAACAAAAAAGAAAACCAAAGCAAATCATCAAGCTTCATACTCAACAAGGAAACCAGTCACTAATCAAATCAAAACCGAGACAAAATAAGAGTAGGGAAACAGAGGGAGACCCGACGACCACCAATGGTGGCGACATCGGCAATGGTACTGTGGGTGCAAGAAGAAGCTCAACCAAATGTGAGCTTTAAAGAACAAAAACTCAAAAAGAGAGACATAGCAACCTCACTGAAACCACCGCCGGTAGTGGTGGTATGGGGCATGGTGTCTGCTAGCTATAGCCCACAGAGATTCAACAATGGTGTTCAAGAGAAAGATCTGATAAAAGGGAGAGAGAGAGAGAGGGAGAGTTTTTTGAAATTTAGGGAAGCTGAAGGGTGAACCGGTGAAAAGAAAAGAGTAAAAAATTTTTGGAGAAATTGGTCTTACGCAGATCGCTGACATGTCTCTATGATGTGTCAATTTTATTTGCACAAGATCTCATTTCTACCAGTAAGTTAATAACTGCCATTTTTGTTAGTACTCAGTATGAATAGACTCATGATCATGTAAGAGAAAATGGAGGAAGCCTATCAAATGCCCACATTACCAATTATGAGCTAGCCAAGTACTTCATTAAGAATGCTGTGGCACTTTAACAAATTATATTTTGAAATGGGTTAACATTGGAGGAGATTGTAATTTGTTCACATTAATGGATTCTGAATTAGGATAGAGTTGTAAACTGAATTTAGTGTTAGAAGGCTGTGCATGCAACTTTGGTGGTGTTGACCAAGGAAGCATGGGTGCGGCATTTTGGTCGTTGCACCCGTGTCAAACACAGGGCGCTGCTGCACATGCGTCCCTGACGATTTTATTTTGAAATTTTTTATTTGTATGATACAGTCTGATACGGATTCGGATCCTCTCCATTTTATTAGAAATGGAGAATGTCCAGTTAAGGGTTGAGATTGATTTAAAATAAATACATGACCTAAAATTTGCCACGTCATTTAAAAGCCCTAAGGAGACTTAACTGAGTAAAAAGCTTCCGTTAGCTTCAACGTCCAGGTTTTCTTCTCCAACTCTCTATCCTTCTCCTCTCTGCTTCTCTCTCCCTCCCATCAAACCCAGCAATGGTCAAGCTTCTCCAGTTCTCCTTGCACCCACACACAGTTCTGCAACACTGTGTTTCAGCCATCCACCTCTGTTTTCAAAGGAAATTTTGATATCAAATGTATGTTTTTTTTTTCTTTTCTTTTCTTGTTGTCTTTTGACAAGATCATCCCTTTCTTTCATTTATAGCACGAAATATTATACTTTTATTTAATTGAATTTTTTTTCCTTCTTTGCTATAGATTTGGGGTTACTGTAGTTGGTGTATGAGTCTCTCTCTGTTTTTTTTTTCTTTAATTTTTATTTTTGTTTACTGAACCCCTTGGATCTCTTTTTGTTTCACTTTTGATTGGCTTGATGATTGAGTTTTATTATTAAGTATAAATCTTGATGATATTTCTTGGGTTTTAAAATTGGGTTATTGGCGGGACTGATTTGAATGCTAATATCACTTGATTCACGGCAGGAAATTGCTACTAGACTTCCTGGCTGTCCAGTAGATAGACACGGCCTCACCTCCTCCCCGCATCATGCATCATTGGAGCACACCTGACTCAAACTACCACAAAATCAACTTCAATGCTGCAATGTTCAGGGACTCACATTTGGCTGGAATTGGTGGAGTCGTTGTTCGAGATTGGAGAGGTGAATTCGTTGGTGCATTATCTTCCCCAATGCCGCTGACTCACTCAGTTGCTGATATGGAAGCTCTAGCGTGCCAGAAAGCTGTCGATTTTGCTGCAGAAATTGGCCTACAGAGAGTGAGCTTCAAAGGGGATTCAGCAATGGTCATCACTACTTTAAATCAAAATAATGCTGGCCTTTCATCTTTTGGTGTCGTCATTGAAGACATCCGCAGTCAAGCTTTGGTTTTTCAGTCCTTTGCATTTACTCATACTAGCGGTTCTTGTAATTGTGTGGCTGATGCTCTAGCTAAAAAAGCTTGTAGTCAAGGCTTTAGGAGTGCTTGGGTTTGGCTTAATTCCCCTCCCGAGGACATAGTTTCCTTATTGTTGTTTGATGTTCACTGAACTTCTGGTTTCTTTTTCAATAAAAGCCCAAGATTGTAGTCTCGTTTCTCAAAAAAGAATATATGGAATTAGGATACATTTCAAGTTCATAGCTTGTTTTGAAGCACAAGATGACCATAAAAAGAAAACTCCTCCTAATCCAATTTATGAATGGAAACAACAGAAGCATAAGATAAGAACCTCTTATCACTTGTACAAGATGATTGAAGAGCAATGTGCCGGGTTGAGTGGTAAACTTCGTCACCTTGTGATTTTAGTTTTAAGTTTGAACAAATTGAAACAAGATTATGCTTCATAGCTTAATAATAATTTTGAACATTAAAGTTTGTCACAATGTATCAAGGGCAAGTTACATAAGCTATGAAATAAAATCAATGACATTATCTATTTGGTTAAATATCAAAATTTTTGCTAACAAAGTCGTTCAAATTTCACACTAGTACAAAGGAAAATTTGAATTTAAGAATCTTCATTGAAAATCTACCTGGCAGTAATCCAAAAATCAACAAAAGTTTATTAAAATGAACATTTTGATCACAAGACCATAAACACATGATAACAAGAGTTCTATTGAAGCCATAACAACATGATTGTTGACAATAAACAACTTTCACCACTTTAATACGTGATTCTCATAGAAAATTGGGCAAGAAAAAGAAGAAGAAAGTCTTGCATCCTTGAAGATCTACTTTTTGAGAAGATTTTGCAGATTCGGACAATTTCTGATGGCTTGATTCCCCAACAATTATACCAAAAAAGTGATGCCCTACAGAAAGGAGATAATAAGAAAGAAGACCTGTTAGATACAAAAAATATCAATATGCCTCACAGCATAAGTAAGTCTCAGTATTGAACAGTTTTCAACTCCTAGCAAAGTTCTTTAACATTTTTCAAGCCTTCTTTCACTCAGGTATCAAGAGGCCTTTAAAAATGGATAATCCCAATCTCAAGATCACAGCAAGCTGACTCAAAACCCTCATAAACTTGTTTGCAAAATCCACTTCATAAACAGTTCATAGAAGCATTTCATCAAATACATAATCTGCATTACAAACCCACAAAAGAAAATAGAAATAGAAAATAAAGACAAACCCAATGGTGAGTGTCTACTTTTGTGGAATGCAAGTTCAATAAGTCCTACACTAAAAAGATGCCAAGCAATAGAGATCACATATGTGTTTAAAAAGATGAAAATGAAAAGCTCCTGCTGTGAATGAATTCAACTTAAATATAGGTATGTAAGAAGGACCCGGGTGGAGGTGTGGTGCTCTAATTGGGGAATTTAATTGTGAGGGGCAGCTGTTTGCTGCAATGTATGAAACACTACATTAGTACCATCCAAACTCACAAATTGGGTATTTTAGCTCTCTTGAAGGGCTGTTGTGCAATAGTGCAAAGGAAGTTTTCATATCCAATTAACCAAAATATATAAAGCACAAAAAGAAGAAGAAGAAGAATATAATCAACTGCCAATGCCCTTTCTTCTTACAACCCATTGTAGAACAATATAAGCCAAGGGAACCCACTTTCTCTTAAAAGAAACACTGCGGTGGAAAATGAAATGGGGGGTGCCACTGCGGTTACTGTGATAATGTTGCTACATTAGTGAGTGTGGCAATTGTGAGTGGTGTTGCTATCTTTCCGAGAAATCTGGGTCTTTTGGATTGCGAGTGTAATACTGGCAATTTATTTTGGTTGTCTCACTTCCTTAGTGTGCCACAAGCCTGATGGAACATTGTAACAATTAGAGAGTTGTTTATTGATAAACAAGGTCAAGTATTCATGAACTCCTAGACTATCTTTCTTATTCATGTAGGGCCTGACCTTAATATTGATATTTGCTGGGGAAATTTTTTTGCATTAATAAGTTCTTCATGTGATCCTCCTATGCATGTTCATAGCTTTGTGATATTGTTCATCAATTATTAAGTATAAGCCAAGGGAACCCACTTAAAAACTTGATAGAGCCTTCTTCTTCTCTCTATAAAAAAAGAGTAAGCACCCACCAAGCACAACAAGCAAGTATTTTCCCGTTGCCTTATACCAAAGAGAGAATCAAATCCAAACTCTCAACTCTCTTTTTTCGGTGTGCAATTGCACTTCCACTGCCACTACCCTTTGAACATAACAGAGTAAAAGTACTAACTAAACAACTCATAGATAGTTCACAGAGGCATTTAATCAAACACGTTATTTGCATTTCAAACCCATAAATGAAAACAGAAATAGAAGGTAAAGAGAAACCCAGAAATAAATCATAGAAAATACTATCGAACAAAATTTACAAACAAATCAAACGAAACCAAATAAAATCCACAAACAAATCAGAAGTTGAGACAGTTTAAACTTCAAAGTTTAACAAAATTTATATACAGTTTAATCAACATATTATTATTATATAAATATATAACTTATGATTTTATGATTTTTTCAATCAACTGAAATCAGAACTTACTCTTAGTTAATGCCAAAGCCTAGAGACCCATAAACCCCAAATTTCAAATTCAAGCAAAATCATCAAGCTTTACACTCAACAAAAAACACAGTCATCAAACTGATCAACACTGAAATAAAATGAGATCCAAGGGTAAAAAGAGAGAGAAACCGAGATAAGAGAAGCTCATACACACCTACTACAGTTACCACAGATCTATAGGAAGGGAAGGGAAGGAAAAAAATTCAATCAAAGTATGGGATAATCTTTAGTGTTATAAATGAAACATAAGGATGCTCTTTGACAAAAACAAAAAACAAAAAAACAAAACCATATATCAGATATCAAATTCCAAATTTTGAACTACTCATATTTTTTTTTTTTTTTTTGCGTGGGGTTTAGAAAGCTGATATCAAAACTTCCTTACTAGATATTCGGAGTGATTCCAGTCATAAGATCTGTCAATGGCGGTGATGTGCGTGCAATGAGAAGTCGGCCATGGCTGAGCTTTGTTGAGACTGAGAAAGAAACTGAGATGAGTGAGCCTGAGGGAGCCCAAATTCAAAAGAAAGAACACAATGAAACTGACGTTTGTTTGCCCACAGCTCTCCGTGAAATGTTGGGTCAGTTTTTTAAATGACGTGGCGTATTTCAGGTCATAGATTGATTTTAATTAAATCTTAGCCCTTAACTGGACACTCTCCATTTCAAAGAGAAATGGAGAGGATCCAAATCCGTTTGATACACCGTTCTCTCTCCATCTCTAATGTGGCCTGATACCGCACAATACACAACTCTCTCTCCATCTCTCCTTTTCCTCCGCCCCTTTCAAGGTTTTTTTTTCTTGTGTTAATACTTGGTTCCGATGATAACAAAGTGATGGTATCATTAAAAATAAAAGTGAGATATGGCTGTGGTTTATATCTCAGTATTGTCTTTTAGTGAGATAATGGGATATGAGTTGGCAGCTACTAAAATTTTAAAAAAGTAAGGGATATCAACCTTTGGGATCCATAAATAAATAAATAAATATGTAAATATACTTTTAGTCTCTACATTTTGACTTTTTTTTATTTTAGTCCTTACATTTTATTTTTACTATTTTTAGTTCCTAAACCAATTAACGCACTTTACTTAAGTCCTTGAAGCACCATTCCATTACCAACGAAAAAAGTTGATATGACTAATAGATTAATAAAATAATAATTTTTTTTACACGTTAGTCAATAAAATATCGGAGAAACTCACGTGAAGGCAAACTGGAGTGCAAGGTAAAGAAATCAGACTCACCACAACAGCCAACGCACTGACCCAGACAACACAGACGAAAGAAACAGCCTACGCAAAGAAGAGAAAGAAGTATAAAGGATAGAATGTCCGGGAAAAACGTTTTTCAAAAAATCTTGAAGGCCATTAAAGATTTTACCAATGGGTTATGGTCTACTACATCATCTTCTCCAACAACTGACAATATGTTCGGTGATATTAGAAGTAAGCTTGAAGATGAAACCGTGTCCAATGCATCGAAGTGCAATGCTTTTCGTAGTCTCTTAACTTTTAGTTCCACAAGGAAATCTCAAGCCTTTAACGATCTTGAACGTGTATTGCATAACTTGGAAACTTTTTCTTGTGACACAAATATCAAAGCTTTGTGTACAGAAGTCCTCCAAAACTTGAGTGCTAGTCAGGAGATAGATCATGATGTCCAATAACATCAAAGAGGACCCAATAAACGTGGTGAGAGTCAAGAAGTTCGACGGGAAGGTACTAATATGAAGAGTAATGAGGAGGTTTATTTTCAAGAAAATCAAGTGGCCCCATTACAGATGATGAGAGATATGAAGTTCCAAGGAAAGATACTGAATTGAATTTAAGGATTAATGTGGAGATTGATGTTCGAAGAAGCCATACTGAAGATGGTGAGAGAGAAGATACAGAGCCGAAATAGCTTCGACGTTCAGGACTTAGTCAAGATTTGCAAGGAAAGAAGCATCTTCGTTCTCAAGCAACGGGCCTCCGATGGATATGAAAAATTCTAGGACTGTGTCGCATGAAGATGATGAGAGAGATGAAGTTCCACGGGAAAATACAGAGCCAAAACAGCTTCAACGTTCGAGACTCAATCAAGATTTGCAAGGAAAGAGGCATCTTCGTTCTCAAATAGCGGGCCACTGATGGGTTATGAAAAAATTCAGGACTGTGCCGCATGAAGATGATGAGAGAGACGAAGATCCATGGGAAAATTCAGAGCCGAAACAGCTTTGACGTTCGGGGTGCATTCAAGATTTGGAAGGAAAAAAGCGTCTTTGTTCTCAAGTAGTGAGCCTCTGATGGGGTATGAAAAAACCCAGGATTGTGCCGCATGAAGATTAGTTCACGAATCAAGCATGCATGAAGGGTGTAGTTCAACAGTAACAATGCCGCATGAAGATTGTGAGTCTGATTTCTTTACCTTGCGCGCCAGATTGCCTTCACGTGAGTTTCCCGTTATTTTATTGACCAACATGTAAAAAAAATCTTTATTTTATTGATCCATTAGTCACATCAGTTTTTTTCGTTAGTTTGGTGATAAAATGGTGTTTCAAGGACTTAAATGAAGGGCGTTAATTGGTTTAGAGACTAAAAGTAATAAAAATAAAATGTAAGAACTAAAATGAAAAAAAATTAAAATATAGGAACTAAAAGTACATTTACGCAATAAATAAATAAACAATATATGCACAAAGGTTTGAGACACTACAAGCCCGCAATGGTTGCCAGCCACCACCATCAATTTTATTTCTTTATTTTTTTATTACATTAAATCTATTTCTACATTTAAAATGCTCATTTTTTTTTACTCCTTCGATTTTCTTTTGTATTTTAATTTCCAAACATCACGTAATCCATGTATTCACTTTATTATTTACTATTTTTCTTAAATTGAAATATGTGAACTGATATACGGGAAAAATAATACTTAGCAATATATAGAATATATAAATAAAATTATATTTGATAATTAATTAATAAACGTATCCTGTCGCACCTATGACCTACTTTTTCAAAAATTGTCATGTCACCACCCCGAATTCGCACTCGAACCCAAATCCGCACCGTGCTTCCTAGGTACTGACATTTTTTTATATCAATTTCTCTTTTAGTTCATTCAAATATGGCCTCTGAAAACTTCCTTTATGTCAAATTAAAAGTCGAGAGAGAAACATAGAGAGATATAGAAAGACAGAGAGACCCATTCATCGAGTCAACTCAGTCACCATTTTCACCGAGCCAACTTGGTTGATATATATATGATCCAAATATATAGCAAAAATAAAAAGGAAGACGAAATTAAAACAAACAGTAACATAGCATTTCATTAATTGCATAAAACACGAACATAAAGGATATATAGGAGCTCGCATGAAAACTATCAAACAAGACTTAAAATGAAATGAAATCAAACCCAACCCAACTACACCTACACAACATTAAATCCAGTTTCTAACATCATCTCCCTAACCACAACCTTATTCCCCTATAAATCATACAACCCCATACCAATTATTGTTGTTTCTCACGTAAACCACAGTAGCAATTTCGTTGATGGCTTTAATTGTGATAACCTGTTCACACGAAAGAATTCGAGTGGATGCGGCAGGATACGTTTATTAATTAACAGTAAACATATTTCAATTTAAGAAAAATAGTAAATAATACAGTGGATACATAGATTACATGATGTTCATAAATTAAAATACAAAAGAGAGAAAACTGTAGGAGTAAAAAAAAAAAAAAACAAGTCCCACTCATTGTAAGACACCAAAACATGACCAAGTGAGACCAAATGCCATATTTGCTAAATAAGATAAAATGAATGTTATTACACAAGTGGAACAAATTACAAAAAAGAAAAAAAATGGAACAAAATTATACTACACTTATCTATACACTTTCATTATTTTTTTCCAAAATTACCCCTTAACTATCAATACTATACTTATCTATAAGTTTTTTTTCCCCCAAAATTACCCCTTTAACTATCAATACTATATTTATCTATACATTTTTTTTTCTTTTTTCTTTTTTCAAAATTACCCCTTAACTATCAATACTATACTTATCTATACTTTTTTTTTTGTTGAAATTATCCCTTAAATATCAATATTATACTTATCTATACGTTTTTTTTTTCTTTTTTCTTTTTTATGAAATTACCCCTTAACAATCTATTACTCCTTAACCGTCAATACTATAGTTATCAATACTATCAATCCAACAACTTTTGACCGAAATGCCGTATTGGCTAAACAAGATAAAAAGAATGTTATTACACAAGCGGAACAAATTACAAAAGAAATGATAAAAAAAAAAAAAAGGAACAAACTTATACTATACTTATCAATACTATACTTACCTATACGCTTTTATTATGCAGCGTATCGGATCGCATCATAAAAATAAAAAAATAAATAGTTTAGGACGCGCGTGCAGTCATGTCCAGGCTGCATGCTGCTTCTTGATGTGTCCGACACATGCGCGATGACTAAAATGCCGCACCCGTGCTTCCTTGGGCAGTAGTAGCTCGGTTGATATGTAATTGCCTGTAGTTAAGGTGTAAGGGAAAAAAGTTGAGCAACTTAAAGCGCGCTCATCCTCCTCCTCGAAGCCTTAGCTTTCTTGTAAGAATGTCACTTAGCCTGATTCATCTTCTTGCCCTCTTTCCTCTCACTCTATCTCTATCCCTTTTTATTTCTTTCATCACCATTACTACTACTTCACTACATTCTTATGCACAACAATAAACAGTTGTTATATACACATCTTTTCCCTTCCTTTTCCAAAAATTACCCCTTAACCACCTAAAGAACCTTCCATTTCATTCTTTTGTCCAAGAGCCCCAAATGTCGCATTGGCTAAAAGTGAAATAAGCAAGTTGTTAAGTTGTTTGTGGTACAATGTGATTATTACAAATTAAGTAAGCTAGAGATTAATTTGAAAGATTATTTGGTTTTAGAGAAAATGCTAAGACAAAATTCAAATTTCAAGTAATGTTTTAAACTCAAAACCCCAGAAATTATAATAAATAAAAATATAAACCAATTTCAACCATAAGTCATGCCTTTATTTTATGGTCAACCAAGAAACAATTTATGCTTCACTAACATTTTTTGTCACCTCAAACTTGTAAATGTAAAAAATATTCTTCCAAACTACAATTTTACGTCGACCCAAACATATTAAGATCTTAATAGGTAGCTCCTATTTGATTTGGAAAATAGTTTATTTATGTTTCATGTTTAGACTTAATTAATTATTAAATTAGTCATACTCAAACATAATAATATGTTGATAAATAAATTTGTGAATATGTGATTCAATTCAAGCACATATATATATATACACAAACACTCGATTATACTATACTTATTTATAAGTTTTTTTTTTCCGAAATTACCCCTTAACGGTCTATTACCTCTTAACTATCAATACTATACTTATCTATACGCTTTTTTTCTTTTTTCCCGAAATTACCCCTTTACTATTAATAATATACTTATCTATATGCTTTTTTTTTTCTTTCGAAATTACCCCTTAACTATCTATCACCCCTTAACTATCAATATTATACTTATCAATATTATCGATCCAACAACTTTTGAAGAGGTATAATTGTATGATCAAGTTGGTTAAGATTTTGTGTTCACGCAAGCTTTTACTTGTTAATTTATTTTCCATTGTATGTAGTTTTTAAACAATATGTGTGACTTTTGTATTCATAGAAGAGTTCAAGTCACTGCTGTCAACTTGGTCACCATTCACTGAGCCACTTGGTCAGGAAATAATTTTTTTTAACAAAAATAAAGATGAAAATAAAAAGGAACAAAAAGTGACAAACACAAATAGTAGCATTTCATTAAGCCATGAAAATGATTTAAACAAAAACATAAAGGATAGAAGCTTGAAATAGAAAACAAAGTGAACACATAAGTTCAAATTGAATTCCAGCTAGCATAATAGCATGAAAACAAGAGTTAAAATGACATCAAACTAAATGAAAGAAAAAACCCATAGTTTTAGATCTCCATTTTCCACCACAAACACCAACTCTTTGTAACCACCACAATAGTTAAAAAATTCCACACCAGGCATCCATGTTAGCTTTTAATTTAAAAAAATATAATAATATATCAATTTTAACACAAAAAAATAATTAAAAACAAAAATACACTTCTATTAAGATCTGAATATATCCTGAACATGAACACATAATAACCAAAATCTAGAACACAAACACAAGACCCTCCAGAACACAAACACAAACCTAAACCTGAAACCTCTAGCAGCATTTTCTTCACAACCAAACACAACAATCAACCTACTATACTGAACGAAACCTAGATTTGAAATTAGAATTTGCAGAAAAATTGAATAAAAAAATCAACTTGCATTTTTGTTTCTTTAAGTTTCTTGGCTGCGAAACACCTATAACCACCTTGTCTCTCTCCCTTATCTCACCCTCATCATTTAAGCTCCCATGATTGGACCTAGTTAGAGCCGCCCAACTCCATCGTGAACATTCACCTGAGGAGCTCTCTCTCTCTCTCAACCTAGCTGAACACATATCCAAACCCTAAAACCCAAATTAGAATACCCATCATAAAATAAACCAAAAACTCCATTTTCTCAAACCCAAGCAAAATCATCAAATCTCATAACCCAAAAGTACCAAATCAAACCAAAATACAACAAATCCAAACAAAATAAGCAGGGAGCTTTGGCCATAAATAAAAAATAGAGCAAAAATAAAGGAGATAAAATAAACCACAAACCTTGGAAATCCAAGCAACCAAACCGAACTCCAACAGTGGTGTTAGAAGTTGGACCTCGTAGCCTTGACCCAATCTCTTCATCTTCATTCTCTTAAGTTTATGGGAGGAAACTATTGGATTTTAAGAGCTCAAATAGTTATTAGTTCTTGGGTTTGTTGTTTTATTGTATGGTTTAACTAAAATGAAAAGATAATTGTGTATTGGTTTGAATATTATTGATAATCCAAAAAACTAATTAATGATGATGGTAGAAACCAGAACGTTTTTATTTTATTTTATTTTGGAGACTAAAAGTGAAAAAATAAAAAGTATGTACTAATATGGAAATTAGTAGAATCTCAATATTCTTCTTCTTTGCCCCCTTTTTTTTGGCTAAATAGTCTCCTTCAACAACAAAAGAAAACAAAGAGGAATTCCAGCTCACAAGCTCGTGAGATCATAACAAAGGCACGATTCGTTATTGAGGAATTCCAGCTCGCACACCTCAAACCATCCCAATGTAACAATGCATCAAACAACTGCTGGGTCCCCCCGACCTCCCCGTGGTACAAGGTGAACACTGATGCTGCTGTTTTCTCTCAGTCAAAATTGGCGGGTATTGATGTAGTGATCTGTGATAACGAAGGCTCAGTGATAGCAGCTATGAGTAAGCACCTACCGTTGCCCTTGGGTCCATTAGAGGTTGAGGCGAAAGCTATGGATGAAGCCGTGTTTTTTGCATGGGACGTAGTGATCCGTGATGTTATCTTCGAAGGTGATTCATGCATTATGTCCATGCTCTCTCTGGCTCTGCCTCCCCACAGATCTCTATTGCCAACATCATCTCAGACACTCACCATAAAATGCAGGAGTTAAAATCTCTTCAATAAGGCATATGAAGCGCCTAGGAAATAAATCAGCAGATCCTTTAGCAAAATATGCTAAAAGAATTGATTTTTTTATAATTTAGATAGAGAAAAATCCATCCATAATTGAATCCTAGTGATTCAAGATGCTATATATTTATCTTTTTCTTAATAAAGTTACCGCATTTTCCATCAAAGAAGAAGAAAAAAAGAAAAAGAGATATTTGCATTCCTTGATCGATCAGACAGAGCTCGATCTATTTTAGAGATGGATTGATCAGAAGGGAGTTTGCTCGAGTTCTTTGGAATTTGGATTATCCGCAGCTAGCGTTGTCATCAACTCTGACGACTGCAGCATGATTATTATATTCGTACTTATAAAATATTGTTTACTGAAAAAGGAGGGGGAGAAGAAGAACAAGTATTTAAGCCAAGGCATCCATATAACATTTTCAAAATTATAAAATATTGTTCACTGAAAAAAGAGAGGGAGAAGAACAAGAAGTATTTAAGCCGAGTCTTCCATATGCCATTTTCAAAAAAAGTTAGCAAATTAACACAATGGCATAATGCCTTCATCTCCATTGAATCAACTGCGTCTTCACACCAGAAACAAAACTAAGAAGTAATAGTAATACTACTAGTCTACTACTATAGCATTCAACTAAAAGGTCTAATCCCACACGGCTACAGTCATATCAGATCCAACTTCAACAACATAACAAAAGCTAGGAAACGACACACTAGCTCTTGGTCCTGAACTTGGACACGTCAATGGGGATACCCTCTTCCTTTGCACGTTCTTCTCCGGACCTATCCCCAGTGCTTAGACTGCCCTTGCGACCCATCTCCTGGTACCCTTCTGTTCCCAGCTGCTTCCTCCTAGTCTGCCCTCCTCGGCTCCTCCCTTTCATTAAGCAAAACCAACAAAATTAGCAAAATTACTATTATATTAACCAAGCCTATACCAAAGTAATTATCTAAACAACACCATCCAAGAAGTTTTTGGGTAATTCAATCCACCATACTATCGATTATAGAATTTCTGGGAGTTTTTATGAATAGAGAGTTAAGTAGTTGACTAAAAATTTGAAACACCACATCCTTATATATCAAACCAGCAATGAAATAGGCGCATACATTGCTAGTTAATTAACCTTCAGCGAGGTGTTCCTGGGCTTCAAGGCTTTTGCCACCGGTTCCACCAGGGACTACAGTCTCTCCTTGCCTAGCCCTGGCGTCAAGTTCTTGTCTTTTCTGCTGAGAAGACATATTGCTCGATCTTTATTTTGCTTTTTTGCTAAGTGAAGCTGATTACGTGCAATAAAAGTATAAAATTCAATGAAATATTCTTTGTGATAGACTGATAGTGCTGGTCTCAATGCGACGCTTGGGATTAGGATAAGTGAATTTATACGACAAGTTGTGAGGGAAAAGCATGTTCAAGTGGAAGACACGTAGGGTAGTGATTCGGCAAATTGAGGAACAAGACCATAGGACACGGAACAAATTGAATGACACGAGTCATGCCTTTGTGATCACAACACCGTGTGGGAGAGCCCTGTTTCTGTGACACGTATGCATTTGTCTTTCTTCGGTTGGAGATAGGAGAGTCAATTAGCTAGCTATCTCAAAAATCATTAGTCGATGCTTAATTTCAGTGTCTGAAATGTTCTGATTGGATATCCGAGCCCCCAGAAAAATTGTTAAGCAAGTAATCAAAACTTCACAGATAACATTTTTCCAAGAAAATAAATTAATGAATTTATTATAATATGATAAATCAATTTTTCTAAACAGATTTTATATTATCGAACTTGATTCAATAATAAAGACCCATCTTTGTATGCTCTTGTGTGCAGGGCGGCTTCATGTATTTTGGGGCTTAAAGCGAAAATTGATTATATTGTTTTAGATTCAAAGTTACTACTAATTAACATGAATAATGTAAAATTTTTCTTTTTTTAGAAATTTTATAGATACAAAAAATTTGACAAAATTTTTCACACTTTTTGATGTGGCAGATTGATAGTGGCAAGGAAAAGAGTGGAGTTAATGGTAGATTTAGATAAAAACTAGTAAAAGTTTGCTAACTCAACTCTTATTATTATTATTTTATTTTTTAGAAGTGCAATATTCACAATATTTTCACAATAAATTCTAGGTTTTAAGTTGCTTCTTGTTTTTTATTTGAAAATACCACTATAATTATTTTTTTGCCATTAATAACACGTAGTAACAACCTATTATTTAGCATTTGTTGTAAAAATGTTGTAAAAAATATTGTAAATGTAGCATTTTTCTCTCTTTTTTGTTTATTTTTCATTTGATAAAAAAATATTGTTTTATTTAGTAATTATAAATAACACTATTAGTTAAAATTTAGAGGCTTTTTTTTTACTTGAGTCCTTAAGTGACTGCATATATTGTTTTTACTATTCAGCCGGTCCTGCTTGTCTGATTCTATTATTTGTAGGGAGAGGATTTGCTGCATATTTCGGTGGCAATCAAAAAGAAATAACAAGTATCCAAAGATCATGGGCAATATACGTAACCAGTTTGACCCATGCCACCTTATTCTATATGCGATAATTGCTACAAACAAGGTTACGGGAAATTCTCTCCCTTATTTGTATATCTGTGGTGACGTGGAGGTAGCGGGCTCTGCAAGCTACAGCTAGCTATGGAAATTGTAAATGGAGCAGTAGTGGACATTTCATGATGCTAATTAATAATTAGTGTGGAATGCATATTAATTATTAATTAAGTCAAGAGTCGGTATTGAAGCATTTACTCATACAAGGCCTGACCGCCTGATTGTTTCAAATTGTCCTCGAAGCTGCCATGCAAAAATTGAATGTGACCGCCACCAATTGCGTGCAGCTTGCTCTCACCTTTCATTTAAATCAATTTGTAAAGTGTTACTTTAGCTCTAGAGGATAAACAAATGCACAATTAATACAGGAAAATGTTAACCAGCATTGTACGGTACTTGTTGAGTTTTTAACGCGAATCTTACATAATAATAAAAAAAAAAAGATAAATGAAAGGAAAAGATATGAAAGTTCTTATAAAGTTGAAAAAAAATGACATAAAATTGCAAAAAACAAAAAAAACAAAAAAAAAAAAAAACAAAAAAAATTGTCAAAAAAAGTTAAAAAAGTTACTGATAATAGGCACCTTGCAGTGCCCGTTAACACAATCCGTTTATATATTTTTCTCCTCATTATCATATCTTCTTCTTCTTCTAAATTCTAATCGTTAAAAAACAAAAGATTTCAATTCAAACTATTACTTCTCTTCTTTCGGGTAGTTTACTAACTCTACTTCTCAAATTTGGTTGGTCATTACAGTCCGCATTGAAATGTTGAATTATCTGTGATGCTATTGTAGTTTTTTATTTTCGAGTGGCCTGTTCCAGGCAATTCGGTTACCAAATACACATTAAAATAACACAAAAGGAGAGACTTTTATGTTTAATGAGATAATGAAAGAGAGAGTATATGAATTTTTCTCACTCAATATCACATGCCACCTAATCTAGTCTTTTCAAACAAATGGCTAAAATTCACGTCACTGGAAACCGGCAAATCAATGCCAAATTTACAAACTCTGACCACCGACCCTAGCTAGACCAACCCCAATTTGCTTCATGTCCAGGGCAACATTTTGAGCCAGGTACAATGAAAGAAACAAAATATAGTATCCAAAGTAGGGGCAGAATATCCAATTAGAGAGAGAGAGAGAGAGAGGGACAATGTATAAGAACCAAGATAAAAAAAAAAAGAAGGCAAGTTTAACAAAACAAAAAAAAGATAAAAAAAGGCAAGCTAGGAGAGGACTAAAGATATAAGAAACCGGCAAATCAATGCCAAATTTACAACCTCTGACCACCGACCCTAGCTAGACCAACCCCAATTTGCTTCATGTCCAGGGCAACATTTTGAACCAGGTACAATGAAAGAAACAAAATGTAGTATCCAAAGTAGGGGCAGAATATCCAATTAGAGAGAGAGAGAGAGAGAGAGGGACAATGTATAAGAACCAAGATAAAAAAAAAGAAGGCAAGTTTAACAAAAAAAAAAAAAAAAGAAGATAAAAAAAGGCAAGCTAGGAGAGGACTAAAGATATAAGACTCAGTCTCACAACTAAAATCCAGAAGAATAACGTGTTTGACCGTTGAAACGTTTCAGTCATAAACAACACACCACCCACTGGGCCACTACTGTTATTTTCTTCTCTCTCTTTTTTGGTACGTTGAATTTTAATTACACACTCGCATTTAGAGCGCGTTTGATACATTACAGTACAAGTAAAGGCCGTCAGGGAATTTTTAGCTTTTAGACCAGTCCACGCACCCAAGTAAACTGGGCTGACCTTCCACGCTCCTAAAAAAGAGCGTTCTAATTTTCTGAATTTAGAACCACAAAAAAAAAGGAAAAAAAAAAGAAAGAAAAAAAAAATTGAATTTGAATTACTGAAACGGAAAATTTCCAAAACTCAGACTTAGTCAATAACCAGTCAATTCCATTATACGACATCGTTTACCGATTCTTCCATGATAATATATATTAAAACGTATCCTCTCTAGACTCATTCATGAGCTGTGTTTTGCTTTGCATTCCAAAGAGAGAAAAAAAAAAAAAAGAAAGAAAGAAAGAAAGAAAAACATTAAGAAACACACAACCAAGAACAAACAAAGTTAAACAAACATGTCTGTGGTAATCTTAAAATCTCCAATATTTTCTCCTAGAGTTTCGTCAAACTTGTGTAAATCCTCAGCTTCTATTTCTAAGTCTCCTAGAGTTCTTCATGGCTTACCACCAACCCCATCACGACCATCATCTTCGTCATCATCATCGCCACTGCCGGCTTCTCCATCGACACCCTCAACGGTTAGGTTTAACAAACAGATAAGTACTATCAAGGAGGTTTCGCGTTCGCTTAGTGGCACGGTTTTGAAGAGGAAGAGGCCGGCGAGGATTGATATTCCGGTGATGTCACTGAGTTTCGGCGTTGATACGCCTAAAGCTGTGGAGAGAGCAGTGGAGGTTGAAGAGGATGGATATGCGCTTTATTGTAAGAGAGGAAGGAGAGGTCCAATATTGGAGGACCGGTACTCAGCTGTCGTTGATGTTCATGGAGATTCTAGACAGGTATGTACATGTTAATTAAGATTTTGTGTTTCGGTTTCTTTAAGTGTTTTGATAGAACTATTGGAAGAGAATGATTTTTTTATTTCAGGATTATAGTGTTAGATGACTCTTTTTTTGTATCTTTTTGATGTAATTTATAGATGGATACTATAATACGTGGATTTAAAACGATTAAGGATGATATATGTGTAATTTCTTTTTTTTAAAGATGCCCATAACTCAAATTTATTGTATATTTTGTTATCCAACAATTTGTCATATATATCAATATTAAATTTGTTTTTTAAGCTCCTTGAATTAAATGCTCAAATCCAAAATAAAACAAAATATTATGCATGAAAAATGGGTTTGTTCTTCTGTGTAAATTAACTTTATCTCGGGTTTTTTTTATCATTTAATTTTAGCAAATTGATCAAATTATTTAATCTATATAAATATAGAGGTGTTTAGATCTTGTAAGGCATTGAAATTTTTGCTGAAAGCCTAACATTGGAGAATTTGAATTGCCAGATCAATTGGGGGAAATGTGGTTATAAACATTAGCTTTTAATTTCCTATTAACTAAAGACTAAATATTAGCATGATAGTTCAAAATATGGCATGCTATTTGAAACGATGATATAGAAAATTGTGTGAATATGTCTGCACTTTCATAAAAATTAAAAATTAAATTATTTAGGAAGAAATGAGAACGTTAATATTATTATTATTTTTTTTTTTGGCACTGAAACTGCTAGCCTCCACTTGCTGCATTATATATGCACTCTTCACAATGAAAGACCCTTTCACAATTCACCCTACTTGAGCTTACAAATCCACTTGCATCCAGTGGAATAATTATGTTATAATTTGAAATTTTGAATTATATCAAAATCCATAGACATTAATATTTTAGTCAGTAATGTGCTCACTGCCAGTTAATTATTTTGAAATTAGGATATTGACAGCAAAAATTGATAGTTTGAGAATTTGTCTAATATCTTCTTATTATAATTAATGATGGATATGTACAATTAATTACCATATTGTTGTGCTTAAAATTATCCTCTTTGACACACTTTAAGGTGAGTTGGCCAAAGCTAATAAAATTGAGTAAGCAAAACATGGCACCGGTTCTCTTAGTAGCTCATTGGGTTTGATACTTATACCAAGAATCAGGTCCATGGGTTCGAGAACTGGTGAGAGAGAGTTAGAGAAACTAAATTGAGGTATTCTAAAATACCTCTCTTTTTATTTGGAAACTTCAAAGGACAATTAATATACAATTTTTTTTTTTAATAGTTTTTTTGGCTCAAGCAACAACATTGTGTTTTGATGGGAAAAAGGAAAAATAAAAGTTTGCTTAAAATTAACGTGCTCAGCGTTTTTCTTTGCCTTTTAGAACCTGACGATTCATTCTATGATTGCAGGCTTTCTTTGGTGTTTTTGATGGGCATGGGGGTGCAAAAGCTGCTGAATTTGCAGCCAACCATTTGGATAGGCATATAATGGACCAATCCAGGAAGAGATGTGCAGATGAAATTGTGGAAGCAGTTAGAGATGGTTACTTGGCCACAGATGCCGAATTTTTGAAGGAGGGTGTTGAAGGTGGTACTTGCTGTGTGACTGCACTGATACAAGAAGGTAATCTTGTGGTCTCAAATGCTGGTGATTGTCGTGCTGTGATGAGCCGAGGAGGAATAGCTGAGGCCCTCACATCTGATCACCGGCCTTGCAGGGAAGATGAAAAACAACGAATTGAAACCCTGGTAAGTTAGCGATGTAATTCTACTATATTTAAGGTCTGATTGGATAGAACTTATTTTGCTAAAACTGAAAATTGAAAACTGAAAAAACTATAATAAAATAATTTTTAAATGTGTGAATAGTGCTGTGAGACCTATTTTTAATGAAAAAGTTACTAAAAAGTGAAATTTGTGGGTCTGTATATAGTGCACATGTGCACTGTTCACGGAAGAAAAGTCCACAACTGCGGCTGAAAAAAAAAAAAAAAGAAAAAAAAAAACTGAAAAAGCACTAGAAACGTGGACGCGGACTTGTATCTAAACCGGCACTAAGAATACTATAAATTTTATTGCATAAGTTTTGTAAATCGATGTGTCACCAATTATTAAAAAAAAAATTAATTCATAAGTTTATATTTTTATTTCATTGAAGTGACACTATCACATTTTTGTTAAATCGATCGGTTTGTAAAATTTTTGTGGTATAATAGTTTTAGTATTTTTCTAATCAATTTTGCAATAATCATTATTCTGTAGGGTGGTTATGTGGATTGTCATCACAATGTATGGAGAGTACAAGGGTCCCTAGCTGTATCGAGAGGAATTGGAGATCGACATCTTAAACAATGGATTATAGCAGAACCGGAGACCAAAGTCTTAAAGATTGAGCATGACTGCGAGTTCGTAATTCTAGCCTCTGATGGTCTTTGGGACAAGGTAACTTCAAAACAAAAGTCATTGCTGTGACCCCTTAAATTGGAACATAGTATATATAGAATGAAATTAAAATCATTTCACTACTCACTGAATTTTGCTGATAAATATTTTTTTCCCTTCCTTCTTTTAGGTTGATAATCAAGAAGCAGCAGATATGGTTCGTCCTTCGTGCACCGGAATAGAAAAACCAAAACCATTTTTTGCTTGCAAAAAGCTTGTCGACTTAGCAGTATCACGAGGCTCTACAGATGATATAAGTGTGATGATAGTGCAATTAGGCAATTTCCTTTCATAATTTTAACTATAAGAAAATAGAAGGATTCCGACGCATATGGGAGAATTATAGTTGTCATGCAAGTGTTTTTTTTGGAGAAACTTGCAGCTTTAAGAAAGCTCTAGAAAGCAAGACCATTATGTTTTTGGAATGTTATTAAACATTTCAAAGCTAGAAAACCTCTCCTAGCTAGGATTGTCCCTAGTAGACAACATATATATCGCATTTTGCATGTAACTGATCTATATATCCATCCCATTTAGAAGTTAATAGTAGCTTTTATCACTTTATTCTAGTGAAATGTATTTATAGCTTACAGATCTCTCTCTCTCTCTCTCTCTCTCTCTCAGATTTGCTGCTAACAACAACTATCAACTAACAATAAACTGACCATTTTACAACTAACAATAAACTAACCATCCAACATTCCACCACATTAATGCCCCCACACATAGGTTAAAAGTTTGCGTTACTATCTCTTATTAGTTACTAACAATAAACTGACCATTTTACCTATCTCTTATTAGTTATCATGGCCAAAATGGGGATATACCTCTTTCGCACAAAACATGTAGCAAAATACCCATATTCAGAAATTATTTACGAAAATGCCATTGTTTTAAACCCGATTTTCTAAAAATCGAGTTTAAATGAAAAACTCAATTTTTAGAAAATCGAGTTTTAAGTAATCAAACTAAAAAAAAAAAAACTACTTGGAACTTGAGTTCAACTCGATTTTCGCCAAATCGAGTTTCAAAACAGGGGGCATTCTCTTAAATAGTTTCAGAACAGGGGCATTTTGCTAAAATTTTTGGATGAAAGGGGTCACTACAACAAAAGTGGACTATGGTAACGAAATTTAGTGAGGATAAACAATTTCGTCACTAAATGATAGCATTCAGTGAGGAAAAGAAGAATTTGTCACCAAATATTATAAAAATTTTAAAATTAGTGATGAAATCAATATTTCGTCACCAAAGATGTACAAATTGGTGAAGAAATCAATATTTCATCACCAAAGATGTACAAATTGGTGACGAAATATTTATTTCATCAATATAGGTCATTAAAAAAAAAAAAAAAAAGCAAACCTTGGGTGATGACATATTTGCGCCACCAAAGACTTACCAGAGGTGACGAAATTCTAAATTCGTCACCCAATATTAAGATGTAGGGGTTTTTGGGACAATAAGTTTTCGTCACCTATTGTTTAACTAACGACTAACCAGAGGTGACGAAATTCCAAATTCGTCACCCAATATTAAGATGGAGGTGTTTTTGGTAACAAAATAAGTTTTCGTCACCTACTGTTCACAAATAATTTATTTTTAAACAATTAAGAATGGCCATGGATAGGGTATACCCATACCCAACCCAATTATTTTATCCCTAGATATTTGATTACCTTACCTAATTAGTACCCATACTCAATTGTTACCTGGTTTGTTTATCCATGGATATTCATACCCTACCCAAACCTGTTTTCTATTAAATCACCAAATATGCTCAAAAACCACTAAAATGACCAAAATATCTTCAAAATCTCTAAAATAAGCAAAATGCCTGTGAAACCTCTAAATGACCAAAATACCCCTTATGTCTCTAAAATAACCAATTATGCTAAAAATCACTAAAATGACCAAAATATCTCAAAATCTCTAAAATAAGCAAAATACCCATGAAACCACCAGAATGACCAAAATATCCCCAAAAATCACAAAATATGATCAAAAACCACTAAAAATTACCAAAATACCTCCCTAAACAGAAAAAAATGACTAAAATACCCCTAAAATCTAAAAAATGTCCAAAATACCCCTCGAAACCTAAAATTTGATTGAAATACCCCCAAAATATAAAAATTACTAACATACCCCCTAAACCTAAAAAATGACCGAAATACCTCCAAAACCTAAAAAATTACCAAAATACCTCATAAACCTAAAAAATGACTGAAATACCCCTGAAACCTAAAAAATGACCAAAATACCACCCGAAACCTATAAAATGACAAAAATGCCCCAAAAGCTCTATGATGATGAAAATACACCCTAAACCTAAAAATTGACCGAAATATCCTCAAACCTATAAAATGACCAAAATATACCGAAAACCTCTAAAATGACCAAAAATAACCCTAAACCTTGAAAATTACCAAAAATACCCTAAAACCTATCAAACGACCAAAATACCCCTCAAAATATCTAAAATGACAAAAATACCCTTGAAAATTATAAAGTGACCAAAATACCCCTAAACATGTAAGATGACCAAAATACACATGAAACCTCTTAAATTGCAAAAATAGAGGTTTGGGGTATTTTGGATGTTCTAAGGGTATTTTCATGAAATTAAAGGTTTCAAGAATATTTCTGTCATTTTGTAGGTTTTGAGGGAATTTCGATAATATTTTAGGTTTCAGAGTTATTTTGGTCATTTTTTAGTCAACTTCTAGGTTATAGGGGCATTTTTGTCATTTTTTAGTTTTTAGGAGTATTTCAGTAGTTTTAGATTTTGGGGTTGTTTCAGTAATTTTCTACGTTTTGGAGGTATTTTAGTAATTTTAAGGTTTAGGGGCAAAGTATTTTGGTCATTTGCGGGCATTTCAGTAATTTTTTAGGCTTCATGGTCTTTTGGTCATTCTTTAGATTTCAAGGCTTTTTGGGTCATTTTTAGGTTTATGGTGTATTTTTATGATCATCTTATAGGTTTCAGTGGTATTTTGGTTGTTTTATAAGTTTCAGGGTATTTTTGGTCATTTTTTAGGTTTAGGGGATAATTTAGTTATTTTATAAGTTTCAGGGGTATTTTGGTCATTTTATAGGTTTAGAGGGGGGATTTTGGTCATTTTAAGGTTTTAGGGGTATTTTAAGGTTTTGGTGGTATTTTGGTTATTTTTTAGGTTTAGGGGGAATTTTTGTAATTTTTTAGTTTCAAATACATTTTGATCATTTTTAGGTTTTAGGGGTATTTTGGTTATTTTTAGATTTTTAGGTATTTTGGACATTTTTTAGGTTTAGGGGATATTTTTATAATTTTTAGGTTTCAGGGGTATTTCAGTCATTTTTTTAGGTTTCGTGGATATTTCAGTTATTTTTTTAGGTTTGGGAGTATTTTGGTAATTTTTTAGGTTTCAGAGATATTTTGATCTTTTTTTTTTTTAAGTTATAGAGGTATTTTGGTAATTTTAAGGTTGCGGCGATATATCGGTTATTTTTTAGGTTAAGGGGGGGTATTTCCGTAATTTTTTAGTTTTCGGGTTAGTTTGGTAATTTTTAGGTTTCAAGGGTATTTCAGTAATTTTTAGGTTTTGGGGTATTTCAATCATTTTTTAAGTTTAGGGGGTATTTTGTTAATTTTAAGGTTTTGGGGATATTTCAGTCACTTTTTAGGTTTCATAGATATTTCGATTATTTTTTAGGTTTGGGGGTTTTTTGGTAATTTTTTAAGTTTTGGAGATATTTTGGTCATTTATTAAGTTTTAGGGGTATTTTGGTAATTTTAAGGTTTTAAGGGTATTTAAGCTATTTTTTAGGTAAGGTGCATTTTAGCAAGTTTAGAGAACTTTAGGAGTACTTTGGTCATTTTCAAGTTTTAGGGGCAATTTAGTAATTTTGATTATTGGGTAATTGGTTGGATTGAGATTTACCCATAATAATTTGGTTGAGTTAGGTTTGGGTTAGATTTAATTAGTTAAATGGGTATTAATAGGAAAATGGGTAATATCTAAACCCTACTAGAAAATTTTGGATAATATCTGTGGTGGGCTTTTTTGTGCAAGGTTGGGTTGGACTGCTTCCCATCGTGCTAGGCCCAAAGTATTCAGGATCAGGGAGTTGGGACCGGTCCAATTGCAATCACCTTAGTCCGGTTTGTGCGCAAGCCACACCTCGTTTTACCGTGATTTAGATTATGTGCCCATGGCAGGCAGAGCTGCTAAAATGATTACAGCAAACAGATATAATAAAGATGATACAGAGATTCGTTCACTATTTAGACAAGAGTAAATAATGAGTCATCACAGGAAGTATGTATTTTGTGAAAAACAACAACAAAAGTAAATACAGGGGAAATAATAACAAGCTTGCTGAATTAAAATGAATGTCAGTCTACCGTATTACATTACGGGATTTAAGTCAAGAAGGAGACCATTTCCTCAACGCGAGTAACTTCTCCAAGGGAGAGGTTAATTGCTTTGAGAGAGTGAACCTAAATGACTTGTGCCAACGGAGGTCCTCTTATTGATGGCAGAAGACATGAGTTTGAAAGGGAGAGAGGGAATCAACCTATTTGGTGTATGCCTGCTTATTCTGCTCTCTCTGCCTCTCTCTCTCTCTTTTCTTTTTGTTTTGTTTTGTTTTGTTTTTCTTTCTTTGTTATTGTGATTCTCTCTTTTAGACCACTATTGTCGTCTTCCCCTCTATTTTTTCGTTGCTTCCTTTTTCTTTTTTTCGTGCACTGTAGGTGTCCTTATATAATGCCTGCCGTGACTGGCTTTTACCATTTTAGCCTTTAACTGTCTTTGTCTGGCATGTGTGTTCTTGCCGACCATTACTGATTGGTCAGGTACCTAACTAGCGCCACTTGTCTGTGCACTCCACATCACCAGGCGAAGACAGACTATTTTGTTTGTTTGCCTGCCGTGGCATTCCTACCTGTCACAGCGTGGGTGTTTTCTCTCTCTCCGTCCCTCATGGTATGCACTTAGTGGTTTTAGCTCAGCCTTGCTTCTTTTGGGTGGCATGTCATCCCAGTAGGACACTTCTCTCAAAAGAGACTGAGTAAGAACCTCAAAATAGGTTTTCCCCTCTCTCCACCACTAGACCATGCCCTCTTACCTCTGACCCATGACCCACCACTTCCTGTATTGGCTGGGTACAGGCTGGTGGTGTCTGGACCTTGCGCGTGCCTCACTTCCATGTTTGTTCAAAATCTATCTGCTGCTCATGTGTTTGCCGCGGTTTGAAGGTCCGTCTGTTCATTCTGCCCCTCGTCCGTAACTTCTTATGACGTGGGCTGTTTGCATTCTTTATGGCTCGCTCTCTTAGGCTTTGCTCGATTGTGGCCTTCATCTCATTTACGTCTTTCCGTGGGCTGTTTTACTCTTGCAGTCTTGCTATTACTTCCTGCCACACTGTTCCATTATTCACGTCGTGATGTTATTTGACCCAGAGCTACTGGGCTTCTTTGGCTTTGCCCGTGGCATTCTTGCCTGCCATAGCATGGGTGTTTTCTCTCTCTCCGTCCCTCATGACATGCACCTAGTGGTTCCAACTCAGCCTTACTTCTTTTGAGTGGCATGTCATCCCAGTAGGACACTTCCCTCAAAATAGACTGAGCAAGAACCTCAAAATAGGTTTTCCCCTCTCCCCACCACTAGACCATGCCCTTTTACTTCTGACCCATGACCCACCACTTCCTACATTGGCTGGGTACAGGCTGGTGGTGTCTAGGCCTTGCGCGTGCCTCACTTTCATGTTTGTTCAAAATCTATCTGCTGATCATGTGTTTGCCGCGGTCTGAAGGTCCGTTTGTCCATTCTGCCCCTCGTCCGTAACTTTTTATGGCGTGGGCTGTTTGCATTCTTAATGACTTGCTCTCTTGGGCTTTGCCCGATTGTGGCCTTCATCTCATTTACATCTTTCCGTGGGCTGTTTTACTCTTGCAGTCTCACTGTTACTTCCTGCCACACCGTTCCATTAACCACACCGTGATGTTATTTGACCCAGAGCTACTGGGCTTCTTTGGTTTTGCTGTTTGTTCCTTTTTCTAACGGCCCAATAAGCCCATTAGGCCTTTTGTCACACTGATCGCGGGCTCCCATGTCCCGTTTACTTCCTTTTGGGCATCCTTGGCCCATTTACTTTCTTGGGGCGTCCTTGGCCCTTCCTAATTCTGTGCTTCTCATGTGCTCTTACTAATTCATTGGGCTTCCTTGGCCCAACTACTTCATACTTCATCCTTGAGGTCTCTCTATTGCCCCTTACTTTCTTTACTCATATTACTTTGGGCCTGTAGTGGCAGTCGTAGCCTATTCTCACTTTTACATCCATTCCGCCCATGGGTTTGCTACTTCTTTCTTTCCGAACCCTTTTAGGCTCATTTACTTCCTTGAGGCCAATTTGCTTGCTTTATAGACCTATAATTCATTATTCCTATCACTTGGGCTTAATGGCTTTTCTATCCACTTACTAACTCTTTTATACCCGTGTTGCTGGGCTTCTTCTTTTCTGCTGGGCTCCCAAAAAATGAACATCAACAATATCCAAACCCTATCCAATTGCCTTCTACCTCTAATGCACGTATACTCCATTTTTGCCTACATACCCATATTCGATACGTATCATACCGGTATCATTTTTTTTTTTAAGTGCCAATACATCTAGGATGCATCTCTAATATGACTTAGATACCATTGTAACCCAACCTCGATAGTGGGAGATAGCCCAAACTTGTGAGAATTTTTATTTATATGCTTTATATATTGGTTTCAATATTGAATACTTATCTAATTATATTTTAGGGTAAATTACAAATTACACCCCTAAAGTTTGGGGGTGATTGGATTTTCTACACCCTAAAATTTCAGAATTTGGATTTTATTCTCTAAAGTTTTGGGGTGTTTGGATTTTACACCCTAGAGTTTCAGAATTTTGGGGTGTAAAATCCAAACAACCCTAAACTTTAGGGGGTAAAATCCAATTTCTGAAACGTCAGGATATAAAATCCAAACACCCCAAATTTTAGGGGGTAAAGTCCAAATTCTGAAATTTTAGGGTATAAAATCCAATCACACCCCAAACTTTAGGGGTGTAATTTACAATTTATCCTATATTTTATATACTCTTTTGGATCTTGGTTTATATTCTACACAACATTTAATGTTCATAGATTCACTTTATTAACCATTATTTTTTTTAAATTGACATATGCTTAACAATATATTAAAAATAAATGCTTAGCAATATATAAAATATATATTTAATAAGTAATTAATACACGTATCCCTGGTGTATCGTACCCTAAGTTTTTCAAGAAACGTTGTATCCCCATACTTGTACCCGTACCAATATCCATATCCGTACCCATGCAACTTAGTCCTTTACCCATTAAGAACTGGGTATTACCCAGAATATTTAAATTGGGTAGGGTTGGATATCCGTTGCTCAATAGGAATGACCATCCCTCCAAATAATAGTGCCTACTGAAATTTTTGAAAAAAAGAAAAAAAAAAAAGGTGGGGGGGCGGTACTGAATTTTTTGATTTCTTTTTTGCGCGGTGCCAATTTTTTGGCACGTACTAAATTTTTTTTTAGTACCCAAATTTTTTTCCATTATTTTTTATTTGTGCAAAACAAAACCCTATTACTTTCCCTCTTTCTCCTCTCCTCTCAGCCTCCCACAAATACCAGTATGCTCTCTCTCTCTCTCTCTCTCTCTCTCTCTCTCATGAAAATTGATCAAGGCGATCTTGTGGGATGTCACGATAGAGAGGTTGAGGTTGGGGAAATGAGATTATGAAGAACAGGTTGGGTCTGGGTTCCAATTCCTAGATCAATCCCCAAACCTTGAAGTGGATTAAAAGGTATGGGAATGAGAACAGAACAAATCAACAATAAATTGTCTGTGGTGGTTAATGAAAATTTTGTTTTGGTGTTTTTTAATTGGTTGAGGGCATGTTTAGATGTCATGTTATGAAATTAAGGGGATATATTGTGTTTTATGTAGAAATATATATATATATATATATGTACGTACGTACGTACGTACGTATGTATGTATGTATGTATGCTTGTGGTTGAAATGAAAATGGGAGCTATGTCACAGATAGGTGGTAAAGTTTTGAAACAGTTTAGTTGAAAATTTATTTTGGAAGTGTTATAGATTTTAATCTGGTCTATGTTCCTTTATCTTCAAACACACTGCCAAAAAATGAAGTTGAAAATTTCATATTGTTTGACGTCAATCTATTGGGATTTTGGAAAAGAAACTAAAAAAAAAAAAAATTGTGATGCTCTCCTCTCTCTGGGTGTAGTTGCCAAGTATTGATTAAAACATTAAAGATTTTTTTTTGGCTTTGATTGTTTATGCAAGGTTAAGAGGTTTACCAAAATGATAGAGAAAGTTGCAACTGGTTCCTCTCTGGGGTTGTCAAAGTCTCTGGATTTTTAACAGGCAGTGTCAAATTCAAAAGTGGGCAAGAAGTTGTTTGGCCTCCTACCATGGGAGATTGTGCTTGCTTCCTTAGATGGATTTAGTATGTTGATCATCTCAAGCCCTGGCGTTATATATTAGAATATATTTCTTTCCTGAATGGCTATTTTTACTCTATCAAACAGCTTCCAATCCAAAAGTTCATAAATAGATGCAGTATAAAATCTATGAAGTTAATGTGGGTTTTGCTTCACCTTGCTTCCTATTTGATTACCACAAAATAGCAGTGGTAGACATGATTTGTGTGGAAAGGGAATTTATTTGTAACTAGAGGAAAGCGAAAATAGGGGTGTTGAAGGTAGATTTGAGAAAAAAGGAGGATGACAGGCCATTTTATTTCAATTCTAGAGGATTTAAATGTGTGTTTTGGTTTTGTATCTCCTTTTATGGTTCACATGAATTGAGTGGACAGTACTGGTTTTTGGCCCTTCTGTTCATGGCTTGTCATTACTTTGATAGACTTCATTAAATATTCTTGTTGTACTTTAGTTCTTGGTTGGAACTATGTTCTCACTATGTTGCCAAAAAATATCTGTTTAATTGAATCTATCATCCATGACATAAGGTTGGTGGAATAGCTTTACATTACTTTAAGGTGATGGGTTAATGGTAAATAGGATAGGGGCTGTTTAAATGGCTTTAGATATTCTCATTTTGTTGCCAAACAATACTCGTTGAACTGAATCGTACATGAATTAAGGTTGGTGGGTTGGCTTTTGATACCTTAAAGGTGATGGGTTATTGCTAGAATAGGAAAGGAGTTATTTAGATGTTGTATGCATAAGAATGGTTTTGGACAGAACTATTAACCACCGTCAGAGAAATTAAGGGTAAAAGCAGGTGTAAAGGTAGAATATGATGTGCATGGGATGCAATCAACGTTGAGATTTTTGGTTTTGGATATGTTAAATTAGCATTAATGATAATCTTTCAAAAATCAAGAGGTGGTTGTGTAATATGATGTGCACGGGTTTCAAAGTCTTCTTCAAGGGTTGGGTGCCATCTGTAGGAACCACATCATGGATCTCTGTAAGCACCCCGCCCCTTAATTTTGAGCTTTCTTTTTTTGTTTTTTTAAACACATAATTTAAAAAAAAGTTAATAAAATTTAAAAATTAATGTATTTTGCTAATAGCTAAAAGGGATAACAATTGCACAGTTCAAGTTTTAATTGCATTGTTTGTAAGTCTAAATTTTATAGAAATTATTTCGATTTCATAAAATTTATATATGAGAAAGTGGAAAATAATTGTTAATGGCAAACAATATAATAATACTGTACTGATAAATTTTTTTTTTTTTTTTACCTTATAGGGATGAGGTTATGAGTTAGGTGTGGTGAAGAGGGTTGGTTGGGGTTGAGGGTAAAATTGGGTTTGACTGTTTGAGTGCCCAAGCTAGAAAGGTTTTGAGTTTCTTTATCATTTTGCTTCACAATGTTTGAATTCTTTAAGGTATTTTCTGATGGATATATTTAAATACATATTAGTTTTCTTTTTAATAAGGTTCAGAGAAGAGTTTTTTTTTTTTTTTTTTTCAACCCAATATGGATGTTTAAGGGAAGATTTTTAAATCTGACTTGGGCATGGACTGGGTTTGTGCAGCCTTAGTCCCAGTAGGATAGTAGCTAGTATCACAACTGACTATTCCCTATATCCTTTACTATTCTATTCTACCTTTAGTCTTGTTATCCCTTTCCGCTCTCTAGATTGTCTTTCATTTTGAGTGTTATATATTCTAAGGTAGGAGGAGAAGATAGGTGAGCTTTAAGATACAAACTTAAGGCAGGAGAAGAAGATAGATGAGCTCATGGATGCAAACATAAGGTACGAGGAGAAATTAGACTGGCAAAATACTCAAATAGAGCACACCTTGGTTAATGTTTTATATTTTTGCCTAATAAGCAATGTCTATTAACCTCTCATTGTCTTAAATATTTGTGGAATTTTGAGGTCTTTCAGACATTTTTGGTTGCAAATAATTTAGGTACTCATGGATATTCTCTTGATTTTCTTTATTTGGACTGTTGAGGTAACATATTTTGTTGTCTCTATCTTTATTTGATTCTAGTTGTTTGGATCATATTTGTGCTGTATAGTTAGTTCTTGTTTCATTCTATTATGTGATTTGGATAGCATGTCTAGTTCCATTATGTAATAATCTAGCATGTGCATAATGCTAGAGGTGAATGAATAAATGAATTAATGATAATGGGAACTTGATGATTGTGCTCTTAGATGATGTCAATGTACTTCAAGGTAAATTGCATTGGTTGAGACTAGATATCTTGGCAATATGGTTGTAGTTGGTGTGATTTGTTGTATTTTTTCAGAAAGTATGGGCTTTTGTTAATTTGGATCAGTGTTAATCTGGGCTTTTGTGAATTGTAGGTCCCTATATGAAAGTTGTTGTGTTTTAGACTTAAAAATCTGTTATAACAAGAGTTATGGTGCTTCTTTGTTTGATAACTTGACTTCATATGATGTTATATTATGATTATTTTATCTAGTTTGTTATTGGGTTTTCTGTGGACATTCTTGGCATTGTCTTACTAATAGTTATGACTTTTTTTTTTGTACATTTTCTCAGGGATATAGGTTTCCAATCTAAATGGATTGGACTATAAATCTTTTGTTGTTATTGGTAATTCCTCTATTCACGTTTGTGCTGTTGAGAGTTTTAAGTTTCTAGTTTAGTTCTTCATTTTTTGTTGATAATACATCTTTGTAAAGTCTTGTTCTCTAACTTGGGTGTATATTAGGCCCTATCTAATTTAGTTTTGGTTTATGCCAAGGTAGTAATACACTATCATTGTGCTTTTGAGCATATCAATAAAACTAACACAGCACTTGATAGGTGTAAAAAATGGGGAAACATTCACTGACATCTTGTGTTGTGGTGGCATGCAATATATTATCTTTGTCATGCGTTCTTTATGTATAATGTAGCTCTTCCTTAATGATACTCACACAGTACATTGACACTTGTGTAAGTGACTCGATAAGTGCAATTTGTTTATATTGTATGTAAATTTTCTTCAATGAATTTGGGATTGGTGACATATTAGCTCAATTTTTTTAGGATTTTGTCTCATGCAAAGTTTCATTAGTTAAATTAGTTACTTATATCAAACTTTATTTTTAAACTGGATTCATGATAGTAATATTAATTTATCAAATTTAGTTGAACTTTGGCAATATTGTGATTAGTTGTACAAGTAGTTGCTTCTTCTAGTAGATATGGTAATGATGTATTTTTTTTTTTTTATTTGTGTAGATATGGGATTAGTGGCAAAAAGACAGTTTTTGTGGCGCTACTTGAACTCAAATCATATTTTGCAAAGTATGGAAGACATCATTTATATATAAATGGTTGTAATTACTTTGTGAACAACTTGGTTCAATGGTTTTAAAGTATAATGATTCTTAATTTCCTTTTTAAATTGTATGGATGTGGTTGGAAATGAATGTATGATTTGTTTATGGATGTGGTTTAAAATGAATAGGTTAATGTAATGGAAAGTAAATGTAAAGAGCATTAATAAAAATAAAATAAAATTGGTGATGAAAATTTTTGTCACCATATCTGACTATAAGTAGAAATTGGTGATGAAATAATTTGTCACCTAACCTATTGAAATTAAAAGAAAAAAAACAGTCGGTGACGCAAAATTTCATCACCTAATCTACTGAAATTGGAAAAAAAAAACATTTGGTATCGAAATATTTTGTCACCTAATATATTAAAATTGAAATAAATAAATAAATAAATAAATACAATTAGTGACAAAATATTTTTGTCACCTTATATAGTCAAATAAAAATATTACAAATAAAAAATCATTGGTGACGAATTTATTTCGTCACTGAAAATAAGGTTTAGTGACGAAAATATTAGGTGACGAAACAATTTTGTCACCTATCATTTTTTATTGGTGACGAAAAAATTTCGTCACCTATAATTTTTTTATTGGTGACAAAATTTTTTTGACATTAGGACATTTTGTGATGGGGCTTAGTTGACGAATGCAATTTCGTCACCAAATGTCTTTGGTGACGAAACAAGGACATATTTTAACGAAAAGTTTCGTCACCATAGCTTACTTTTGTTATAGTGGTATTTTGCCATTTTTGCCTAGTTGTCATGCATGGTGGTACTAAGCAATTACTTGAAAAAAAGAGAGGGTTTTGGCAGTGTTGTAAAAAATTGTAGGTTACACTTTTTCAAGAAACAAGAATCATCAAATTTGACTAAAGTTCTTAACAATTTTTCCTTCGTTATAGAAAATCCAATTATATGCAAAAGTATTCATGTTTAAAGATTTTTCAAACGCTCTTTGGGAATTGAAGTTTTAGTAAGAATAAAAAAGTGTATCACTTTCTAAATTGTAAACAACTTTTACTTTAAAGAATTTATTAATAATTATTAACTTGATTATGCCTGTCCATATAGGAGGGCAAAAATCAATAGAATGAATTGAAATTGATTTTTAAAGACATTTCATATATTTTTTTTGTTTGGGAGTTCAATAAAAACAAATTAAACAGTGAAGGGAATGCTTATTCCATTCCATTTCCACCTAAGCATTCCTCCCAAAAAGTGGGAACAACAATCACTCCACCTCATTAATAGCATATCGACATAACTTGTGGATGTAGGGTAGGCCAAATTACAATAATTTTTTGTCTTTTATGAATAAAAACAAGATTATATTATTTTGTTTGTATTGATGTGCATTTGCTAGCTAGCGTCAAAGTACAATACAATGGCATTGCGGTTTTCATTGTCACAACAACTAATTTGAAAGTTCAAGGTTCATCTTGTTGTGGTTTGAGAAAAGTTATTTTATTTTATTTTTTTTGGATAACTTTTGGAATTTGGTTTCATATAAGCATTCTCTGCTTTAGATATGGAAATAATAACCAACTTGTTTTATGAAAACTTGCCTGAAAATTTGAATTAATGTGGAGATTTATTAGAAACTACCTCAATTTCCTAATTTCGGTTTGGATATTATTATAATGGAGTGAAAGTTTATTTATTGCTAGTAACATAAATTGGTATTACTTATCCACAAAAAAATGCATTGTAACTTGAATTAGTTCGTATTTGTGAAAAATGTGTGCGTGTATTGTTGTGAGAGTGCGTTAATTTTGTTATTAGTTTTGGTCATTTGTCAAATCGTGAATTGTATCGTGAATCGATTTTTGATTTTTTTATATCATGTATCGTATTGAATATTGTATCGTAAGATACACAAACACCTAATAAAATTATAAAATAATTATAGATATACATATATAAAAAGTATATTCATTATAAATTCAAAATATATTCCACAAATAACCAATTTAATCATTACTTATGTAATAAAATGTAACAAAACTAACTAAATAAATCAAATTAACTTATGTTTATAACATGTACATTCAAATTGATTAAACTCAGAAGTAATACATGATATATGAGCCAAAATAATAATATCTTTTCATAATCTTCGCTAATCAACTCCATCGAAGTCAATGTTATCATCATGTTCAGCATCTTGCAAAATTAATTTTTCATAGACATTTTCTTTATTATTATCAACATTTACTTTTTTTTTTTGGTTTTTTTATTCTAATAATTTTTTCTTTATATTTTTTATTGGCATTCTAGCTTTTTAGACTCAAAATAATAATAACAAAATAAAAAATAATTATATTTTCATTTAATACATTATTAATAGCATAGAAAATAAATTTGCACATATGAAAGTGAGTGTTATGAGTATAGTCTAAATTTTGTAGGAGAAAGAGAAGGGAGGAAAAAAACTCATGGACTTACTATTTCATTAGACTCAATTAAGTTTCCCAATAATTTTGTGTTAACAAAGTCTAGCAACTTGTTTAAATAAAATAAAATCACAAATTTTAACAAAAAAAACTCATTTTAAATCCACATGTCTATGTATCGTACGATATGTACTATTCATCGATACGATACGATTCATACGATACGCACCTATGTATTAGACGATTCATGAGTACTAACGATACGTCTTTACGATACGAAACTTTTTGTACACAATACGATATGTATCGCTTATCGTACAATACTGACAACTATGGTTTTGGTTAATTGAGGCTTATTGTAATTGATATTGTTGATAATAATTTTATTTCATATGGATTTAGGCATGGCATTGTGTCTTATGTGGAATTTTTGTTTGTAGTAGTGCCTTCGCTATCACATCTTGTTATAACCTAATATTAAAGAGTGGTAGTTACCGTGATATGAAAGATATGTGATGAACCTTCATTACTAATCACAACTTACAAAAGTGACATGAAATAAAAGAAAAAAGGTTAATGTACTTTACTTTTTGATTAAGAGGTCACAAGAAAACAATGTTTTTATTTTATATTAATATTTAAATTGATTGAAAATTATAAAATGTAACGAGATTTTGAGATGCCAGAGCCATCATGGGTAACCTGAAAAAAAAAAAACTTAAAATTTCTAAATTTTGTTTGGGGGTGAATAAAGCATTGGAATATTATTTATTTATTTGTGAAAAGTTTGACAACAATACATTTTGAAATTTGAATCACACAACTACAGTTTACGAGGCACGCCATTCATCCAAATTTGACCACCTGTGTAGTCGTTAGCAAGAAGAGCCAAAGATTCTTATGAGTTATAAGCTTCACACCGTTGACATAAAAAGATTCTTATGAAATGTTTCAAAAAGATTAGCCATCAATTTTTAATGATATATGATATTTACTACAAATTATGTCATTTGCATTTCTAAGTAAATGGAGAATTTATGTATAAGTTAGATTAGGGATAACAACAGGTGAGATCATTGGTGTTCTATCTCTTATTTAAGACAATAAAAACTTGCATATGTGAGAATGGACTAGGTCAGACCTAGAGGAGGTTGGACTTTGGAGTCATCCTTAATAAGATAGCTCCAATATTAACGAGATAATTATGAGAGAGAATTGGGAGGGGCAACTGCGAGTGTTGGGTGATGGATAGACAAGTGTTTTGCAATGATAATACAATATGTATATAAAAAAGATAAATTATAAAAAGGATGTGTATACAAAATTTAAATTATGTATAAATAACTTAAAGATACATTATATATGTATAACTCAAGACGAGATGGGGCAAATAAAATCCATTTCCAGCTTATTCTCTATTTGGTATGGAGAAAATCCGCATGATCAAAGTGTGACAAAGACATTTTCACCATCCACAAATTAAATACACTATATGCTTTGGTTAAAGGGAAAAGAGGTGGAAGGGAAAGAGGGTGAGGGAAAACTGGAAAGGGAAACTCGATCCCTTGTTTGGATCGGTAGAAGTGAAAGGGAGGTAAAGGAAATTGAAGGATTTTCATTCCCTCCAAATTGGTAAAAAAATTGACAAAGTGTGAAATAAAAAGTTTAAATTTTAATTTTTCAAGGAAATCATTTCGTCATAACCAAACAACATGAAGGATGTTATTTATTTATTTATTAAGAAATGTTATGTTTCATAGTAACGCATTGTTTATTTTGATGGAAAACCTTGTGTAAAGATAATTTTCCATGTTTTTCAATGTTTGATAGTATTAGAAAAAATGAGTCGAAAGAAAACTATTTTTGGTCAATAAAATAAGTATGAGTTATTTTTAGAGATTGTTTTCCACTAAATTTCTTTGAAAAACAACTCTATCTCATAGCAAGCTAAATAGGAGAAGTTAGAAGATTATTTTTTAACTTATTTAAGGTTACTACCAAACATAGGAAAATGCAATAGTTTTATAGAAAATAATTTTTGAAATATGACTTATTTTTTAGAAAATATTATCATCGAAACAAACTGAGCGTAATCATAACAAATCGAGTGTAACCATAAGTGGTAAATTGTTATTGGTTGTTACTGGTGGATAAAAGAAGTGATTTCAATGGGTAAGTCCAATTTAGAATAATAGTAACTTACAATCTAAAATTTATTACGAAAGCATAATAAAAATGTTTGTAAATGTAATAGCTTTCTTATTTATTTATTTTTCTCTCACCCTCCATTTTGCCAAACACGAATCTCTACAGTTTGGACCGGACCTCAATTCCCTTCTCCAAACCACAGTTAACACAACAACATGTCCGAAGTCCGAGCTGTCATGTTGGGCCGGACTCGACCCAGTGGCTATAAAATCCAAAAGAAAGTAAAATTCCACTTCCACATTTGCGCACCCAGGCTGCACAGGCACAGCGCATCTTCACACGTCTTATTCCCAATCGACGAGATTTTTCTATATAGTGTTCCCCTTCTACTTTCCCTTAAGACCCTGTTCGATTTCTGCTTCTCGTTATTCCGTTGCGAAATCACATTTCTTTCTTTACCTTTCTCTTTCATTTCTCAATTCCCAAATCACAGCTCAAAACACATCACACCCTCTCTCTTTCTCTGAGTCTCTCGATTTGGTCGCTGCTTTCAGATCTTGCAGCGATTCGAATCCTCTGTGAGCTTTCAATTGGTGATTCAATCGCAGCCACAGATCTGCGGAGCCTCCATCGATCTCAGCCACCATGGCGGCCGCCAACGCTCCGATCACCATGAAAGAGGCCCTAACGGTCAGTCCCCTCTCATTCTCCGCTCCGATTCGAAGTTTTCTCTTTCAACTTTATGCTTAAATTTTGAATCGTAACTTTGTTTTGAGCTGAAAATGCATTGTATACGTTAATTGCGTTAATTTAGTAATTCCTGTTCATTCAATTTCGATTCTAGGTCAAATACTGTGCTTTACTTTCCTCGATTTGCTATTTTGAACAGTGCTTTTTAATGCTTAGTATGTTTCAAGGTTTATTTGGATTGGAAATGTATGGTTTATAGTTAGATCTGTAAAATTTAACATTATTTCTAAATTTTTTTGATAATTTATTGCAAAGGATATAATTTTACCATACTTAGAGGCTGAGTGATGAGCTTGTGTGATCTGAATTCTGATGTGAATTGCAGTTACCGAGCATTGGGATCAATCCACAATTCATCACGTTCACTCATGTTACCATGGAATCCGATAAGTATATATGTGTTCGTGAAACATCGCCGCAGAATAGCGTTGTTATTATTGATATGAGTATGCCAATGCAGCCTTTGAGGAGGCCTATTACCGCAGACTCTGCGCTTATGAATCCAAATTCCAGAATCCTTGCTTTGAAAGGTAGGACATTGTTATCAGTTTTGAATTCAGCATTGCAGATGCATATTTGGAATTGCTTTTATGCTTGGAGTAGTCTCTTTTTTCCGCTCATGTTGATGTTGTATGATTATAAGTGTGTTATCCATTTTGTTTATGCATGCAACTGGTTGAACCAGTGGTGTCATGCACTGTGTTACTTGCTTGTATAACTGTCAATACTGCCTGAGTATCGTAGCTTTCTGGGTCAAGAAAGAATATTACTGTCGAGATGCTAATCGTGATACTCTGTAATGTAGCTTAGATTTATGTTCTTCTGGTTAAAAAAAAATGAAGGGTGTCCTTTTTTGAAGTATATATTTATATGTTTTGGGTTTGTGCACGCTTCTGTTGTTCTTTGTTCTTACATTGTTTTCTCATTAACTGTGTCTGTGACATTCTTCCGCAGCCCAAATCCAAGGAACTAATCAGGATCACTTACAAATATTTAACATTGAGATGAAAGCAAAAATGAAATCTCATCAGATGCCTGAGCAGGTGAGGACTTTACTTTTTAGCATCCTCCTTACAGTTTATGAAATATTTTGATGGTCCACTTTGTTCCATTGAGATCAAAATCATTTAGCTAAACCAAGTCTCCTTGCTTCCTTTAATAGATTGTCTTTTGGAAGTGGATTACGCCAAAGATGCTGGGCCTGGTGACACAGACCTCAGTGTATCATTGGTCAATTGAAGGTAAATTGGTTTTATTTAACCTATTTCATTATCATGTTGCCATAGTTTCTCAGCTTATAAGGTTATTGTTTCATGGATATGTTCATATTTATGGTATTGGCTTTGTTGTGAAGTTGACATTATTTGCTGTTAATGGTCTCCACTGCATTTCCTTATGTAGGTGATTCTGAACCTGTAAAGATGTTTGATAGAACAGCTAATTTGGCAAACAATCAGATTATAAACTATCGATGTGACCCTTCTGAAAAGTGGTTGGTTTTGATTGGAATTGCTCCTGGTGCACCTGAGGTGTGTTACTATTTCTGTTAATGCCTGTACAAAGTTGGTAACATTATTACTTGAATGAGCTCTATCTCAGCTAACAATTTTCCCTCATTTTTAAGAATGAGGTGGAGGGTGAGATCATGGTTTCAAAATCCACTGTGCATGTAACTTATGGATGAAAAAAAAAGTTGGTTACATTGTCACTTAACCAAAAAAAGAAGAAGAAAAGAAGTCGATTGCATCTTATGTAGAGGGCGTGAGTGATTCTTTCTCACAAGGGATATATAGAAATGCTATCCAAGTGAAAACCTGTTTTCCCAAAAAAAAAAAAGAGAGGATATAAATGGTAGTATACATGTAATCAATGTTACTGTGGTGGCCAGGCAGGGTCTGGCCTAAGTTGCAAACACATGCTGCTTCAAGTGAACCGGGCTTGAGAAATTTTCCTACATGTAATTGGATGATTTGCAGTCCTTGGGCTTGGCTAATTTACGATGTCTAGCTGATCATATGTATAACTTTTGGAAACGCGGAGTTGTCCTGTCCCCTGCTGTACAATCTGTTAGATCTGGCCATTAAATAATTTATGAGTTTCAGTATCTTAAAGCCTTAAACTATTGGGTTGGATGCTTTAACGTATGACATAATCTTGTTATTCTACTCATAAAAAATAATTTGAGTTTCAAATTACTTCTGTATTTTTTAATGTTGTAATTTGTCAGATGCTACTCCGTGTGTATTTATGTGATGAATTTTTTTGGACAACTTTGGCGGTATTCTTTTTTTTGATTTCCTCATCTGATTTTGTTTATAGAGGCCGCAATTGGTTAAAGGGAATATGCAACTTTTCTCCCTTGATCAGCAGCGCAGTCAAGCTCTTGAAGCACATGCTGCATCATTTGCCCAATTTAAGGTGCCATGGTTTCCCTTTCCTAGTCCCTTTCCAACATTGCGCACTCACACACACGTGCTTACAGAATTCTATGAACTTGTATGTTTTTACAGGTTCCAGGAAATGATTATCCTTCTGTTCTTATTTCCTTTGCGACAAAGACCCTCAATGCTGGACAGATTACATCAAAGTTACATATTATTGAGCTTGGTGCCCAGCCAGGTGAACTTACTATTTCTAATTAGCTTTAGTTTCTGTGTTCTTTCGACCTCTCTTTTTATTTAAAACACATCATTACTATTTCTAATTACCTTTTTTATGTCCCTGAAATCAAGAAGAGATTGTTAAGGATGAAAGTACCAAATTACTTTTGATGTTAATCAGTAATTGGTTGCGACTGCTGGCATGGTAAATGGAAATAGGTAGCTTGGCCCCTAAATTTATTTAAAATCATGAGAATCTGATGGATTGGCTAATGTTGCCTGGATTGGAATTTTGATAATAACATGCATAAACAAGGGTGGTGTTGTGTTGTAAGTTATTGAAATTTCTACAGAGAAAAGGCGAGATTCTAAAAAAAAATAGAAAATATAATTGGATATCAGCATTCGCATGGTTCTATCTTTGGACTCTTGACTTGTGATTTTGGAGATGCTGAATTTTTACTAATGGTTCGTTTGGATTGAGGGTAAGGGAGGGGGAGTAGAGTAGAGTAGAATTGACCCGAAATTAGCCTATTTTCAGCTAACTCTACTCTATTCTTTTTCACTCCTCCTCCCTCCCCCCTCAATCCAAATAGGCCCTAAGTAATTTAAAATTTTGCTATGTTTGGGCTTGTCAAGATGTGTCCTGGAGTTTATGACTATAGGAAGTTGGAAGTTGAGAATTTTGAATGTGGTTTGGTATCAAGTGGGAACCCTCAAGGTGGGCTGAATTAGATTAAAGAAATTGACAATTTGTTGTTGGTGGTTATAACTTATAACTTATAGCATACCATTCCTGCTTCTGTGATTTTCTGGAGTTAATAAATTTCTAACTTTGCATTTTTGTTGGTAGGGAAGCCGTCTTTTACAAAGAAACAAGCAGATCTTTTCTTCCCACCAGATTTTGCCGATGACTTTCCGGTTGCAATGCAGGTATCAAAGTCACTCCTCCTTTTATTCATTGTAGTAAATAGCAGCATCATTGTTTTATTCATGAATTTGTTAATTGACAGATATCCCAGAAATACAATTTGATCTATGTGATCACCAAGCTTGGACTATTATTTGTTTATGACATGGAGACTGCTACTGCGGTATATAGAAATAGAATTAGTCCAGATCCAATATTTTTGACAGCGGAAGCTTCATCATTGGGAGGTTTTTATGCTGTCAATAGGCGTGGACAGGTGCTACTGGCTACCGTCAACGAACAAACGATTGTGCCATTTGTCAGTGGCCAGGTATGTTCAGTTTTGCATTTTCTTCGAGGTTTTACAGGAAAATGACTATTTGCTTTACAATTATTACCCGGACCTCTCTAGCCTACCCACGTATTTCCTTTCTCTTTTCCCTATCCCTGGCAAGGTGGCTAAGAGGACGGAGAAATTACAACGGGATTTCCTTTGAGCTGGTTTGGGGGATGCTCAAAATATTCATTTAGTAAGTTGGTCTAAGATATGTAGGCCAGTGAAGAATGGAGGGTTGGGTATTAGGTGTTTGAGAAGGTTTACTGCTGCCTTACTAGCCAAATGGTTGTGGCGTTATGGTTTGGAGAATGATGCCCTTTGGAGAAGGGTCATTGGGGCGAAGTATGGGAATGAGTGGGGTGGTTGGTGCACAAAGGCTGTGTCTGGGGCATATGGTGTTTGTTTGTGGAAGTTCATTCGGAGTGGTTGGTGGAATTTTTCCAAGTTCATCTGGTATGAAGTGGGTGATGGAACATGTGTGAAGTTTTGGGATGATGTGTGGTGTAGGGATCGTCCTCTTAAGGAGGCGTTTCCAGATTTATATAGTATTAGTAGGACAAGGGATGCTTCGGTCTTTGAGGTGATGTGCTTCACAAATGGGAGAGTTTCTTAGGACATTCAGTTTCGTCGTTTAGTGAATGATCAAGAGTCACAATCTTTGGTTTCGTTTATGGGTTTGATCTATTCCACTAAGGTGCGGGGTGTTGGCTCTGACAATCTTTGTTGGAAGGCAGCCAACAGTTGTGGTTTCAAGGTGAGTGGGTATTATCATTCTATATCCCTTTGCTGGCATTTCTTTCCCTTGGAATATGGTGTGGCAATCGAAGGTTCCTCCTCAGGTAGCTTTTTTCTCTTGGTCTGCGGCGTTAGGCAAGATTCTAACTATAGATAACCTCCGGAAGAGGCACTTTGTTGTCCTTGAGTGGTGTTTTATGTGCAAAAGGTGTGGGGAATCTGTTGATCATCTCCTCATTCACTGTCCTATAGCTTATGAGATGTGGAGTATGATCTTTTGCTTGTTTGGTATTTGTTGGGTGATGCCTCTAAGGGTAGTGGATTTGTTGGATTGTTGGACTTGTAATTTCAGGCGTCATCGTAATATAGTTATTTGGAGGTTTGTGCCGCATTGTTTGATGTGGTGTATTTGGCAGGAGCGGAATTCTAGAAGCTTTGAGGGTCGTGAATGGTCCATTATTGAGCTCAAGTCTTTCTTCTTTTTTACTCTTCTCGAATGGTGTCTTGTTCTACCTTCTTTTTCTTGTATTTCCCTTCCTGTGTTGCTTGATCTTTGTAATTTGGTTTCTTGATGTTTTTGTCTTTTTGTACATTTCCTATGTACTGGGCTTTTATTAAAAATTTTTATGTTACTTATCAAAAAAAAAAAATTATTACCCGGATATTTTAACAGTTGAACAATCTGGAGCTAGCTGTCAATCTTGCCAAAAGAGGGAATCTTCCTGGTGCTGAGCAGCTGGTAAGTGATTCTTTTTCTATCTAAATATAGTAATGATTTTGTTAAATAGGATGGTTCTGTCAGATAAAAGTAAGTATCAAAGTCAAAACTTGGTAATGTATTTAATGTAGTGATGCAGTTATGCTATAGTTTTTATTTTGCTAATGTTTTGATAGTTTTGGTTTTTGTAATTATTAAAGCACTCTATACATCTTGTTGTCCTCAATATTGTATATCCCTCTTAAGTATCCACCATGGATGTGGACACGGGATGCGTTCAACTGATCTTTATGCTTCTTTTATCTCGTTATTCTGTTCTGGTTAGGTGTGTTCTCTCATAGTGATGAAAACAATGATGTTTCATGCTACACATGATGACTTGTCATGTATTTTGTTCTAATGAAATGAAATGTTCTTGATGTTCAACTGGTCCTTATTTTCTATTGCTGTGTTCTCTATAATGATGAAAATCTGGGAATGTGCTTCTTGGATCTCAGGTTGTCCAACGTTTCCAAGAATTGTTTGCCCAAACAAAATACAAAGAAGCTGCGGAGCTTGCTGCTGAGTCTCCACAAGGAATCCTCCGTACACCTGACACAGTTGCAAAATTTCAGGTTTAAAATTTTACTTTTCCAATCTTCATGTTTAATCTGTTGCTAATATGTTCATAGTTTCAACACTGTTCATCATAGTGTATGTTGTGCATATGTCATTTTGTCTTCATTTGATTTCTTGCCAATTAAGATCTCACTTTTTAACAGTTTATTGTATTGAAATGTTATAATAATGGTTAAATGATAAACTTAACCCTTTATTATCAGTTTAAGCTTTGTGAAAAGGGGTAATTTATCATGGTATCAAAGTAGGTGGTCTTGAGTTCAAGCCTTGCCTGCACTACTCCTGTATAAAAATTATAAATTTCAATTGTTGGCCTCCACTTACTGTGGGGGATTTTGGGTCCATATGTGCATGAAAAAAAGAAGGGTGGGGGGGGGGGGGGGGGTGGGGGGGAGAGGAGAAGTAATGGCTCAATGAGATTAACCCTTTCCTATCAACCAGATCTTGGGACAAGCGGTAATTTATCATGACCAAATCATTCCCTCCTCTCTTCTCTCATTTCCAATTTGACCTTTACGTTTTATGCATCTTTTTTACTGGAATTGGATGTGGCTGCAGAATATTGTTCCTACTTCTACTGGCATTTGTTTATACATTTTTGGTAGTTACTGAATAAAACATATAATAGGAGACTCATGTTTGTTTGGAGAGGAAACAAACAACATTTTTCACATATTCCTTGATATATATATATATATATGTTAAGGAATGGGTATGGTAATGGACCTGTAATCGACCAATTAGCGTAAAATGTATTTGATGAGTTGAGATTGTATAAAGTCTTGGTTGTTTCCTTGCCTGAACATTCCCTGGAATAGACTTGTTGTATAAAGTTAACATTTTGCTCTGTTGCAGAGTGTTCCTGTTCAAGCTGGGCAAACACCACCACTGTTGCAATATTTTGGGACACTATTGACAAGAGGAAAGCTTAATGCATTTGAGTCATTGGAATTATCACGCCTAGTTGTGAACCAAAACAAAAAGAATCTATTGGAAAATTGGTTGGCAGAGGATAAGCTGGAATGCAGCGAGGAACTAGGGGATCTTGTGAAGGTTTGATGTGCAACTTGGGATTTAATAATATCAAATACTTTTCTCCCGAATAAAATTTATTGGGTTTCTTGTATACTTAATCCCAAAGCTGCTGGATCTGTAATTATTTTTCCTGTTGTGTTCTTATTGGTAATTACGTTTTATTGTAGACCGTGGATAATGATCTAGCATTGAAAATATATATCAAAGCCAGAGCAACTCCGAAAGTCGTTGCTGCTTTTGCTGAGCGGAGGGAGTTTGACAAAATTCTGATCTATTCAAAGCAGGTGAAGGGATGCTTATTATTACTATTGTTATTATTGTGATTATTGTTACTACTATATTTTTCTGATATTTTGTCAAGTTATTCTGCAGCCTGAGCATATCATTATTTCTTTGTTGACTTAGGTTGGGTACACTCCAGATTATCTATTTCTTCTGCAAACCATTCTTCGTTCAGATCCTCAGGTATTGCATAGTATTCCTTGCATGCTTGTATGTTTTGTAACATTTAGTACTTGAAGGTCAAACCTTTTCATATGTTGCCAATGTCCTTTTTCTTGATAACCGTCTGTTTTGGTGTACCGTTGTTTTGAAACCATATTTTAATCGACATAGCTGTAGTCTAGGATAGACTTCTTCTTTTTGAAACTATAGAGCTAATATTTATTTTTGGAATGTAGGGAGCTGTCAATTTTGCATTAATGATGTCTCAAATGGAGGGAGGTTGTCCAGTTGATTACAATACCATAACAGATCTCTTTCTTCAGGTTTGTTGATTCTAGTGGTGCTTAAGTTGTTATATTGATTTAGTAACGACAATGATTTGTGCTTTTCCATTGTTATTGCTTCTTGTCAACATGTTTCATAAAGCATAAATTAATTCTCATTGTCGCAAATTTTGCAGAAGGTTTATTTTATAAGTGATTATAGTTAATAGTTTTTTGCTTTCTATTGTGTCTTTTTCAGAGGAACTTGATTCGTGAGGCGACGGCCTTCCTATTAGATGTTTTGAAGCCAAATCTTCCTGAACATGGTTTCCTTCAAACAAAGGTTTTTCCTTAACTTCCACTTTCTTTGTTAAGGTGATGTGATTTCGGTTTGTATAATTGTACCCATTTTGAGCTCTGTAACACTTTCTTATATATAGGTCCTGGAAATCAATCTGGTAACTTTTCCAAATGTAGCTGATGCTATATTAGCCAATGGAATGTTCAGCCACTATGACCGTCCTCGAATTGGCCAACTTTGTGAAAAAGCTGGTCTTTATATTCGTGCTCTGCAAGTAATGTCTTCTTGCAGTTCTTTTGTATTCATTATTTTTTTTCTTGCATTTAGTTAAATGTTCTTGTGTTAAAACATTTCACTTCTGATGCAGCATTACACAGAGTTGCCAGATATTAAACGTGTCATTGTGAATACACATGCAATTGAGCCACAGGTTTATGTACTCGAATGCTTATATCTTTCAATACATGATAGTTGTTAAATTTCATACTGATTTTGTTTTTCATCACAGTCACTTGTAGAGTTTTTTGGCACTCTGTCACGAGAATGGGCTTTGGAGTGTATGAAGGACCTTTTATTGGTCAACCTAAGAGGCAATCTTCAGATAATTGTGCAGGTAAATGTCATTGTCTTGTGTTATGTTATGGAGTATACTAATTAGTATTTAACTGAAGCTTACTTATATGCATCTATGCAGGCTGCCAAGGAATATTGTGAGCAGTTGGGTATTGATTCATGCATAAAGCTTTTTGAGCAATTTAAGTCATATGAAGGACTGTACTTTTTCCTTGGGTCATTTTTGAGCTCCAGGTAATCTTGTTCAATAAAGAAAAACTTAAACTTTGGTGAGTTATTGGTATGTCCGTTTTGTTTTTTGCTAACTCATTTTTACATATGGGACAGTGAGGACCCTGACATTCACTTTAAGTACATTGAGGCAGCTGCTAAAACTGGACAAATCAAAGAGGTTGAGCGTGTGACCAGAGAGTCAAATTTCTATGACCCGGAGAAAACGAAGAACTTTTTAATGGAAGCTAAGCTTCCAGATGCACGCCCACTAATTAATGTTTGTGACCGTTTTGGGTTTGTTCCAGATCTCACACACTATCTGTACTCAAATAACATGCTTCGTTACATTGAAGGTTATGTTCAAAAGGTATGAGGTTTTAAATGTTACTTGTGGCACCCTAAGCTTTTGCATATGCCTTTCCTGTTATGTGAATTTTACTTGTTTCTTGTACTTTATACTTTATGTCTCTCTTTTAATAGGTGAACCCAGGGAATGCTCCTTTAGTTGTGGGGCAGCTGCTAGATGATGAGTGTCCTGAAGATTTTATCAAAGGCTTGATTCTTTCTGTCCGTTCTTTGCTTCCTGTGGAGCCCCTTGTGGAGGAATGTGAGAAGAGGTGGTGTCCCAACTCTATTTCATTGCTTCATGGTTCCTTTTCTCAATTCTTGATATTTTTTCTCATGTTTTCTCTGTCGTAATTAGGAATCGACTTCGTTTACTCACTCAGTTCTTGGAGCATCTTGTGAGTGAGGGAAGCCAAGATGTACATGTTCATAATGCTTTGGGTAAAATCATCATTGATAGCAACAACAATCCAGAGCACTTCCTCACCACGAACCCTTACTATGATTCCCGTGTTGTGGGTAAATATTGCGAGAAACGTGATCCTACCCTGGCAGTTGTGGCTTACCGGCGAGGACAATGTGATGATGAGCTCATCAATGTCACAAATAAAAATTCTTTGTTCAAACTGCAAGCAAGGTTTGTGATTTGTTCAGTATTTTTGTTTGATTATCTACATTGTATTGTGGTGCTTGGCAGTTTATTAACTCATACTTTGATTTCAGATATGTGGTAGAAAGGATGGATGGTGATCTTTGGGAGAAAGTTCTTAACCCTGAAAATGTCTATAGAAGACAGCTCATTGATCAAGTTGTGTCTACTGCTTTGCCTGAAAGCAAGAGCCCAGAACAAGTTTCTGCTGCTGTTAAGGCTTTCATGACTGCTGATCTACCTCACGAATTAATTGAGCTCCTTGAAAAGATTGTGCTGCAGAACTCCGCATTCAGTGGGAACTTTAATCTGCAGAACCTGCTCATTCTGACAGCCATTAAAGCAGATCCATCTAGAGTTATGGATTACATTAATAGACTAGACAACTTTGACGGACCTGCAGTTGGGGAAGTGGCCGTGGAAGCCCAACTTTATGAGGAAGCATTTGCAATTTTCAAGAAGTTTAACTTGAATGTTCAGGCTGTCAACGTCTTATTGGATAATATCCGAAGCATTGAACGGGCTGTGGAGTTTGCATTCCGTGTTGAAGAAGATGCAGTTTGGAGCCAAGTGGGCAAGGCTCAACTCAGGGAGGGCCTGGTGAGCGATGCCATTGAGTCATTTATTCGTGCAGATGATGCAACTCAGTTTTTGGATGTTATTCGGGCTTCTGAGGATGCTGATGTTTACCATGACTTGGTGAGGTACCTTCTGATGGTTAGGCAGAAGGTGAAAGAGCCCAAGGTTGACAGTGAGCTCATCTATGCATATGCCAAAATTGATAGGCTGAGTGACATTGAAGAGTTTATTCTCATGCCAAATGTGGCTAATCTCCAAAATGTTGGTGATCGCTTATATGATGAAGCCTTATATGAGGCTGCAAAGATAATATTTGCCTTTATATCTAATTGGGCCAAGTTGGCTATCACACTTGTGAAACTAAGACAGTTTCAAGGTGCTGTGGATGCAGCAAGGAAAGCTAACAGTTCAAAAACATGGAAGGAAGTCTGCTTTGCTTGTGTTGATGCGGAGGAGTTCCGCTTAGCTCAGATATGTGGGCTCAACATTATTATACAGGTGAAATGTTGCATTCTTTATACTTTCTTTGAATTTTGAAATCTGTTTTCATTCAGCATCTGTTGCTTGGAATTTTTGGAAGTTTGAAAGATGGGCCCCTGCAGAGAATGAAGATGAGAACATTGCTTGGCAGTGTTTCATGCTTGGCATTTTTTGTCATATAACCAGCATGTTCTATCTTGATAATTCATACATTTGTTCAACCTTTACTTGATGTTGGTCTGTGTTATGAATCTTATAGGTGGATGACTTGGAAGAGGTCAGTGAATATTACCAGAATAGAGGATGCTTCAATGAGCTAATCTCTCTTATGGAGAGCGGTTTAGGTTTGGAACGTGCACATATGGGCATCTTTACTGAGTTGGGAGTTCTGTATGCTAGATACCGTCCTGAGAAGCTTATGGAGCACATCAAGCTGTTCTCAACCCGTCTCAATATTCCAAAGCTTATACGAGCTTGTGATGAACAACAGCATTGGAAGGAACTCACCTATCTGTATATCCAATATGATGAATTTGACAATGCTGCAACTACTATAATGAACCATTCCCCTGAGGCATGGGATCACATGCAGTTTAAAGATGTTGCAGTTAAAGTTGCTAATGTGGAGCTGTATTACAAGGCTGTGCACTTCTATTTGCAAGAACATCCAGATCTTATTAATGACCTTCTCAATGTGCTTGCACTTCGTGTGGACCATACACGCGTTGTTGACATTATGCGGAAGGTATTACTTCCGTGGGTTTATGATCTTATTGGAATCTATGATTATGACTTTCTTTGCATGGCTCTAACTGTGGAGTTTTTTCTTATCATGTAACGTCAGGCTGGTCACCTGCATCTTGTGAAGCCATATATGGTTGCAGTTCAGAGTAACAATGTGGCTGCTGTGAATGAGGCGTTGAATGGAATATATGTTGAGGAGGAAGACTATGATAGATTGCGTGAATCAATTGATCTGCATGATAACTTTGATCAAATTGGTCTTGCACAGAAGGTTAGATGCAATTATTTTACTTTGTGGTTCTCTGTGAACAAGTCCAATTGCACAGGCCTCATTGATTTGTGTTTGAGCAGATTGAGAAACACGAGCTTCTTGAAATGAGACGTGTTGCTGCTTATATTTACAAGAAAGCTGGAAGGTGGAAGCAGTCCATTGCATTGTCAAAGAAAGACAACCTTTACAAAGATGCTATGGAGACAGCCTCACAATCTGGTGACCGTGAACTTGCAGAGGAATTGCTAGTTTACTTCATTGAAAAGGTACCTAGTTAAATAGCTTTTACTTGGTTATCCACTTTCATAGACGTTGCCTATTGAATGGAATTATTAGGTATTTACAATTTTGGAAACCAAAGGTTTCTCACTCAATGGTAATGTTAGTTTGCAATGGTAGTTGTGTCAGGAGAGGGATGTTTCCATGTGAAGGATGTCAATCAATCAACTTCTGAGATTTGGAAAAAACAATTCCCCGCTCCCTATCTTTTTCTTTTGTTTTTCAAGCATGGTGGCAATTTTTTTTTTTTTTGAAGTTGGGTTCATATAATTTATGTTTATCTATTATTTTAATTTAATAATTTGATCTTGCAGGGAAAGAAGGAATGCTTCGCATCATGCCTCTTTGTTTGTTATGATTTGATTCGGGCAGACATTGCTCTTGAACTTGCCTGGATGAACAATATGATCGACTTTGCCTTCCCATATCTGTTGCAGGTGATTTACTATATCATTTGTACTTTGAAATTTATCTTTTTTATTTTTGGCAAAAATAAGCTTGCGTTTTAGGTGCTAAGTCTGTCTTTTTAAATGTGAGGCATTGAGCTCATGCTTGGCACAGAGTGTTCATGGATCATGGGTTTGGTTTTGACAGACTATGTTTCTTAACATATACCCTAAGTCTGTCTTGTCAAATGTGAGGTATCGAGCTCATGCTTGGTGCTGAGTGTTCACGGATCTTGGATATGGTTTTGATAGATTATGTTTCTTAACATAGATCCTGCTTCTGTTGCTTGACCTTTTTTGATCATTCAATGGTGCCACCTCTGCTGGCAAGAGTTTTATTGTGGACGTTAATATACTCATTTGGGAAAAAGGGGGCAGGGGGGAGATGGGGCGAGCACTGCAATCTATAGACTATAGCTCAAGAGGTTTAAAAAAGAAAAAAAATTATAAATCATTGTGCTTTTACTATCAATGGTTCTGCAGTTGGAAATTGTAGAAACATGGACGCCCTTTTGGAATCTCATTTTCAAATTCTCTCACTGTCTTTCCTTTCCTTTTGTAGTTCATCCGTGAATACACGGGCAAAGTTGATGAACTTGTGAAGGACAAAATTGAGGCTCTGAATGAGGTTAAGATTAAAGAGAAGGAAGAGAAGGATGTGATTCAACAACAGGTAATCATTTCAGGGCTGTTATTTTGTTGGCTTTAAGTTTGCTTGTTGTTCTGGGCTTTGTGGAGGGAGTATTTTCATTATTTTTGCTTGTGCTATAGATTTGTTAAAATTTCTGGGTCTTGATATTACTAAGCCATATTTTAAATATCTAAGCCAAATATTTTCTCATTTAGGTCTTTTATCGGCCATACCTGTCTCCCCTTCTCTTTTGTCATTCTCTTTGTGGTTCAAATATAATGTTGGCTATAATTGATGTGTCTTCTGTTGCAGAACATGTATGCGCAGTTGCTGCCTCTTGCTTTGCCTGCACCTCCAATGCCCGGTATGGGAGGTGCACCAGGAATGGGAGGGTTTGTTCCACCGCCTATGGGTGGAATGGGGATGCCTCCTATGCCACCTTTTGGTATGCCTCCAATGGGGAGCAGCTACTGATATGCGGGCAGGCAAATTATTCAAGCTGAAGTTAAGGATGCAAGTTGAGAGTGTAGGGGCAAGGACAACCTAGCGGTTATGGCATTTTTGTCTACTTGTGTTATTGAGTGGGGTTTTGGTGCCTCATTTTTTTCCTTTTGTTCTGATGGGGGTGAAGGTGTAGTTGAAATAATGTCAATTATTTTGTGTCACAAGGGTGTGGATATATGTATTGTAATATTCTTTTGGTAGCGAGGCATTTTTTTGGCTGCCAGTAGAGGGCAAGCGGTGGATTTCCTGTATTTTACTTATTGTGGTCTAGGAATTGACCCATTATAGTACAGAACACTTGATACTGATCATCATCTATGAGTTTGATATGTTATGGCTGTGCTTTGATTGATTCTTTTTTTCCGTCGTAGTGGTGATACCTTATTCATTTGGATTTTGTATTTAGTTGCAATCAAGGTGATATCTGAAATTCTGAATGTTTTTTTTTTTTTTTGGAGAAATATTTAGATATCTGAATGTTGAAATGTGCTGGGATTGTGTACTTTAGTAGCAGTGCTTTGATTGATTCTCTCTTTCAGTCTTAGTGGTGATACGTTATTCATTTGGATTTTGTATTTTAGTTGCAATCATGGTGGTATCTGAATGTTGAAATGTGCTGGGATTGTGTACTTTAGTAGCAGTGCTTTGATTGATTCTCTTTATCTGTCCTAGTGGTGATACCTTATTCGTTTGGATTTTGTATTTAGTTGCAATCAAGGTGATATCTGAATGTGGAAATGTGCTGGGATTGTGTACTTTAGTAGCAGTGCTTTGATTGATTCTCTTTTTCAGTCCTAGACGTGATACCTTATTCATTTGGATTTTGTATTTAGTTGCAATCAAGGTGATATCTGAATGTTGAAATGTGCTGGGATTGTGTACTTTAGTAGCAGTGCTTTGATTGATTATTTTTTTCAGTCTTAGTGGTGATACCTTATTCATTTGGATTTTGTATTTAGTTGCAATCAAAGTGATAGCTGAATGTTGAAATGTGCTGGGATTTGCGTACTTGGGTATTTGATTCTTTGTTCATTTGATGTTAGTCGCTGTTACAATACACATCATAGTGAATTTTAGTCAATATTTGGATTTTTTTTGTTGCATTGTATCCATTGTCATATATTCTTTGTTTTTGGTCAAATTCTGTGTTCGGTCTCTCTCAGGGGAAGCTTTGCGCAATTTTACTTATATTATTTTGACACTATTGGATATGCTTTTACGTATTCACTTGCTCAGATGTTTGGATGCAATGTTATCTGTTATACCCATTACCCTACTATCAGTTTAGACATGATACCCCGTGTTCATGAACCATACTCTGTATAACAGTGATGCCTTTGATCGCTCAAAGGTTTGTTTCTTAAATCTTTAGATCGCGCATTTTGTATCCATGCTTTGTGATGGTTTCCTTGAAGTTTGTTCATGTATCAAAAACTTCTGTTTTTCATTTTCTTCTGTGATAATTATAATTATAATTATAATTTTTTAAATGATTTTAGATTGAAAACTTAAAGCCATTTGCATAAACAAAAGGAGGGGGGAGCTTGGCAGGGAAGTTATTATTGCTCCTTATGCCCTGCAGTGTGTTAGATAGAATCCATATGATTCTGGAATTAATGTTGATCGAGCCCGTTTGTTTAGGCGTATTGAGATTGAGTGAGATTGAGAGAGCTAGACGCCTGTTTATCAAATCGCAGAAATCAAGATATGTTTGGCTGGGCGAAATTTGTGGGATTGCGTTTTTGAATCAGCAGATTTTCGCGTTTCAGGAAAGGCAATTTCTCGTTGCAATTTCGATATTGCGCGATTTGCAAATTGTGATTCCGCCAATATTTTTTGCTGAAAATCAAAAATAGCCTCCCTTTACCGTTGCGTCTCCAGTCCTCTTCCTTCACCATATATATATATATATCCTCAGTCCTCTGCCTCAATGCATCAGCTTCACAAGGATTGGTTCTCTCTTCTTTGTTTTTGCTCTGCTCCGTGTATCGTCGTTCTTCATCGCAATTCCAGATAACTATTCTCCATTACCCATCTTTGAATTTATGATATAGATTTGGGCTTTTGGCATGTTGGTTTACACTATTTGAACTCAAAATATTAGAATTTAGAGAATTGTTGTTGTTGTTGCTGCTGGTAAGATCTCTCTGTCTCACAAATAGCCCTCCATTGCTGTACAATGTGAAATTTATATTTGCCTAGCTGTAAACGTTGTTTAAAGGATTGAAAATTTTTTAATTGATTCATGTTGCCGTCATATCTCACCTCACGGTTCCTGATATTAATGACCAAACCATTTGATAATGTCTCTATTAAGTAACCAATAGAGTTTGTTCAATATATATTGGCATGTATGTTGCACGACGAGTAATATCTCCAAGAACAGTTTTTCTTTTCTTCCACTGCATGATTACATTCAAATCTAGGAATTCTTGTTTGATTCTTTGGCGAAACTGTTTGATTCTTTGTGGCTGTAGAACTTACCTAGGAAACTTACTCCTACCATTCAATTTTCTAATGGGTTTGGTTGTAGAAATTGCTGTATTTGGCTGAACATTAATATTAAGTTATTAACAAACTTATGTTTTTTTTGGAAGGGTAAGCCATCCCAAAATAGCTCAACTGTTAGAGCTCAATGGCCATCAAGAGTAACAACTATCTTTTGTGAAGCTTGTGTGGATGAGGTATTTAAGGGTAATCGACCTAATACCCACTTTAGTAAAAAAGGTTGGACAAATATTATAGCAACTTTTGAAAAGAAAACTGGAAAGGAATATCCTAGGGCGAAGTATAAGCATAAATGGGATAGTTTGAAGAAAGATTGGGTACTTTGGAATAAGTTGAAGGGAAGTGAAACTGGATTGGGATGGGATGTAGCCAAAGGAACAATAGCTGCAACTGATGAGTGGTGGGAGAGGAAACTAATGATATGTTTTGTATAACCCATTGTACATATTTTGTATTAGTAGATAAACCATGCTATTTGAGTTATTAATGAAAATATTCAAAATTGTAGGAGGTTCCTGAAGCTGCAAAATTTCGAGAGAAAAGTTTGGAGAATGTTGACTTATTAGACATGATGTTTAAGGACATTGCGGCCACAGGAGATTTAGCATGGGCCCCCACTTTAGGTGTGTTACTTGATGATCTTGAGACACCTAAGGAGGGGTTAGGTGATACTTCTGCTGACTCATCTTCTCCAAATGATGATGATGACGTTCATGAAGATGAGACTCCTAATCTCACAACCACCTAACCCAACACAAAAGAAAGGAAAGAAGTGAGTTTTACCATCATCCACACAGAGCAAAGGGAAGAAAGGAGGAGCGGCATTACAGTCGACACAACAGCTTAGTCGTATTTGTGATGTTGTGGAGTTACGGAACTTAGCTTTTTCAGTGGAGCCAAGTAGTACTATTCGTAATGTCATGGATGCGTGTGCACCTTAGATGGCATTGAGAAGGGTTCCGAACTCTACCTCATGGCAGCACGTATTTTTCATAAACGAGAGAAGAGAGAGATGTTTGTCGTGATGGAAGAACCATACTTACAACTTCAGTTTCTTCAAGAGGAGGCAAGATTGTTAGAAGGGCACTACTTTGGCACTTAGGGTGTTTTATGTTTTATCCTATGAATAATGTTTTATGGAAGAGAGATGTTTAATGTTTTATCGTTTTATCCTTCGAATAATGTGGCTGTTAGGGAGGTCACTACTTTGGCACTTAGGGTGTTTTCTGTTTTATCCTTTGAATAATGTTTTATGGAAGAGAGAGATGTTTTTAATACTTTATTGTTTTATCATTTAAATAATGTGGCTGTTAGGGTGTTTTAACTTGTTGGGTTGTTAGGGTGTTTGAATTACAAAGATAGAAGCTTGGCTCTAGCTGATGATTTATTTCTGTTTAGTAATTAAGTGGAGAAATTGGATTGAAAGGCTCAAACAGAGGCCCATACATATATATATATATGGTCTCAGGTGCAGCCATTACGTATTTTTCTTTCTTATGTGATGTTCATACCGCTTTGTGCATAAATCTTAACTTGTAACTGATTGATGTAAACATAGAGCAGTCTGACAAGAATAAAACCCAAATTTCATTTTCAGATGTACCATTTTCTTTTGTATTATGCCTATAAAAAATGCTTTACTATTATTAGTTTGTCATGTGACATTGAATCACTTTACATGTAAATTTTGATGCTGTTTGTTTGGTTGATACTGTCTTGGTTCTGCTGCATCACTACCTAATGTTTTTATAGAAAGAGGGAGAGTGATATATTTAAATCTGCAGTACTTGAGCTTAACTGGTATAATAGTTAGATGTATCTAAAAAGGTCTGAGCCCTAGCTAATTTTGGTTGTGTTTAAATCTTCACTTTTATGCAGACCTCTTGACCAGGGATTTTGTTAGGTTCTAAAGACTAGGATCTAATGTATTTAGAACTTCATTTTGTATGTTGGCAAACCATGATCAAAACAATGTTGAGTCGTGTGTTAGACTTGCTCAAAGTATGGGGTTTATTGTAAAGTTGGAATCGAGTTTTTATGCAGAAGTACTGTTCACTTTCTGTATGACTCGATCGATCGAAAATTAGACTCGATCGATCGAAAATCGCACAGAACGTTTTTCTGCAGAATTTTCCAACTCAGCCCAAGCCCGTTTTAATGTATAGGGTTTTATGTTTGCCCTAAGTATAAAAGGGAAAACCCTAGCCACGTTTTTAGTGTTCTGTTTAGTTGTGTTTTGCTGTGTTTGTGAATCTCATTGTGAGATCTAGAGGTGTTTACCTTCACATACACTTAGGGTTTACAAACTTGAGATTTATGTCAAGAGTTGTGTAGATCGTTACAGTTGCAGAATCAAAGAGCACAAAGATATACAAGCAGGTGCGCTTGTGGATTTGCTGAAGAATTCCGGAAAGAAGGAGTCTGTGGATCTCGGAGCTATCATGGGGTCATGGTAGTAAGTTTCCTACAGGCAGGTAGCAATATGACGTTAGTGGTCTAAGTCTATTGTGTAAACTTCAATTCTTTCATAGTGGATTCAGTTTACCTTGAGGATAGCTAGGTCAAATCCTCCCCAGGTTTTTACCGGTGTGGTTTCCTGGGTCATCATATCTTTGTGTTGTTTATTTTCCGCTGCTTTATTGTTTTTATATTTATTTGTGTTAACCTAGTTTAATTAAATTACCTAAGTTAATAACTTGGCTAATTCTCTAGGTTAATCTGTTGGGTTAAGGGGTCTAAACGAACTGACAAGTGGTATCAGAGCGGGTAGCTTTTGTGTTTGATCCTTTGATCTTTGAGCTGATCCTTGACCCCTGTTGTCATGGAACACGGACACTCTCTAGTTGTTCCTCCTCACTTTGATGGAAACAACTATGCCTATTGGAAAGTAAGGATGAAAGCATTCCTAAAATCCATTGATGAGAGGGTGTGGAATTCCGTTGAATACGGATGGGAGAAGCCCACTACTCCTGTGAGTGAGTGGCAAACTTCTCAGAAGGAGGCAGCCGCTTTTAATAGCAAAGCAATGAATGCTATTTTTAATGCTGTTTCCATGGAGGAATTTAAGAGAATATCTAATGTTGAGGTTGCTCATACTGCTTGGAAAATCCTCCAGACTGTGCATGAAGGCATAAAGGCAGTTAAAATTAATAAGTTGCAGCAATTAACTTCTAGATTTGAAAGCATAAGAATGAATGATGATGAATCTTTTGATGAATTCTATGCTAAATTGAATGACATTGTTAATTCTGCTTATAATTTGGGTGAAATCTATGATCAACCTAAAATTGTTAGGAAGATTCTTAGATCTTTGACTGAAGATTTTAGACCCAAAGTGACTGCCATTACTGAGAGTAAGGATGTGGACTCCATCTCTGTTGATGAACTTGTAGGATCTCTTCAGTCCTATGAGTTAGACCTCCCTAAAACTAACAAATCCAAATCAATGGCTCTTAAGTCTGTTGATGATGTTGAGGATGGTGGATTTGATGATGATCTCTCTGCTACAGAGATTGCCTATCTTGCCAAGAACTTTAGAAACTTTCTGAGAAATAGTAATAGAAGGGCAAGAGGCAAGAACACTGTTGAACCTAGAAATTTTAGGAAGAATGAACCCACTAAGGTTAATAACTTTGAAAAACCTAAAGAAAAAGTAGGTCAATCTTCTAATAATTCTTTGGGACAACAATGTTATGGTTGTCAAGGGTATGGTCATTTAAAGTCTGAATGTCCTACTTATTTGAGGTCTAAGGGTAAAGCTATGGCTGTAACCCTTAGTGATGATGAAGTTTCTGACAATGAATCCGCAAGTGATGAGGATGGAAACTTTATTGCTTTCACGGCTACCACGGTAGTCAATGAAAGCTTGTCTGTTGAAGAGAACCCTTCTGATGGGGAACTCTCTGAGGATGCAGATCTACAGGAAGCCTACAATAAACTTTGCAAAGTTGCTGCAAAGGATGCTATGAATGTTGAGTTAGGCTTGAAGAAAATTGCATCTCTTGATCTTGAAAAGAAAAATTTACTTGTTAAATTATTTGATGCAAATGAGTTTTTGAATAATGTGAAAACCGAGAACATGCTCTTGCTTGAGAAAGTTAAATGTTTGGAACATGATTTGTCTGTTGCTAGAGAACAAACTAATAGGTCTGCAAGCTCCAAACTTGATCACATGCTGAGTATTCAAAAGTCTCCTTCTGATAAATCTGGTTTAGGTTATGAGGAAAGTATTTCTGTACTTGAACCTTCTTCCACTAAATTTGTTCCTTCTTCTGAACCTCCTAAGAGTAAGATTGTCAAACCCGTGGTGAGTGAACCTGTCAAGCCTTTGAATGTTACTCCACCTAGAAAAATTAGGGTTGATCTTCATGCTTCTCATTCTAGAGCTTCTACTTCGACTAAGGGCAAATTGCATGATAAGCCTGCATGGGTTTGTCATTTTTGTGGAAAACCTGGACACATACGTCCAAATTGTTTTAAGTTGCAAGCTGCGAAGCGAGCAAATAAAACTACACTACCTGTGCCTCAAGCACGTGATCCTATGGTACTGATTGGTGAATTGGTAAAGGCGTTAAACCTTTTTTCCAATCCTGGAGTTGCTCAGAATTCGAATATGAATCATAACTCCAATGTAAGAGTTGCATCTAAGAAGTCTTGGATGCAAAAAGGCTCAACCTAATTGAGTCTGCCTGACATGGTCCTTGTGCTTTATTGCTATATCTTTTGTGACCTCTGTTTCTAGGATTTGCATTGCATTGCATTCATGCATTTCATTCTAGGTTGTTTTTTTTGTTATATAAAAAAAAAAAAAAAAAAAATTTTGCAAATTGTGTTTTGCTATTTTTCCTTGAATTTGAAGACAAGGTTGGTCTATCAATTATTGCATAACATGTTTATGTACCTTGTTTAGCTTTGATGCACTTCTTTATTGCACTTTACTAGCTAAAGTCTTGTTGTGCATGTTGTGTGGGAAGATGCTATATTTGTTGATCACATGATCTTGATTTTGAAGTTGTATGTCTTTGATTGTTGGACTTGAACTTAATGAGAAAGGCATAAATGACTATCTCACCACTGTGTTTTAGCCAATCATGAACACCTTAGTGCATATCATAAGATTTTGTGCTCGAGAAAGTGTAGCACATGCACAAAAAGAACATAAGGTGTAGCCTCTATTAAAATTGGTGTGTACATTATTGGGCTATAATAATTTCACAAATTCATAAAATTGGTGTGTACATTATCCCGGCTATTATTAAGTTTCTAATCAATTAATTTGAATAATGAGGCAAATCAAGAAACTTACATGATTGCAAGCTTTTACTCTAGAAGATGTGGGAGTTATATGATGTAACTCTTTAAGGGATAGTCTCTTTCAAATTCATGTGGTGGATTTTGTAGAAATTGTGATTGATCTCTATGTGTATATCACCTCACATGTTTCTCAAGCTTATGCTAGTTGCACACACTACACAAGTTAATCTTTGCTAAAATTGTGTACATGTTATTGTGTGTGTTTTTGGTCTGACCAACCAAGTTTGAGAATTCTTTGAAAATTGATGCCGAACATGTTTGCTTGTTTATTTTTTTGGGTATATTGAGAGAAAATTTTGGTTGAGGAATCTGGGTTGAATACTTGTGTTTTTGAAAATCATATCATCTCATACTCATGCATTTGATTTAAAAAAAAAAAAAAAATCTGCTGCTTTGAGGGAGTTTTTGGTTTAAAATATTTGGTTTTTCAAAACACTGATTTTTCCAGAATTTCGATCGATCGAAACTGATTTTCGACCGATCGAAAATGTTTAAATTTGTTCAGAAAACTCTCTGGTTGGTTCGATCGATCCAAGCTGATTTTGGATCAATCGAATAAGTTTTCGACCGATCGAATGTAATTTTCGATCGATCGAAAATCGTGCCGGCTGTTTTTTAAAAGAAAGTTTCTCAAGTGTTTTTTTACTTTTTCAAAACTTTTCAAATCTCTTTTTGGTTTCCTACCAACCGGTCAGCACTATTCTTGGGATTTTTGTCGTTTTCCTCCACTTTATTTGCATAATCTCTCTCTCCCTCAGCTGGTAAGTCCCTTATACCCTTCCTTTTGCATTTATTTTCTATTTTCATGCATTTTTTCATACATATTTGGGTAATTTCGGCATTTAGGGATTTTCTATTTTTGGGATTGTTTTGGAGTGATTCTTTCTCAAATTCTTTATGGGTTTTTGTGGGGACACCTTTCCTAAGCACCTCATGTGGTTTAATTTGGTTTATTTGGTGCTTTGAAGAAAATTTGAAATTCTAGGGCTTATATTTGAATAAATTTGGGATTTTGTTCAATTGGGTTGAAATTGATAAAATTGGCTTGTTAGATTGATTAATTTGATTATTATATTGAGTTAATTGACTATTGTGTTGATCAATTTATCAATTTGTTGTGTTTTGAAAACTAGGGTTTTTCAAATTGGGTATTTTTGATACACTTTGCTTGCTCAAGCCAATTTTGTTAATTTGAATCAAAATTGAACATGTCACTGCATTAGTACATGCATCATTTTCTGTTCATGCTCATGCATCATATAGATTTGATATTTTCTATATTTTTTATGCTGTGCTAACTTGCAGTCTGCTCTTGGTTTTGGTTTTTGCTCTTTTCTTTCTGTGTCTGTCTCTTTTCCTTAGCACTATGCCTAGGAAAACTCGAGCCCATAGGACTGTTGATCCTTCTCCATCTTTTGACACCGAGAGATTTCCTAGTGAGTCTAACCAGATTACATATGAGACCCTTAATCTTAGGCGTCAGATTTGGGCTGAGCGTAGGGTTATCTTAGATGAGTTAGATCCTGAGGTTCGTAGGAACTTTGAGCGTCGGGGTTGGTTACCTCTTCTAGACTTTGAGCATCCTCCTCCTGCTTCTTTGATTAGAGAGTTCTATTCGAACCTCTCTATTCATGTCTACGATAACGACACCTTAGTCAAGGTGTGGTTACGTGGTGTCGAGTACCGCATTACCCCTTCGGTGGTGTCGGATGCTCTTGGGGTGCCCATTGTGGACCATCCCGTCTTTCCTTACGAGGAGTCTCCTCCCCTTGATGACGTCTTGTCATACATCACTGGTACTTCTATCCAGTGGGGTTCTGATCCTCGGATCTCGTCTGCTGAGCTGTCTGAGTTGCACTATCTTTTCTTTCGGATAGCGTGTCATTCTTTGTGGCCGATTACTCATGTTCACACCGTCCCTCTTGAGCGATGTGTGTTTTTGTATGCTTTGGTCACTGATGCTCCTATCAGTTTTCCGCATATGTTCCTTCGTTCTTTGAACGAGGTTCATAGGTCTAGTTCTCAGGCTCATGCTTTGTTTTTTCCTGTTTTTATTCATAGGATTCTTCTCTTTCTTGGTTTTGGTGAGTATCCTGCTTCCGAGCCTGTTCATGTTATTGCTCCTATAGGTGCTACCTTTTTGAGGCAAAGGGCTGCTCAACTTCGAGCTAGCTCTAAGCGTGCTAGGGTAGAGCCTACCGGTGTCACTCCACCCCCTTCTTCTTCTTCTGCAGATCCTTTTGCAGCTGGGACTTCTTCGGATCCTGCTGCTGCTGCTGCTGATGTTCCTCCACCGTTTGGTGAGGTTTCTGACCTTCGTCGGACGCTTGACACTGTCGTGACCGTTCAGGCGGCTCATGGTCAGCTTTTGGTGGACATCCTCGATGAGCTTCGTGCATTGCGAGCGGATTTGGCGAGCTCTCGTCGATCTTCTCCACCTCCTTTTGATGATGAGTGAGTGCCCTTTGGCAATTCGTCACAAAAAGGGGGAGTGCATAGTTCATTAGTAGCTTGTTTTTGTGTTGAGGGGATTTACATTTTAGGGGGAGTGTTTTTTTTCTTAGTAGTGATACTGCGGAGCTTGTGGAGTTATTAGATTGTATCTAGGTGCTTCACTGTGTATTTACATTTTTAGCTCTTGATTAGGAGATATTTTTGTTGAGATACATTGTTATGTATATGTTTTCTTATTTCACTATGTTACTGTGCTTATTGACTTATATTGATGATGTTATTCATGATATATGTTTTTTATTTTGTGTCATGTGAAATTAAGAAATTTTTATTTATGTATTTCCTGTTTTTGTTCCACACATGCGTTTATGTGTTTGTTAAGTGTTACAGGAATATACAGGTTGTTTTCAGTCGAGCTGCTGTCTACCTTGCAACTGTTGGATAGTAGTTTAGGTTGAATTGTTAAGTGGCTATTTTTTTGTAATGGGCTTTTTCAATTTGTAACTTTGAGCATTTTGTTTAGTCTGTGTTTTGTCACGGATTGCCAAAGGGGGAGTTTGTTAGGTTCTAAAGACTAGGATCTAATGTATTTAGAACTTCATTTTGTATGTTGGCAAACCATGATCAAAACAATGTTGAGTCGTGTGTTAGACTTGCTCAAAGTATGGGGTTTATTGTAAAGTTGGAATCGAGTTTTTATGCAGAAGTACTGTTCACTTTCTGTATGACTCGATCGATCGAAAATTAGACTCGATCGATCGAAAATCGCACAGAACGTTTTTCTGCAGAATTTTCCAACTCAGCCCAAGCCCGTTTTAATGTATAGGGTTTTATGTTTGCCCTAAGTATAAAAGGGAAAACCCTAGCCACGTTTTTAGTGTTCTGTTTAGTTGTGTTTTGCTGTGTTTGTGAATCTCATTGTGAGATCTAGAGGTGTTTACCTTCACATACACTTAGGGTTTACAAACTTGAGATTTATGTCAAGAGTTGTGTAGATCGTTACAGTTGCAGAATCAAAGAGCACAAAGATATACAAGCAGGTGCGCTTGTGGATTTGCTGAAGAATTCCGGAAAGAAGGAGTCCGTGGATCTCGGAGCTATCATGGGGTCATGGTAGTAAGTTTCCTACAGGCAGGTAGCAATATGACGTTAGTGGTCTAAGTCTATTGTGTAAACTTCAATTCTTTCATAGTGGATTCAGTTTACCTTGAGGATAGCTAGGTCAAATCCTCCCCAGGTTTTTACCGGTGTGGTTTCCTGGGTCATCATATCTTTGTGTTGTTTATTTTTCGCTGCTTTATTGTTTTTATATTTATTTGTGTTAACCTAGTTTAATTAAATTACCTAAGTTAATAACTTGGCTAATTCTCTAGGTTAATCTGTTGGGTTAAGGGGTCTAAACGAACTGACAGATTACAACTTCGATCACAAGTTTACTCTGTCATTGCGGGGCTCGTCTGGGCTGGTATTGTGTCTGATCCTACTTTCTGCTCTTAGATTCTTTGTTTTGCAGAACTTTGATTTTCTTTAGGGCAATTTGACTGGTTTACTGGCTATAGGCTTTTGACTTTATGATTGTGCCATATGCTTTTGATTGTGCTATATGCTTTATTATATCTGATTCTTTTAAACAATGATTGTGCTATAGGCTTTTGACTTTATGTAGGTCTTAGGAATCAGCTAAGATTGATTATTTGTAATGTGTTTTCTATTTTCTATTCTCCCCCCCCCCCCCCCCTATTTTCTATTCTCCCCCCCCCCCCCCACAACTTCTCCACTCTCGATTTCAAAGGTAATAAATCAATTAAAATTAAATGATGAATCTCAGGAAATTTTTTTAATAAAGTGTCAATCCTCTAGTCAAAATCTCTTTAACAGACAGTTTAGTTATGATGATCTGTGTTCATCAGTTTCAGAGGTATATGAATCCAAGACAGCCAACAAGTGGACAGTTGAGATAATTAAGTCTAGTATGAATTAGCTTCTGATGTATCTCTAGATATTGAGTTGTTTATCTATAAATTCTTCACTTCATATTCTTCCTCCTCTTTATGGTGAGGTGAATATTCTTTTTGATAAATAATATAAAAATAATAATAATAACTTTGATTGATATGGAGGAGATACCTTATGGCCAACTTTATTGATTAGTATTGATTGGGATAAAATCTCCCACCAGACGACGGTAGGCCACACTCGCCGACGGTTAGATCTGTGACGGCTGAAATACCCGACGGACGTCAGAGCTCGACGACCCCAATCCTAGGGGGGCGACGGGAGAAGGCAGACGGGTGCTGGTATCGGGCACTGAGACCAGTCTTGCCACGTGCGCTTCGCTGGAAAGAGTGAATCTTGTCGTGTACGCTGCTTAGCCAGATATCTTGCGAAGCACGCCTCCCACCCCCAAGAAGGGAATCGTGCCCAACACGCTTGGCTACCCCAGAAGAGTCTTGCGTCCCACGCTACTCGAGGGCAATTTCGGTACAACGATGTCTTCTCCAGCACGCCTTGTCCAAAGGCCATTACCACTACTATAAATACCGCCACTTCCTCCAAAAATCAGGGTACGTATACTAAGACTCGACTCTGGCACTCTGGAGTTGTGTAAAATTCTAACTTAACCATCGGAGGGTCGCTGGCCGGTACCACACCGGTACTTCCCTTTGAGGTTTTTCCTACTTGTGCAGGACCATCCGGAACGCGCGCAAACCTTGCAGCTCACTGGTTTGATTCTTGACATCATCAGTTGGCGCCGTCTGTGGGAACGCGCACTAGTTTCTGTCACGTGCTTCCCGGACTAAGGGTTGCATGGTACTCACGCGTTCAAGGACGACCACCATGAACGACCAAGGCAACGAACAACGCACCACGGCCCTCGAAAGGCAAGTCCAGACTCTGGCGGCCGCGGTGGAACGTCTCACGAAGCGCAACAATGACTTGGAAGAGCAGCTATTGCGAAGGAATGCGACGGGTGACAATCAGGGAGAGAATCAGGAGGAGAGCAGTGCCGAGGAGAGGGACCGTGAAGGTCCTGAGGGAAGCCATGCATTGAGCCGGCCCGAAGGACAACAGCCAAACCATCCGTCGGGAGATGGCCACGCCCAGTCTGGCATGGCCGTAGAAATGCGAATGATGAAGGAACGCATGGACTTCATGATGAACGCCCTCAAAGGGCGAGTATCTAGCGACCTCGACGACCTCGTTCACCGCACGGACTCTCCATTTACAACACCCGTCATCATGTTCCCTACACCACCGAAGTTCCGCATGCCCCAGGTGGAAAGCTACGACGGGTCCAAGGATCCGTTGGACCACTTGGAAACTTTCAAGACGTTGATGCACCTGCACGGCGCGCCAGACGAAATCATGTGCAAGGCCTTCCCCGCAACGCTGAAAGGCTCTGCAAGGACCTGGTTTGGCAGGCTGACGCCCGGTTCCGTCGGCACCTTCAGGGAGCTAAGCGCTTTATTTGCCTCCCAATTTATCGAAGGACACCGTCACAAGAGATCTACCGCGTGCCTGATGAACATTAAGCAACGGGAGGATGAAACGCTGAGATCCTACATAGCCCGCTTCAATAGAGAAGCGTTGACAATTGACGAAGCGGACGACCGGATACAAGTGGCCGCGTTCACGAACGGGCTGCGGAAGGGTAAATTCCTATTCTCTTTGTACAAGAATGACCCGAAGACAATGTCAGATGTGTTTTACAGGGCAACGAAGTACATGAACGCGGAAGATGCGTTACTGGCAAGAGAAGAGAAGCCCCCCAGGAAGAGAGAAAGGCAAGAAGACACCCGACAGGACAAAGGGCGGAAGGCACCTCGGACAGGGGAGATCCGAGACAGCAGGCGCCCGAAGCACAATGCCGGGAAATTCACGAGCTATACCCCATTGACGGCCCCGGTTGATCAGGTTTTGATGCAGATCAAAGACGACGGGTCCTTGACGTTTCCGGGAAAGATGAAATCGGATCCGGACAAACGACCAAAAGACAAGTATTGCCGCTTCCACCAGGATCACGGACATGATACCGCTGACTGCTACGATTTAAAGCAACAGATCGAAACCTTGATTAGGCAGGGGAAGCTGCAGAGGTTCGTCAACAGGGAAAAGGCCGAAATGCCTCGGCAGGGACAGCCCCCTCACCGAGACAATGACCGTCCCAGACCACCCATAGGGGATATAAGGGTGATTGTGGGTGGCACACCAGTCGCCGGTTTTACAAAGAAGGCTCTGAAGTCCCACCTCAGGGCGGTCCAAAATGTTCAGACAGCGAGCCCTGTCCAGAAGAAGCCGAGAACAAGCAGCCCCACTATGGAGTTCACAGAAGAGGATGCCCAACACCTCCACCACCCGCACGACGACGCCCTTGTCGTCAGTATCCGGATAGGGGACTACAACGCCTACCGGGTCCTGATTGACAACGGGAGCTCCGCAGATATTCTCTACTATCCCGCGTTCCAGCAGATGCGGATTGACAAAGAACGCTTGGTCCCTACCAAGGCACCACTCACAGGTTTCGGGGGGACCAGAGTATATCCCCTCGGCTCGATCACATTGCCCGTCACCGTCGGGGAGTACCCTCGGCAGCTCACTAGGGACGTCACCTTCCTAGTCGTCGACTGCTCCTCAGCATACAACGCAATCATAGGGCGACCAACCCTCAACGCCTGGAAGGCCGCCACCTCGACCTATGCCTTAAAGGTCAAGTTCCCTACAGAGTACGGGGTAGGAGAACTATGGGGAGACCAAGTGGCCGCACGAGAATGCTATGTGGCAATGATAGAGATGAACGGCCAGCTACAGACGATGAACATAGAGCAGAGGACGGGGGCAGAGCCTGTGGAAGAACTCGAAGAGATAATCCTCGACGAGTCCAAGCCTGAGAGAACCACCAGGATCGGTGCCCTCAGTAGTCCGGCGACCCGCCAGGCACTCACGACCTTCCTCAAGAAAAATCAGGACGTATTCGCCTGGAGCCACGAGGACATGCCGGGGATCGATCCGTCGGTCATGGTACATAGGCTGAACGTGGCAACCTCCTTCCGGCCTGTCAGGCAAAAGAAGCGAGTATTTGCTCCAGAGAGAGATCGTGCAGTGGCAGAGGAGGTTGGCAAGTTACGAGAGGCAGGGTTCATCCGGGAAGTCTACTACCCCGACTGGTTAGCAAATGTTGTAATGGTCAAGAAGGCCAGCGGGAAGTGGCGGATGTGTGTGGACTTCACGGACCTGAATAAGGCGTGCCCAAAGGACAGCTACCCCCTCCCTAGAGTCGACGCTCTAGTAGACTCTACGGCCCGACACCAGCTGCTGAGTTTCATGGATGCCTTCTCAGGATATAACCAGATCCAGATGGATGAGGCAGATCAGGAAAAAACCTCATTCGTCACCAGCCAAGGACTCTTCTGCTACAAGGTGATGCCATTCGGACTGAAGAATGCAGGTGCCACATATCAGAGGCTGATGAACAAAATGTTCGCCAGCCAAATAGGGAGGAATGTCCAAGTGTATGTCGACGACATGCTGGTAAAAAGCCAGAAAGAGGAGGATCATCTTAGCGACCTCGAAGAAACGTTCGGAACCCTCCGTTCATACAATATGAAGCTCAACCCCTCCAAATGCGCCTTCGGGGTCACCGCCGGGAAATTCCTCGGCTTCTTGGTCTCTCAGAGAGGCATCGAGGCCAACCCGGATAAGATCAGGGCAATAATGGAGATGGCCCCTCCGAAGAATGTAAAAGAAGTTCAGAGTCTGAACGGGAAGGTTGCCGCACTGAACAGATTTGTGTCAAGGGCCACGGACAAATGCCTTCCCTTCTTTCGCACATTGAAGAAGGCGTTCGAGTGGACGGACGAGTGTCAAAAGGCATTCGAGGAGTTAAAAGCGTACCTCTCTTCCCCACCATTGCTGAGTCCTTCACAGCCCGGGGAAGAACTCTCCCTCTACCTGGCCGTATCCCCAGCCGCCGTCAGCGTGGCCTTGATCAGAGAAGAGGACGGGGTGCAGAAACCCGTATACTACGCCAGCCGGGCGTTCCAAGGGGCGGAAGGAAGGTACCCGCCCATGGAGAAACTCGCCTTCGCCCTGGTCACCGCAGCCAGAAAGCTCAAGCCCTACTTCCAAGCTCACACAATCGTCGTCCTAACCGACAAGCCTTTGCGGCGGGCAATGCACAATCCAGAAGCCGCTGGTCGTCTGGCCCTATGGGCAATAGAGCTGACTGAGTTTGACATTCGCTACAGCCCACGTACCGCCCTCAAGGGGCAGGCAGTAGCTGATTTCATAGCCGAGTTCACCAACACAGAGGACGAGGGGGCAGATGCAAGCCCAGCATGGAGTGTACATACAGATGGGTCGTCAACTAGACGAGCCGGAGGCATTGGGGTCGTGCTCCGTTCTCCTGAAGGAGACCAAATTGAATGTATGATCTGGCTAGAATTCCCCATCACCAACAATGAGGCAGAATACGAAGCCTTGATAGCCGGACTGGATCTTGCCAAAGCAGCAGGCGCAGCCCGAGTTGTCGTCTCCTGCGACTCCCAGGTAGTCGTCAACCAAGTCAACGGGAACTACGAATGCAGAGGCGACAGAATGAAGCGGTACCTCCGTCAGGCAAAAAGAAGGGTAGATGAGCTCGGAGCAAGCATAGTCCAAGTCCCCAGGGAGGAAAATGAACAGGCTGACCGCCTCGCCAAAGCTGCTTCGTCGGAGCAGGAGAGCAGCACTGACGGTGTGCTACACTTTGTGCAGGTTTCTCCACTGGTAGACTCTTGAAATGCAGGAAGTCGGCTCAGAAAGCGATTGGACCACGCCGTTGGTCTCATACCTGAAAGATGGCGTCTTGCCAGACGGAAGAGAAGCCGCCAGAAAATTGAAGGTCCAGGCGTCAAGGTTTGTCCTGATAGAAGGAATCCTATACAAAAGGGGCTTCTCTCGCCCATACCTAAGGTGCCTGGGTTCTGAAGAAGCTGATTATGTCATGAGGGAAGTGCACGAAGGAATATGTGGAAACCATTCAGGGTCACGGTCACTGGCGCATAAGCTGATCCGCGCAGGATACTACTGGCCGACCATGAGGAAAGACACGCAGGCTTATGTTAAAGCTTGCGACAAGTGCCAGAGGTTCAGCAACATCGTCAGGCAACCCCCCGAAGAGCTGACTCTTATGACGGCCCCGTGGCCATTCGCTCAATGGGGACTGGATATCATGGGCCCATTCCCAACAGCGGTACGACAGCTCAAATTCCTTGTGGTAGGCATAGACTACTTCACAAAGTGGGTGGAAGCTGAGGCATTGGCAACCATCACGGAGAAGAACATACGAAGCTTCGTCTGGAAGTCTATCATATGCAGGTTCGGGATACCCAGGGTATTAGTCTCCGACAACGGCAAACAGTTTGACAATGGTCCCTTCCGGGAATTCTGTGCGCAGCTGGGAATAAAAAATCACTACTCTTCCCCGGCCCACCCCCAAGCCAACGGACAAGTCGAGGTGACGAACCGATCCTTGCTCAAAATTATCAAGACTCGGCTCGAGGGGGCAAAGGGGATATGGCCAGAAGAGCTGCCAAGTGTATTGTGGGCATACAGGACGACAGCAAGGACCCCCACAGGAGAAACACCGTTTAGGCTAGCCTACGGAAGCGAGGCAGTCATTCCAGCCGAAGTAGGACTCACAACCTACAGGGTCAACACCCATGATGAAGGACGGAACAACGAGGCCTTACGCCTACAGCTTGACTTGATCGACGAAGCAAGGACAGCAGCAGAGCAAAGGCTAGCCCGGTATCAGGATCGCATGGCTAAACATTACAACGCCCGAGTCAAGCACAGGGAATTCCAGGTCGGCGACCTCGTCCTAAGAAAAATCATGGGCGCTGCTAGGGACCCATCCCAAGGAAAGCTCGGCCCCAATTGGGAAGGGCCCTACCGAGTCACAGCACGGCAAAGGAAGGGCACCTACCATCTGGAAACACTGGAGGGGCAGAAGCTGCACCACCCGTGGAATGCCGAGCACCTACGTAAGTACTACCAGTAAGAAAGAATAGCAGCCCCCAACTTGTAACTAGTCTGTAGTTGATATACCTTTATGTATTCCTGGTTTTTAAAAGGGCATGTTTTCCCCTCCCAAAAAAAAAAAAAAAAAAAAAAAATATGCAAGACACAGAAGTTTATTCAAAGTTTCTCCTACTATTACAAAATGTTGAACATGCAAAGTATAAAGCCTCACCAAATTCGACGACGGCATAAAAGCGTCAGGCACCCAGCTGACGGCTTAAAAGCCACTGCGATTTCCCAAGTGGAAAACATAAAATGCCTAAGTCTAAAAGACGACGGCCCAAATTCGACGACGGCATAAAAGCGTCAGGCACCCAGCTGACGGCTTAAAAGCCACTGCGATTTCCCAAGTGGAAAACATAAAAAGCCTAAGTCTAAAAGACGACGGCCCAAATTCGACGACGGCATAAAAGCGTCAGGCACCCAGCTGACGGCTTAAAAGCCACTGCGATTTCCCAAGTGGAAAACATAAAAAGCCTAAGTCTAAAAGACGACGGCATAAAAGCGCCAGGCACCCAGCTGACGGCTTAAAAGCCACAAGGTTTTCCAAATGGAAACACCCAAAGCCCAAGTCTAAGGATGACGGCATAAACGGCGACGGCTCAAAGCCAACTACATCGTCTTATAAGGCTAAAAGCCAAAGCCTAAGTCTAAGGATGACGGCATAAATGGCGACGGCTCGAAGCCAACCACGTAACCCTAAAAACATTAAATGCCAGAGCCCAAGTATAAGGACGACGGCATAAATAGTGACGGCCCAAAGCTAACTACGTTACTATAACGAGTTGGAAGCTAAAATCTCGTGAAGGGTGACGGTTCAAATCCACCTACATTATTACTTATGACGGCCTGTTATATTGACGGCTCAGTATATTGACGGCTTATTATATGAAGCAACACACACAAGCAAGATTTAAAAACAGCATATGAATTGAAATAAGATATAAATTGAAACAAATGTTTTGCAAGTCAACATTGTTCTCGACGGCCCATAAATTGACCGTCTTACAAAGAAAATCATTACAAAAATTCTCCACAGAAATTACAACTCTAATGAACGGGGGAATCAACTACATTGACTTCTTCTTCAGTTTGGACATTGACGGTTGTCTCGGCGTCATCATCAAGGGTCCCGTCCCCTTTCTCATTCTGACGAGCTGCGGTCTCAGAAACGGCCTGGATGACGGAAGTTTGTGCCTGGCCGCCGTCAAGGGACACCTGAGAGAGATCCGTCTCCGGATAGAGGGCCTTCACCTGACGGACGGCCTCATCAAAACCGTCCGCCATAAAGCCGCCAAGCTCCGTCAGATACGCCTCGGAGTCTCGGTACTCTATGATCGCGTTGTCCTTGGCCTGACGGAGCTGATCCTTCATTGACTGGATCTCCAGCTCCTTATCCGCAAGGACCGTCTGCAGATTCTCCGTCTGCTTCTTATACTCCAGCCGATCCTCCTTGAGAATGGAGAACTTCTTCTCCATTTTCACCTTCCAGGCCTTATACTGCATCAGCTCATCCTCCACCTCCGTGGTCTTCGCTTGAAGACGGTTCATGGCCGTCTCCTCACGGACATAGCGGTCCATCAGGCCCTTCATCATGACGACGGCCTGAAAATCAGAAACACCAAGTCAATATGACGGTGAGGACAAATCTATACATTCATAAAACCGACAGCGATTGAAAATTACTTACCTGGGCCAAGTTGAAAAGGCCCGTCTCCCCCATGGCCTCGGTGGAATGGTTCCCGATGTCCTCATAATCCTCCGCCGTCAGTATGGAGGACAACTTCTCGATTGCGTACTTCGAATCCTCGCGGAGGAGGACGGGGGGCTTCTCGACGGCGGGTGGGGGGCCACTCGTCATGAGACCCTTCCCCTTGCCGTGTTTGACAGGGGCCTTCCCTCCATCCGCCTCTAGCCCGATGACGGTCTCGGGGGTGGTCTTTGGCTTTTTGGGTGGACGGTCCCCCTCCTGGTCTTGCTTTCTCTTAATGACGGGCACCTTGGGCACGCCCGTCCCTGCAGCTTGGTTCTCCCTTTTCCTTGCAGCTGCTTGCTGCTTAATCAAGGCCCTCCTCTTCGCTTCGTCCATCTCTGCAGAACAAGACGGCACATGAGTTGTTTAGAAGGCAAGAGAAAAATGACTAAGTATAAAATTCAGGTGAACGGACATACGTTTCCTGACTTGTGTTTCGTACTTCAAGGCTTCCTCGGACGGTTCAGGCCCGTCGCAGTGCCAGCAGATGGTCTTCAGGCACACCAAATTAGCCCAAGACCTCTCCTTCAACTCAGACTTCTGAAAAATCCTCTCCAAGAAGCTCCAGTCTTCAATTGACACTTGAGGACGGTCTTGAGCTGAGAGAAGAAGACGGTTACATTATGACGGTGTGTAAAAAGACAGGAAAAATGGGAATAGGAAGAAAGGAACAAGGAGAGAGAGTGAACGGGCGAGTACCAGACGGGTTCAAGACACCCCAAGTGGTGTCGACGGGCATGAACTCGGTCTCACCAGGGTTCCCCATCCACTCATCCCCGTCCATGAAGAAGTACCTAGACTTCCAGTCCCTATTGGAGTCTGGAGTATCGCACACTAACCTTAATAATGGACCCCTCGCCAGAAAACTATACATTCCCCTGGATTTTTGTATCTCCACCGGACGGTAGCAGTGGAAGAATTCCTTCACCGTCAACCTTTTCTTCCCCTCGGACATGGACCCGTACAACACCTCTACCCCTATAAAGACCCTCCAGGCGTTCGGGGAAACTTGGCTGACGGATAGTCCTAGGTAGTGAAGGAGGTGACGGTGTAGTAGGGTCAGTGGAAACCTCAGCCCTGCCTTGAGCATCTGCTCGTATACTCCGACACCCCTGACCCCACGGTAGTAGCACTTCTCTCCTGGGTGGGGTAGACGGAGGGGTATATTGTCAGGAATCTGGTATTTACTTCTAAGTGTTTTGAAGTGTGACTCCTTGATTGTGGAGAAGAAATCATTCACCGTCCACAGAGAGAGCATAACGTACTTCCTCATCCCGTCACTACCTACGACGGATTGGACTTGGGGCTCGTCCCCCTCTATACCGTCACTAAGGTTGCTCTCTGCCCTATCACTACTCGACGGAGAAGAGGTGGTAGACGAGCTCTCTTCACTCGAGGAGGTTGTGGCTGCAGGATCCTTTGGACCCGACGGTTTAACTTCATCGTAGCCCGCTCCGTCACGGACAAACGACTGATTACTCGACGCGTTAGACATGTCACCTACATGTGACGGAAAACCCTAAGTTCAATCGACCTAAAGACACTGACGGTGGAAAAAGAACAAACAAGCAGTAACTACTTACCGGTTACTTGCGCTGTGAAAGATGAAGTTGACGGTCGCTGGGATGTGACGGATGCACAATGGTTGACGGATAGAGTGCTTTTCTGCTAGGTGAACGGATGCTCTCTGATGTTTTGTTTTCAGTTAAGAGTGAAAAATGAAAGAAAAGATGGAAGGCTTTTATATGAGAGAAATAGCGGGAGACGAAGGGACGCCTCGGTCTGAGCACACGGCCCGCGAGTTGACGACGCGTGTCCTGCATTTATTACCAGACATTTATTACTGATGCCAGCCTGTCTATTCGACCCTTGCTGCGGGTTGGACCGTCACCCCATTAGCCCGTCCTTAGTGGGTTCACGGACTGATGGGCTGAGGGGGCACCTGATTGGGATAAAATCTCCCACCAGACGACGGTAGGCCACACTCGCCGACGGTTAGATCTGTGACGGCTGAAATACCCGACGGACGTCAGAGCTCGACGACCCCAATCCTAGGGGGGCGACGGGAGAAGGCAGACGGGTGCTGGTATCGGGCATTGAGACCAGTCTTGCCACGTGCGCTTCGCTGGAAAGAGTGAATCTTGTCGTGTACGCTGCTTAGCCAGATATCTTGCGAAGCACGCCTCCCACCCCCAAGAAGGGAATCGTGCCCAACACGCTTGGCTACCCCAGAAGAGTCTTGCGTCCCACGCTACTCGAGGGCAATTTCGGTACAACGATGTCTTCTCCAGCACGCCTTGTCCAAAGGCCATTACCACTACTATAAATACCGCCACTTCCTCCAAAAATCAGGGTACGTATACTAAGACCCGACTCTGGCACTCTGGAGTTGTGTAAAATTCTAACTTAACTATCGGAGGGTCGCTGGCCGGTACCACACCGGTACTTCCCTTTGAGGTTTTTCCTACTTGTGCAGGACCGTCCGGAACGCGCGCAAACCTTGCAGCTCACTGGTTTGATTCTTGACATCATCAAGTATTTTTCTTGAATGGTTGTGCTACCATTCTCACAGGTAGTCCATAATAATTTTGATTAATATATTTCTCTGTTGGTATTTTTAAACCCCGCACCCCCCCCCTCCCCAAAAAAAAAAAAAAATCTTAAACCCTGTATCTGTCATTCATCATAGAAATGGTGTAATAACAAAAAATCAAGTTTGTGTCATGTCAATAGTTTTCATTCGGGATCAATTGGGCACTGGGAGACTAGAGCACCCTATTGCATATGATCATTGATTGAGCCTCTCAATCCATTCTCCTGTCAAATTTGTGTGGAGTGCCAGTTAACATATTAATGATTTTATATATATATATATATATATATATATATATAAATAAAATAATCCATTCTTTGGATCCACTAGGGGTTGTGTCAGGCATTTGTGCTTAAGTTATGTGATTCAACCCACAATAGCAGTACAATTCATTCTGCAGTACAGTCCAGTTACTGCACACTCAGACGCACACTCATGCAGGCACACACGCACCCCTCTGTAGCAATATACGCACCACCTGTGCACACACACACGCACACTCTCCTGCACACCCTTACACACATAGCTGTCACACCTACACACGCACACCCTTGCAGCAATATACGCACCACCTGTGCACACCCTTGCACCTACTTACAAATATCTACAAATATCCACCCATGCATACCTTTACAAATATCCACACTGTCACACTACAGTACCTATCATTTAAAATGTTTACTCATTTTCTTTATTGTGATTTATCTAATTTATTGCTATAATATTTTAGATGATATTCTTATGAATTACAATGATCATATTGATAATAGTGATGAATATCATTCTTATGATGTGGAAAACGATGAATATGATGATGAGGAATTATATGATCTTGCTGTTGCTGGATGTCATGTTGCAGTGACATATTATATGAAATATATTGATAAACAACTTTGCAAAGATTTTGAACAAACTGGCTATATGTGATTGATGGATTGTTTGACGGGTAATGAAGTGAAATGTTACGAAATGTTTAGAATAAAGCCACATGTTTTCCTTCAATTGTGTAATGTTTTACAACATACATATGGGGTTCAACACACAAGGCATATTAGGCTTGAAGAGTCAGTAGGTATATGTTTAATGATACTTGGACAAGGAGCTTGTTATAGGATGGTTCAAGAACATTCTGGTGAGACTATACATAGACATTTTCATAGAATTCTTAAATGCCTTAACATAATGTCAATGGACGTCTTGAAGCCTTCTGACCCTACATTTAGTGTAGTTCCAAGACATATATAGAAGAATTCATTGTACATGCCACATTTTCAGGTATTCATTTCATACATTTTAATTTCTTTCTAATATTTGTTAGGATTATTTCCTAAGTATCTAAACTTTATATTCTATTTTAGGACTGTACTGATGTCATTGACGGTACACATATCCAAGTTGTTGTTGGAGACGACAAGAAAGCTTCATATTATAATAGAAAGGGCGTGACATCTTTTAATGTGATGGCAGCATGCGATTTTGATTTACTTTTCACATTTGTTATGGCTGGATGGGAGGCACATGATACATGCATTTTCTTAGAAGCTATTCGTCGACAATCTATCAACTTTCCAAAACTACCACCAGGTATATAAAATTTTTATATATTAAATATATATGAAGGATATTATTTATGTACATCTTACATTTTTTTTTCTTTTACTAGGAAAATATTATTTAGTTGATGCTGGATATCCCATAAGGAAATGATATTTGCCACCTTATAAGGGACAGAGGTATCATCTTTCAGATTTTCGATGAGTTGGTCGAGGGAATCACATAGAAGAGAGGTTTAATTATGTTCACTCATCACTTAGAAGTGCAATTGAGCGAACTTTTGGAGTGTGGAAGAATAAATGGAAAATTTTGAAGCAAATGCCACCTTATGACATTAAGCACCAAAGAAACATTATAGTTGCTACTTGTGTTTTGCATAATTTCATTAGAAAACATGATAGGGAAGATGAGGGATTCAATTGAGATAAACATGGCTTGGATAGACCAAGAAGCAATAGTAGTGGAGAAGGTAGTAGCAGACAGGCAAACGTTGAAAATATACAAGATGAGGAGATGAAATTTGTTCGTGACAAAATAGCTCGATCCATTTGCGGGTTGTAAACAATATTTTTATTATTTTTGTTTTGGTGTTTTGGTTTTTAATTTTTCGGATAAGAACTTTTTTATTAATATAATGGATTGTCTAGTATTGATATTGTTGGCAATTAACATTTTAATATAATTATTTTCCTAATTAGTCTAATATCTTTTTCTTGATGAGTTATTTTTAATATTTTAAATTTGATAAACTTCTCTCCGTGAATTTCAACAACGAAAACATCATTATTGTTGTTATTATTAATGTAATTGTTAAGCTTAATTACATATTTTCAATAATAATAAAAACACTGATCATAGGAAAAATGACAATAAACACTTTTTAAATCAGCTTCAAAAAGTAGTTCAGTCCTTTTTTGGAATTTACACTCAAAACAGTTATTTTTAAAACAGCTTATCCAAACGCTTAATATGGCTTTAAAAATAGAAAACGCATATTTCACAATTTTACCATACACTTATCTGTGATTTTTAAAATAGAGTTTTCAAAACGCACGTTTTAAAAACTCTAATTTTTAAAATGCACATTTTGAAACAGCTTATCCAAACAGGCCCTAATTTGATGAGTGTGGATTTATCGAACTCATGAACTTGGTAGTGGCAAATCAAATATTTTAGTTGGGTACTTCCCTGCAAACCAAAAGCATGTACCACCCACCGCCAAGAAAAAACAAAAAAGAAGAAGAAGAAGAAAATTCCACTGGCAGATTTTCCCTTCTTCCTCTTACCATATACAGACAAGTATATACCTATCAACAACAAAAATATATATATAGAGGCAAGTACATGGTCACATGCCTATACAGATTAATAATATTTAACTTCGGTGTGTGAGGTATCTAACATTTCTTTTCTGAGCTGTCACCGATGGCCTAAGTTGGGATCTTTTGCATTACATAACGCTCCTGCATGCATTTGTATTAGATGTAGACAACTTCATATTAGCTGTTCTCCTCTTACGTTACAGTGTAAAATTTTCTCATGTTTGTGGCAACATTTGGCTAACCTAGTGCAAAATCCTCTATTACACAATAATTAGCTGGATGTATAGATTTGTAGCTCTTGTGCACACCTTGCTATGGTCAACTCTTCTTGAACTCAGTCTCATATTGAAAAGCTTTGGAGAATTCCTCACTGAATTAAGTGAGTGTATCCTCCTTGTGATACTTCAGGTTTCAGGTTTGTAATTTCCTGTTTCTTTAATCTAAGGATTGTGGGGTTGAAGGACTTCGTGTATGTGTGCGTGCCTTTTTTTTTTTTTTTTTTCTTCTGTTAATCCAAATTTTTCCTTCCATCTGTCGTTATGATGCAACATTGTTATATATTTCTGTTCTTGAATATAAGTCATCGTTTATTGTTGTTAATTTTTTAATTAAACAAGTTATCATTTATATTTTCTTTGCAACAAGATGATACCTATTGGTGCAAGGTTGGTAGGATTAGCCACATTTTACTCTCTTTTTTTCTTTCCTTTTAAAAAAAAAAATTTAGGTTTATGTTGGTAGCATATTTTCTCTATTCTGACGTTAATATTAAAAATTTATTTATAATATTCCTTGATTTTGTTAAAATTCCGAAGCAAAAACCTATGGGTTTTAACAAGTTGTTGTCCAAATAGGTTCTAGTATTAATATTAACATTGAACTAAAGTCTTTATAAGGAACTTTGGATTGAATATCAACTGAAATAAAAAGAAACTTATTAGTATATTGTCTTGATAATAAAGAGTAATTATCAAGGAATAGACATTTTAGAGATTTAAAAAAAAAAAACTAAAGATATAATTAGTTCAAAAATTTTTTTTAAATGTCTATTAAAGAAAGTTACATTACAAAATAAGTCTGATATGTGAATTATTAAACTCATAGCTTAAGTTCAATGTTAATAGCCTTGACCAATTGAACTATGATTATTTTATCATTAAAAAGTAAATAAAAAAAATTTAAAACAAGAATTCATGCAAAACAATAAATGAATCTGTGTGATAAAATGGGCTGGACTGGCTGTCTCTGGTCTATTTGTTTTATCCTGGGCCGGTCCTCTTGCTGACTTGGGTTTGATCCTTGTTTTTAGTTTTTGCAGTCGCCTGGGCTTTAAAAAAGTAAAAAAAAAAAAAAAAAAAAAAACAAATCAGAGTGAGATTGTGACAGCGTGAAATTACGCGCTGAAAATGAAGGTGGTGCTGACAACTTCTCATCTACTTAATTCGATTACCAGCCATCCACACAAACACAGCTCTAACTCAAGGGGAGCTCTCTCTCTTCATGGTTGAGCCTTAAACGACAAGAATATGGCTATCTCTCTGAATTCAGTCGTGGGTTTCAACTCAACGGTAAATCTATGCTCCCTATTTCTCTCTTCTAACTCAAGCTGCAAAAAATTGTTCTTCTTTCTATGCATGTCTTAATAAGTTGAGTTTAGTTACTTTAGTCATGTTAAATTTCATTATCTTTTTTAAACTTTTCAACTGGGTGTTTAACTGATATTAGTTGTGAATTATAGTGGGAATTGAATGGTGGAATAGCTCAAAGAAAAGAAATAAAAAAAAAATTGGATAAGGTAAGAAAGCTTTTTAAAGTGTAGCCAACCTCAAATGGTTGGGATTTAGCTTTATTACACTTTAGTTTGAGGACTCAATGTGATCATTAAAGATTTTACTAGTGGTTCCAGCAAAACATGTTGGAAAGTTTCAAGTGGCTATATATTGATTCCAGAGTTAACTGTATCCTTAGATTATGATTCTTGAATTATAGAGGGGTAAAGTCTCTTTCACTTTCTCTTTTAGTGAAGAAAGAAGTGGGGTTTAGAGTCAAGCTTTTACTAAACTTTGAAGGGATGGTTGAGGTTGCTGATAACGTTTGGTGGACTTTAGCACTTCTTATATGAAGTTTAAGGGTAAAATTTAGATTTAGTTTCTTAGGTGCTTTACCTTAGGTTCATGTATTAAATTCAATGTAACATGCACAATGTTATCTTTCCTTAATTAGGACACTTAAAATTCTATGCGGCCATGTGTTTTAATTTAATTGGAAAATCTAAGGTGTGAGACCTGAAAAATTGTACCTAAAATTTACCCGAAGTTTAAATATTTGTAGCATGATTTGGTCAAATGCAATGGTTGGGCATCCTCGTATGTCCTGCACAATATCTTGCTCTAAAAATTATGTATGATAATGAAAATGAGTGTCTGTTATTTACCCTCATAGGGCAAAGGCCATTGAATGCGATTCTGGGTGTTACCAGATGTAGTATTAAACACTTACTGTAAATATGTTCAATGTATCTGTTATAAAATGGAAATTGGATCTGGGGTTTAAGAAATCATCGGCACAATAGTCCACAGATGAAGTTCCATTTTCCTGGAAAATGAGCTTTCAAGCAAAATCCTTTGGAATAAGAAAGAAATGCTTTCAAAGATAGGTTGGATTGTCAACTTAATACTTGTAATTTCTTTATAAAGGGTGCCTTAAAAAAAAAAAAAAAATCTGTGATTCACTTCTTGGCCTGCAATAAGGAGCTGCTTGAACATTGTGATTAGCCAAAATTCAGCCAAAAATTGTTGCATTCATGGTTTCTCAAAATAACATGTAGCTCTTTGCCTATTGAAATGTTATATCCACAATCAATCCAAAATTTTTTTATTCTTTGTTGCTCAGATACTATCAGTCCATAAATTGGTTCAACCCAAACCAAAATGCATTGAAAAACCTTCCATGATGAATGCATATCAACTACAAAGCGATGTATAAAATCAATATCAGTTATTAAGATTATCTCGGTTAGATTGTAGTATCTTTTAACAACTAGATTGATTATGAACTGCTTGTCTTATACTTTGTTTTTATGTTCTTCAATTTTTTTGATGATATATGCCTTTCTTTTTCCTTTTGATACCACAATTATGCCTCTTCCTATAAAATGCCATCTATGGCGGTATTTTGTATGTAACTTTTCAGGTCTTCTTTCAGGTTAAGCCTTCTATTTCCTTTTTTCATCAACACTGTAGAAACTTCAAATAGACTTGATCGAAGAGAATTTTTGATATAAATGCCTTCTTTTTGCTAATTCATCATTATTATAAGATACATCTAAATGCAGCAGCAGGTATTAGTAACAAAATTGTAAGAGCGTTGTAGCTCAGTAACATTACCCAGTTATCCCATAGAGGAGAATTTGGATTCAAATCCTCTCACCCTTGTTGTAAGCAGGAAAAAAAGTATTAGGAGTAACAAAATCAGAAACTATTTGATGCATTATTTATTATCATTTGGGAACTGAGTTTCATAATATTCACATTTATGATTTTATATTTTAATGTGATCTAGATATATCTGGGTGACTATTATTTCCCTTGGTTGTTTTTTTCTCCATTAGCAGCTGCAAGCCAATTACCAAAATGTGTCAAGATCTTCTATTGGAGCTTCAGTATCAAAAGCCTCCCAATTTGCATCCTTCTCAGGAAAGTTGGGGTCTGGTAGTCTTCTGAAGGAAAAAAGATTGAGCCTTTGTTTTTCAGTTGCCAATAGTGATAGTCTTACCACAAAAACCAGTGATGAGGGTTCTGGAAATGCAGAAAATAGTCAGTTGCAAGATAGTATTAATAATGACTCTGGGTCTCAAGCCTCTGAAGCCTCTAATGGATCAACAGTTTCTTCAGATTTGAAGCAGAAGACACCATCATCATCTCCAAACCTTCAATCCACGCTGAAAAGGTCACCACTAACAGCAAAAGAGAGACTAAGGGCTGCCCGGGTTCTCAACCGTTACTCAGAATCAAAGGCTACTAAGTCAGAAATGGGCAGCAAAGTATTGGACGCTCTAAGAGAAAGTGATCGTGGGAAGAAAAGATCTGGGCTTCCAGAGGCCCCTACAAACTTATTTGATGACAGCAAGCGAGGAATGCCAAAGCAGGGCTTAACTTTTCAGTTTCCAGGAGGTGTTGAGCTGCTTGCTATTGTCGTTTCATTTGTTTTAATAAGTACAGTGATGTTTGCTACGACATTCATTGTGTGGAAAGTTGGTGCCATCCATTTTAATGAGTACTAAGGTGGAGAGCAGTGAGGTACTGCGTTATGGACAAATCACATTTTTAAAGTATATGTGTAAATCACAAGTTAGCTGAATTTCAGGTACTTTAATTAGATGCTCATCTTGTGCAAGGGTAGGATGAATCTTTTTTTTCAGGCAAGATACATATACTTGAATGTAAGAAAGATTTGCTCAGTCAACAGTTATACATCAGTGATCAACATTTTCTGCTTGGAGTGCTTCTTTTTTCTTTATTTTTTTTTTCAAATTACTACAAGCAGAGAGGGGATTTGAACACAAGTTCTCATTGGGAAATTGGGACAATGCTACCGAGCTTGGACAGCTTTTGTAGCTTCATATAAGTGAAATTATTATGATAGCATGGCCAAAATGGCCAAGTCCTACTATTTGGCATATTGGCGAAATATGCAGAGAAGTACCACTGATTACGAAATAATTAGAGATTTATCACTTTTTTAAAACTCGAGTGTGTGAAACTCGAGTTACACGGCAAAATCGAGTTTCATGAAAAATAGCCACCAATTTTTTATGTAACTTGAGTTCCATAAAAAATAGCACGACAAACTTGATGGCTATTTTTTCGAAGAACTCGAGTTTCTGAAACTCCAGTTACACGGCAAACTCGAGTTTCACAAAGAGTAGTTATCTATATATATTTATAAAACAGTTGAAAATTCTTATATATTTTGCTAAATAGTGATATATGGCCATTTTGGCCATGATAGCATAGCTTAATAAATTCCTTGAGCTAACTCCCTTCTAGAATTCTTAGCTACTTGAAAGTAGAAGACAATTATTTCACCTGTAATAAGTTGTATTGAACTTGGCCTTTGTCCTTTGGGATTTTTACTGCACGTGGTGGTTAACCATAATCTGAGTATCAGATGTTGTTTCTTGATTTCTCCATAGATTTGTCTGGCATTAATATTTATACACTTAAGTACTTGTGTACCTGCTCTTTTAATAGCCATATTATCAGATATTTACTATTATAGGAAGGAAAGTTATAGCCAAAGTACTTGTGTACTTGCTCTCTTAATAGCCATTTAATCGCTCAATGGATTGAGATCCGATGCAATAGCCCTTGCAATAGAATATCAACGATTGAGATTAAAAGTTACAAAAGTCACTTTTAATCTCAACCCTTAAATATATTTTTTTTAACCTTCAATTTTTCACTGTGTCACTTTTACACATTATGTTTTTCACCTTTCTTTCACGCACCGTGGTTAATTGCACGGTGCAGTACCTTGTTGCTATTGCATCAGATCAATCTGACGCTATATAATGCCAACATCAGTGTGAACACTGAACATGGATCAACCAATCCAAGATCTTAACTTATTTGTTGTGTGATCTCCCTTCACGTTTATCGCATCTTTCAGGTTCTTCTACATTGCCAAATTCTCCAAATTGAGCCGTTAAAGTGTTTGACAAATTGCGTTTCAATTTTTTCCCCCCTTGAAAAACTAGTGAGAATGCCCAATTATTGGAGAATCTTGCTTAGGCATGATCATACCGGTACCTACCATTGATAAAACCAATGCCTAAGGAGGCTTAGATCGGAATAAAATATCTCATGAGATCACCCTTTCACAGAATGCGAGATTTACAAACGTGAGACCAGATTTGATATGAAAACCAACTTCGTGCTCCAAGAAGTGAAACTCTAGCTAAATACATTATGTACCTAAGATATAGCGCATAATTTTATGATGGATCTTGCCGACAGAAAATCTTGCTAGTTGAAGCAAAGGGACCCAAAAAGCCCAGATTCATATGTCCCAAGTGGATTAAAGTATACAGGAAGAAGATACGAAAATCATAAACACCACACAATTTTGAGAGAGTACTTTGCAAATTGAGAGGTTGATCAGAGGTCGTATCAATCTTGAAGGTCTTTCTTTATGGTGATTTACAATGTTTCATTGAGAATGGGGGCCTACATTGTGACACGGAGGTTGATTGTAATTTAAGCTCTCTTGTTTGCTTGTGTAGGACAACCTTAATCATAGAGAACATATGGAAATCGACAAACCGAGCCGCTATAATCAAGTGACCTTCCTTAAGAGTTCTTTTTCATCAAAGTGATAGAAAAATTCCAAGCCCCACAAACCCTCGAGCTGTAAAGGGTTGAGCCTGAAAGCTCCACCTTGATATAATTTGCATAGTTCCTATGTTAGCTCCAGTTGCTAAACACCCTGTCCTCCACAACATAGATAAGGTCAAAGGACAACCCAAAAAAAAGAAAAGAAAAAAAGAGTCAATTATCAAGACATGTTGAGCACCCCGATGTCTAGTTTCGTCATCTTGCCATTAGTTTTAGTATATTTCAATTTTCAAAATAACAACATTTTGGTGGATTTAACTGTACAGATTTAATGGAAGGATTACATTGAAGATGAACGGAAGCTAAACATTGAAATGAAATAAATAAATAAAATTTAATAGCATCGTTTCGGTGGATTTAACTATACATATTTGACGGAATGATTACATTGAAAATGAACAGAAATTTACCATTGACCATTGAAATGAAATAAATAAATAAAATTTAAAATGTGATTTTTAATTTAGCCTAAAATCTAATAAGTATGGTAGACTACTTGTCATGATAAAATGAAGACCTAGCTAGTAAAGTAGTAGGTTGTAGTTCAATCGTACTTTTTACCCTTCCCCTAAAAAGTAGGAAAAAGAGAGAACAGGTCCTAGAAATAGAACAAACCGCAATGGCTGGTAATTCTTGTATGGTAGTGTGATAAAATTAAAATGCTTTCAGTGCATCACAACAAAATTGAAGACCCTTTAAATCTACCTCAGTCAGTAAGTAAATCTTTGGTTGCACTCACACGGAAGAAACACTTTTTTTTTTAGGATTCATCCATTTCTATTTCCATGCTACTGTTTCATTTTTTTTGGGGGGGGTAGGGTCTAAGTTTAGGTAAGAGTGAGTCTTAATACTTTGCAGGACAAACATCTTTTTCTCTTTCTAAAATCCACAAGATCCTTTTGAGCATAGTACTATAGTTGCCTGTTATGTTTATCAACAAAGTTTTCATATTGACGTGACAGGGAGATAAGGCCAAACATGATTTTCATTTTGACCAATTAAAGGTCACTGAATTACACACCAATCACATTCAAGATAAGAAGGTCACAGCACACACATTATAAGCGCAAGAAACAGTAGTAGCTGTATAATGTGCCATAAAAATCAGAGAGTTGGAGTTGGAATTTTATTAGCAAGTCTTTGTTGATTTATTGGCCATGGAAAATTTCTATCATGGTGGCTGGCCTGAAGAGGAAAATTGGGCTCAGTGTCATGCTCCACTAAACAATGAGTCTTCCTATCTAGTCCCGTGGCCAGTACCACCTCATGTATCAGCCTCTACCAGATTCCAATTTCATGGGTTACCTTCTTGGTCTATGCCAATTGAAGGAGTTGCAGATGATGGAGGAGGTGCCACTGCTTCCAGTTCCAAGAGCCATAGCCAAGCAGAGAAGCGGCGTCGAGACAGGATTAATGCACAACTTGCAACTCTTAGGAAACTGATCCCAAAGTCTGATAAGGTGAACAAAAATTCTCTTTCACAAAAACACGCATCACACAAAGATGCACACTTAGTCTTAGTCAAGTCAACTTTCATTTTCAGTTGGTAGATTCAGCTTTTCACTCAAATAAATGAGTATTTTACATGGTTTGATGCATCAATTCGATCATATATGAATGTCATATAATGTCCAAAAAAGATATTAACTTGTATAATTCTAGTAAAGTCCATGTAGGGACATTCAATAAGATTGGAACGATACAGAGAAGATTAGCATGGTCTGTGCACAAGGATGATCTGCATAAATTGAGGATTGGTCCAAATTTTTAATGATCAAAATTGTAGATAACCATATAGAGCATGCCTTAACATGTTGAGATCATTAGCCCTTTTGAGAAAAAAAAAATGGTTTATTACTCAGATAATGTTTCTGCAACTTGAGTGCTTGACTTAATTCTTATGTACACATATGCTATTCATATGTTCCGATCTCAAATGATCAATATTTTGTTATGTGCAGATGGACAAGGCAGCTCTATTAGGAACTGTAATTGACCATGTGAAGGATCTCAAGCGAAAAGCAAATGAAGTCAGCAAAGCCTGCACACTTCCAACAGAAGTAGATGAAGTAACAATTGACTATGATCTTGCTCAAGATGTCAAACCCACCAACGTTGATAACAACAGCAAGGACAATGTTTTCATAAGGGCTTCTTTTTGCTGTGATGATCGGCCTGAGCTGTTTTCTGAGCTCATCCATGTCCTCAAAACCTTAAGACTCACAGCAGTAAAAGCTGACATAGCAAGTGTTGGGGGCAGAATTAGAAGCATTTTGGTGCTTTGCACCAAAGAAACTGAAGTGGGTGTTTGCGTCAGCACACTGAGACAGTCACTCAAACTAGTTTTGAATAAAATTGCTTCATCATCTGTGCAATCCAACTATCGTATTAGAAGCAAGAGGCAGAGGTTCTTCTTGCCTTGTTCGCAATAATCTTGGTGATGGTGGTGGTGGTGGGGTTTGTACTATTTAGCACACCAGTGCACTGGACGGGACACAAAAGTGACACGTACACATTCATGTACATGAACATTTTTTGGTCACATCACACTTGTATCTTTTTTTACCATTTTCCCCATTGAGATATGCTTTGCACACGTACAATCCGGGTGGTGGCACAAGCTAGGCACGCGAATTATTATGTCGATTTGCTGCTATATAAAAAGAAGTGGACCTCATTGTACCAGTATGACCACTGTTTTGGTTTTGCTTCTTTAGTCTTTACCTCCCTCTCTCTCTCTCTCTCTCTAAAAAAAAAGGATTAGCTCCATTTATATTTTATCAAATCAGTAGCAGTAAGCAGCATAACACAATGCAACAATAGTCAAGGGCAATAATTTACTTATTATTCAGCCATAATTGAAAGAAGAATAGTTTAATTATTGAGCAAGGTCCACCACTGACAAGTTGTTTCATTTATTACGTGAGTGACATTTTTTTTTGGAACTATTAAAAAAAATCGTTTAAAATAGATAAATACTTGTTCTATTAAGAGCACTCACAGCAGTGGTGCTATATTGTTATATTGCTATTTTTTAGTTCTTCTAGTACTAAAATCAAGCTACAGTAGCGGAGCTAAATCTATTTTTTTTTAGCTCCACTGCTACAGTGTACATCTATAAATAGATGTGCATTGTTCATGAGAGCTAAAAAAAAAAAATTTATTAAGTTTCTCTCTCCTCTTCCATTAAAAAACTATTTTCTCTTTCTTTCTTTTTCTCTCTCTCTCTCTCTCTCCGGCTCTCTTCTTTCTTCTTTCTTCCTTCTCATTTTTTTTTCTCTCCCTTATCTACTCTCTGCTTCGTCGACTGGTCTAGATCTTCATCGCCGATCTTCATCATCATCGTCGATCTCTCTCTCTCCACCTTCTCTTCTTTCTTCCTTTTTCCTTCTCATTTTTTTCTCTCTCCCTCATCTACTCTTTGCTTCGCCGATCTGGTCTAGATCTTCATTGTCAATTTGGTTTGGATCTACATCACCGATCTTCATCTTCATCGTCATCGCCCACGTCACCGTCCCATGCCACCTACCCATCTCGCCGATTGAAGCTCCATTGTAGACCTAAGCTTCATCGTCGATTCAAGCTCCATTGTAGACTTGAGTTTGTGTTTGTGTTTGTGCTGGGTTTGTGCCGTGGGTGTGGTCTGGTTGGATTGTGGCCTGTGGATTAGTGGGTTTCGTGGATGTGGGTCGGTGGATTGTGGCCTATGGGTCGGTGGTCGTGGGTTGTTGATTCGTGGGTTGCTGTGATTGTCGTGGCGTGATTGTTGCCATGGTTTGCCGTGGTGTGCCGTGGTGTGATTGTTGCTGTGGTATGGTGGTTTGCTTGCTCTGTATCAGAGAAGAGAGAGACGAAGAGGAAGAGAGAGAAAAAGATGGAGATGATGATGTGTATATGATGATTATTTTATTGATATGATTATATTATTTTATTGTGTTAAAAGCTAAAATAGATCCACTGCTGTAGGATGTTTTGTAAAATGTATAGATAAAATAGATAAAGTAAGTTTGAGTGATGCTAAATAGCTAAAAATATAAATCTACTGCTGTGGATGCTCTAATGCTATTTTTATAGCTAAATTATAATAGATTTATTACTCAAATTTTCAATCATAATTACAAATTTTACGAGTAGGGTGAGGGAGGACTGAGGAGCCTCCCCATCCCTCTTTTTACCCAAAACAGAGAACTCAAAAGAGAAGAAATTGTAACTGGCGTCCATTGTTTACACTGATAAGCCCAAAATGCTAAATTGTGGGCCAAAGAAATATGCTGACAGCTCACATAGGGAAATGGACAAAAGGCCCAAACTTGATAGCTAACACAACTTTAATATCAAGCATTATGTTTTCAGTAGGGCAGGAGCTCCCCGACGAGTGATGACTGATGGTATCAAATAAACTGATTTATTTGAAAAAAATTAATTTATTTGCTTAAAATCATTTTTTGTCTCATTTTTAAGCAAATAAGCGCTGCCAAACGCACTTCACAGGGAAGCTAACTCTTTTTAACTTATTGGTTTATTTGATTAGGTACAACTTTTTAAAGTTATATGTTTTTAAAATATAATTGTACTTTTGTCTACTTTCAATAAGTAAATAAGATTTTAATTTAAAACAAAAAATGTTCATCAAACATTAACATGCATGCGGAGTCATTTTGCAACCGTCTAAACTTGTATCAGCTAAGATAATTATTGGGTTTCAGTGAGTTTAATTAATAAAGTTTTTTGTCATCAAATAAGATATCTGAATTCAAATACCACATACATTAAAAGTTAATTGATGTTTTAGCTTAATAATAAAGAACATGAAATGGTATTCATAAGTTATAAATCTATGTATGTATGTATTTAAATAAATAACCGAGTGAATCAATGCATTCAGTCCTACTCTTCCTCCATGACAAATATGTTATTGACTCTTATCAATTTTACTTAGCAGTCTCTTGAGTCTTGAAAAAAAAGAAATGAATTTGGTTTTGAGAGGGCTAGCTTGAGAAATTTCCAAGGCCCCGGCGACTGTTCCTTTTATAAATAGGCCTAATGCTAATCTTGCTATCTCAACATCTATGGCAGTTTTATTCTTAAAAAAAAAAAAAAAAAAAAAAAAAAAACTATGGCAGTTTGATGGATCGTGGACTCGTCCACCAAGAAGTACTCAGTCTATTTGCTAAGACGGCCTGAATTTCTGAGCTTCAAAAGCAAATTTATATTTGCTATATAGCCTAAAGCAATGTGTATAAAACATTATCAAGCCTCTGTTGGACCAAAACTTAACTAATTCCCTTTGTTTTTTTTTTTATACTTCTACAAGTTTATTTGTCCCAGCTCAATGTCAAGCTTACAAATGCATTTACAACATTTTTCACAACATGTTAAAATTATAAGTTGTAATTTCAATAGCATTTTTTTTTATGTATGCCTACTATTGACGCTTTTATTATGTATAAATTATAACAAATAATGTCGACAATTATATTGTAGTTCTAGATAGAGAATAGGATTAATAACATACTTTATTGAAATTTATTGGTTAGTCTTGTAGCATTAATTGCTCCCTCCTCTCATGTGAGGGGTGAGCCCTATCCATGGGACCCACCATGAGGCCCACCCCTCATGTGAGTGGGAAAAACAATGCTCCAAACTATCTAATAATTACACATGCTCTATTAGCTCCTATCAAAATAATATTACTAAACATCCATTTTCATGATTTGTTGATTTGTTATTTTGTTGGTTTAGATAGAGAATAGACTTAGTAGTAATCTATTGTCCTCTATCAAAAAAATATATATAACTACCGTATACTCTTAGTGCGATGGTTATTTCACAAGTATAAATGCTTGTGGGGTGTGGGGGGACAAGGGCCGGGTTCAAGTATTCAGGAAGGAGCTTCACACACATATACATTTAAATTAAGTTAGAGTAGAATTCTATCTTATATAAAATATATATATATATATATATATTACTATACATCAATATATAATATATATATATATATATATTTTACTATACATCAATATATTTTCATAATTTTTGTTGGTTTGTTATTTTGTAAACGTAGACAGAGAATAAGCTCTTTTTTATTTTTTATTTTTTATTTATTAGAAGATAGAGAATAAGCTGAGTAGTACTCTATTGGCCCCTATCAAACCAACACTACTACCTATCTATTCTCATAATTTATTGGATGGTAAGTGGTGGATAAAAAATGGTTTGCATTTTTTTAAAGAAAGAAAAAGTGGTTAGTCTATATAATCAGTAGCGAGTAAAGGCTGTTCATCACTGACAGTCACACAAATCAGTAGGCTATAAAATTAACCAAAAAAAAAAAGGGAAAAAAAAGAAGAAGTAAGTTACAAAATTAGGTTTGCAAATTAAGCGTGTCTCTAGATTTATTGGCCCGTGTACATCTCCAATGTCGCACTACCCGGAAACCTCATCTAATTCTGCTTCCTTTTCTAACTGCAACAGCATCATCATATGCATGCCGTTACAATATAATATCACACTATCACTCTTCCTCTTACCTAATCCCCCCCCCCGTAATCTCGGTATTCAGTTATTTGACACTTCTCCTCCCTCCCTCCCTCTCTATACACCTCCGTTTTCTCACCTCCAAGAAAAAACGGATACCCGTTACACGTTACGTCACCTCCATAATTTCAAAACCCCAAAAAAAGTAAGATAAATACTACAAGAGCGAGAGACCTAACCTAACTGCCCAAAAAAAAAAAAAAAACTTATAGATTTCTTAGGAAAGTCCGTTATCTTATCAGTTAAAAAAAAGTGGAGGTAGTTATAACCCCCACTTCTCTCTCCAACCACTTCTCTCTCTAAAAGTGTGAAACCCCATGCACATTAAAAAAAAAATGAATGAAATTACAGAAACAAACGCGGTTGGGTTGTAATGCGAGCAAAGTAAACAGACTTTAACTTCATATGTATAAAAAAGATATTCGTTATATCAAGTAGCGGTTTTGCGGTTCACACCAACAACCCCTTTCTCTTTTTCTTTTAAGTTTTTTTTTGTTTTTTTTTTGTTTTTTTTTTTTTTGGCAGAGATCAGATTATGATGATGAAAATGGAGAATGGCGGTGGTGGTGATAGGATCAAAGGATCGTGGACCCCACAAGAGGATGCGACGTTGATGAAGCTAGTGGAACAACATGGCCCGCGTAACTGGTCTCTGATAAGCCAAGGAATTCCTGGTCGGTCGGGGAAGTCGTGTCGTTTAAGGTGGTGTAATCAGCTGAGTCCCACGGTGCAGCACCGTCCTTTTACGCCTGCGGAGGACGCTATCATATTCCAGGCCCACGCAGTCCACGGTAACAGGTGGGCCACCATAGCGAGACTCTTGCCGGGGCGTACCGACAACGCGATCAAGAATCACTGGAACTCCACTCTACGACGTCGTCGCGGCGGGAATGGGTCCGAGTTGGAGTCCGCTTCGTCTGAGTCTAACTCGGCGGTGAAGCGCTCGGATGCTGGCTCGACAGAGTCGGACTCGGGGCTTAAACGGCAGCGTTTAATGGGTGGTGGTGGTGGGTCGCCAGAGGAGAATAGTGATTTGGTTGTGGGGCCACAGACTTCTCTGACGCTGTCACTACCGGGTGGTGGTGGTAGTGGTGGTGGTGAGAGTGTGATAACGTTACCTGCGGTTGATGAGAAAATGAAAGTGACGGTTGAGGAAGAGAACGAGGAAGAGGAAGAGGAAGAGACGTGTTTGGTGACGATCATGCAGAAGATGATTGCGGCGGAGGTCAGGAATTACATGGATAGTTTACACTTACATTCCCAGAATGGACCCGGTCCTGATTGTGGGCCACCGGCCCAAAAGGGTTCTTAGTTACAGTAATAATCTATTGCTCTCTCTTTTTTTCTGCTAAAAATTTTCAGTTTGGCTGGTGTTTGAATCGGAACCTAGGAAATGAAATGAGAACTTCAAAGCATGATTTAAGTAATTTCAAATGTCTCTTTCATTCGTGTGTTTTAGTATTCTACTTTTATTAGTTAAGATCATGTTTGTTTTCAGATTTCCTTTATTTTGTTTTATACTGAAGATAAAAAATGGATCAGAATTCCCAAAGGTGGGGTCTTATGGACGCAAAATATCTTGAATTACTGTGATATTTTAATTTAATTTACTTATAATAACCAGTTCTAGATAAAGAACAAAGCTTGGGTATAATTTATAATTGTTATTAAGGAGATTGTCTTGCTCGCCTAGGCTCTAAAAGGCGAGCACCTCACTAAAAGTGCTTTAGGGACGCTTTGCCTCACTCTGTTTGCCTTTGATTACTGTGATTGTTAATAGTTTGCATTTTTTAATTAGAAGATTAACACACTTTATAAAGTGACTAGTTGGACCTGTAAACAATGCAAGGAGCACTTGACGCTAAAATGATGTCAAGTGGAAGGATTTAAATCCTAGATGATTATATTAGTATACTCGAGAGAGCTTAAGCTTATTAAAGTACAAGACTTTTGGTTACCATAAATCGGAATGTGGTTAACTTGTTTGCATTACTATTCACAAGTAGATCTTCTTGTGCGCTACTAGTTATAGGTGGATTTTGTTACATTGAATGTAATGTAAACTAGTTACATTGCAAGTGAGTCAATATTATTAAACCATAGGTTATGACAAACTTGAGGTGTATGCAAAAGGGACTACAATTAGGTAAAAATATCATTTCTGAGAGATTGTGTGTTAAAAGAGTGACACACTTAAACAAGTTAAACAAACTTTAGAAATTTGCTAAACTAGACGCACGAGGAGCATGCGAAAGGGACTACGACTCGACAAAAATATCATTTTTGAGAGATTGTGTGTTAAAAAAGTGACACACTTAAACAAGTTAAACAAATTCTAGAAATTTGCTAAATTAGATATACATTACTGTGTAATTTCTCACTCCATAACTAGCTATAAATAGTGAAGAACGACATTATCCACTATTCATTAACAGATGGATAAGTGTCTTTGGTACAATGGTGTTCTAGAAGAGGATGGTGTTGGCTTTAATGCTAGCACTTATCAATAAATAACTAGCTATTAGCCATTGCTAAAAATCTTCGTTTTGGCTAAATAGTAAGCTCCAAGGATGAAACACATCCATTGATGTTTAACTCAGAGGTCACACAAGAATTTGCAAATTAACAAGATTGTTATTTGGAAACGAAGGAAACTTCATTGGCCATGGTACAAAACAAGCAAGAGAGTGGCAGTATGCAAACAAATTTATCTCAAACTGGATTCGGGATACATAATCAAATTTATTTCAAACTAGATTCGGGATACAGAATCCTATACTAAAGTCTGAAATATTAAGAAATCCCGATAAATTACGACACGTATTAAGAAATTCTGATAAATTATGACTCGTATAAATGTAAGTGTTTGAATAGAGCAATTTATACTTCTTGTCTATGAAAAGTCTAGTAAGGATTCTTGTTTGAGCAAAATTCTCTTTAAGCATATTAGAAAGAAACATATGTTCAATGAAGCTAATGAAAATCCCAAATGCAGAGCTAACCACCAACCAAAAATAATTAAAGTTGGCAGGAAAAATCTCGAAAAGAGCCATGCCCAAGCATTTGTTTGCATACGGGTTATAAAGAGTAAAGAACAACATTATCTTATCCATTCTATTAATGGATGGATAGGTATCCTTGGTACAATGGTTTTCTAGAAGATCTTACTAGTTTAGTTCCTACAGAATGTGCAGTGAATTTTGTAATTAGTTTTCTTCACTATTTTAATAATTTTTTCTATAATCTTCAGTGCTCTATTTTCTAGACAAAATAAAAGGACAACTAAAGTAGTAAAGTGATCTGATTATACTATATATTTTTTTAAAATTGCATGATATAGATAGGTAAATTTTGTGCCTACTCGAAAATGCATATATCATTTTCAAAAAAAAAAAAAAAATGCAAATGTTGATTTGATAAATTCAAAATTCAAGTATTTTTTCAATTGCTTTCTTTATGTTCTTGATAGTGTGCTAATTTTTTATTTTATTGGACTTGTGGGGACCAGATCTTGAGTTCTAAGCCCAATGCGGTACAAGAACTCAAGCCCAAGAACTCCGACAACGAATTTGTAGAGAAGTGGGTTGGAAGGCTGGGCTAACGTGAGCAGAATAACGGGCCAGAAGCCATGGGGATTGTCAGCGTTCCTTCGAGGCCAATGATCTTTTTTCCTCTTCCGGAAAACCTCTTTTTCTTTCTCCCCCACCCCCCTTGGGGGTCTCTTATATTATATACCATCCATCTGGATGATCTTGAACTTCCACTTGTTGGTCATCCAAGTCACTACTTGAGTACCTGTCCCATCAGACACCCACCCCGGCTTTTTGTGAGTTGCAGTAGCCAAGGTGACACTGTTCAGGAGGTCTTCTCCACATTAATGCGGCCAGAAAAGCAGCTGATGCGCATTAAATGTGGAGGTAGTAGCCTGGCTGTAGACGTCCCCTAGTTTCTTTGTTTCTTCTTGTGCTCCCCGAGTGCACACCCGCCGTGGGGCTCTTTGTACACTCACTCTGACCAATGGGCCCGGGTTTGGTGAGGGGTCGATGCAGCCGAGGGGGAGGTTCTTCTCGGACGGGCCAAGGCCCAATATTGCAGCCGGACCTGGGCCCCCACAGGACTTGTTTCAACTTTTGCAAAAGTAATTAAATTTGATGAGTAAGAATACCATATTTCAAATTAATTATTTCTCATATAAATCTTAGAAAAATGACATTAAAATTTCATTACATTTAAACAATCAACGCAACACTTAATATAACAAAATAAATGTATTTATTGTATTAAGAATCTTAAATTAAAATAATTTTTTATATAAATTTTATAAAAATAGACATATAAATTCCTCCAATATAAATAATTAATGCATAATTATAAATAATTAACAATATATATATATATATATATATATATGCATTTACTCTGTTTGCTAATCCAATGAACTAATATTTTGATATAAATGCAAATTTTGTTGAAGTGAAAAAACTTAAATTAAGAAAATGGAAAATTACAACTTACTCACTTTTGGTTTGTCCGAAATTTAATTTGTCTACTTGTAGTTTAAAATTTAACACTTTACCTACTTGAAGTTAGTTCCGTTAGACTTCCTAACCTACTCTGACTTTTCCGATAGAAAACCACATTTAACACCAAAAAACAACATAAAATGGATCAAAAATTTAATCCACAAATTTTTCATTGCAAGCAACAATTCCTTAACTTTAGCCCACAAAGCTTCCCTAGGAGTTTCTTTCTTTGACCAAGCCAAGGATTTCCCCCACTAATTTTTTTCCAAATCTCGCTGTAGAAACTAGAAACACAATTAGAAGAAAATGCGGCACCAAAATTTAATTTCACTTAACCACGTGGGGGCAAGGTCCAATGAACATGTTTACAAGAACTTGGTACCAAGGAACACAATGCTCGCTTGTGGAGTAGTTTAACTCTATTCATGGAGAGGACAGTAGTCCCTTAAGTCTTTTGGAGTGGCCATGAAATTGTTCTGTAACAACTAGAATTAACCCAATCACTAATTGAGTCTGAACCAAGACTGAAGAAATTTAGTAGGCCAAAGAGAATTACTCCACATTAGTTCTAACGTAAGAAAAATAAATGCTCCACTAAGCACTCCTCTATCACAAAACCAAACTAGTATATTACACCTAAACTCGACAAATTCATGGCCCCAAACCCACCATTAACGAGAACCCTAGACCATCCTTTATGGCCTGTTTGGAAGTTTGAAGAGGGAGAAAAGTAGAGGGGAGGAGAGTAGTAGAGAGGAGAGTAGAGGGGAATAGTTATTCTCCATCTTGTTTGGATATTTTTAAAATTAGTAAGGGAGAAGGAAATAATTAGCCCTTTCTCTTATTTGAATGTTTTAAAAATTAGAATGGAAATGAGAGGAAATGATTTAAAAGGACAAATTTACCCATATTTGAAAATAGACTTGCAACATTGGTCTATGATTAATTTATTAGATTTTTTTAGTTTCAAAAAAAATTGTTAGATTAAATAATTATGACTATAGCATGTAATACTTTTTTTTGATAATTTTTTTATGTGAATTAAATAATCAACATTGGTCTATGATTAAATATTTTTTCTGCTTTTTTATAATACTGAAAAAACCATTCTTAATTGATAATAATTAAAATAAGAAAAAAAATGTTTTGATTTGTTTGTTTATTGAAAAAATCAACAAAATATAGATTCTTTTTTTGAGAAAAACAAAATATTGAATTTAGTTGTTACAGAAAACACTAAACAGATACAACTTCATCAACGTTCGAACTTGACCGCCAAGATCCCAGACGGCAACCCCATCTCGTCAATGAGTCCGAGGAACCCTCCTGCATCGCCGACGATATCTCATCTGGCGAGATTACAAAAGCGAGTCCGCCGCCGATCGAGGACGGGTTCAAGTTCGTGACGGAGAAGGTGAAAAAAGTTGAGAAACTCGCCGGGAAGTGCGTCCCAGGTCCCGGAACTTCATCGGCGAGCTGTAAAGGACCTTGCTTGCGCCGAAGTTGGGAACAGGGAGGTCGCCAGTGAACCTTACGCTCCCATTGTTCAAATTCCTTGGTTTTCTCACTACCCAAACAATGGGAATGGGCGGGGAAATCACTTTTGTCTTCTCCGTACATAGCAACCAGACAATGTCTCACTTTTGTCTTCACCGGCGAGCTGTAGAGGGCCTTGCTTGCGCCGGAAAATACAAAAGACAACAAACAAATTCCGCCGAAGATAATACTAACGCACTGATTGGTTACTGAGAAAATACTTGGAAAAAAAAGCAAAACTCAATTTTCTTCCAATTCCAAGTTGAGCAACGATTTCTGGTCATGTCAACTAAAACAAACAAAAACAAAACAACAAAATTCTGAACAGAGCTGAGAGAGCTTGAGAGAAACAGGTTACAGATTTTTTTTTTTTTTTTAACCGTTGCAAAACATTGTAATTTTGTTAATATAATAAGGGTATATTAGGTAATTTATTTGGTTAATAATTTATGTACTCTACTCTCCCTCCAAATCTCTGGAGGAATTAAAAATGAGGAATTAGAGGTAATTGAAACCCTTCCAAATCCCCCCTCCTCCTCCATCCTTAAAAAACTTCCAAATAAAGTAATTGAATTACTCTCTCTCACTCTACTCTACTCCCCCTCCTTTTTTTGACTTTCAAACAAGGTAATTGAATTACTCTCCCTCACTTTACTCTACTCCCCCTCACTTTACTCTACTCCCCCTCTTTTTTTTAACTTCCAAACAGCCCATTAGTCAAAACTCCTCACCCAAACCCACCATTAATGAACCCCAAGAACCAAATCGAACACAAACCCCAACCTCTTTCTCAGATCTGCCATGGAGTTGCAGTGAAGGTCTGAGAAAACCTATGGTAATGGTGAACAGAGTAGCAACAAGCATCAATAGTGGAGGTGTAAGAAGCTTCAACTGTGTATACCTTGGATGAGATTGAGGAGAGAGAGAAATGTATCTTCAAACCCTAACCTTTATGATCGGTTTTATATTAAATTTTAATGTTAAAAGTTGTTTTCAAAAAGAACAGTCAGAGGTACCCACAAAAACTTAACGAAGCTAGTATCTGGTAAGTCAAATGCCTAATTTCAAACCACAAACAGACCACACAAATTTTGGCCAAACGGCATGAGTAAAAGTTAAAATCTCAAGAAATGCACCTTGTTTTGTTTAGTACTTTAGTTTTCATTTTTTTTTTATTCTAAAAAATATCCAATTGGTAATCATCTTCGTTTTGGCTAAATAGTAATGCCTCCTAGAGGTAATTTACAAATTCCGCTGTTATAAAGCAAACATGCGCTCAAGGAATAGCCAGTTATTTGAAGCATGAAACGCATCAGTAGTTTAACTCTGCGCTCACACAAGAAATTGCAAATTGACGAGATTGTTGGAACACAAGAATTTGCAAATTAACGATCATCGATGTTGTTTGGAAACGTATGAAACGTAATAGGCCACGATACAAAACCAGACATAGGCCATGATACAAAACCAGCCACAATGGCATTATGCAAACAAGTTGATCTCAAACTATATTTCGGATACAGAATCCTATCTCAAAGCGAGAATGGCATTATGTAAACAAATTGATTTCAAAGTGTTTGAAAAATTAGGAAATCCATATTTTAAAAAGTCCAACATGCGAGCAAAATTCTCAAAATCTAAACTCTAAGTGCGCACAGTCCATTACCTAAATTCAAAGGCCAAAGTGGACTAAGGAATGAACTACATTCATCTGTATATTACAGCTTTATCAAAAAGATAAACAATCATTCAAGAACATGACAAACTCTGTATATCTAGTGACAAACAAGTAATAAGTTGCGAGTTAAATCCAATGACGTTAACACATCCCGACTATCTACTTTCTTTCTATGCTACAGATCACATGACAAACCATTATCTAATTGTCAGAGAAAACACATATCAGTCTATCTATTCCTTAGATTGACTATAACTAGGAAATTCAGTGTATAAAAGTATAAAACAATTGTTTATATATACAACTAACTTATTATAAGCCCTTTGTAAGACATTTTGAACAGACCCTAACCCAAAATACATAGGCAAACTCCAACATACATTATTACATTCCTTTCAATAGCACAAATAAGACAGTTTGAACACAAAATTAACAACCGGTATAGCTGGAATTAAACAATTCGTAATTTTCAAGGATATAAATAAACTTGGAACATCTAATCAAAACGACATTCAAAGATAAAAGGACGAGTTTCCACATAACTATAACCATAAAACATCAAAGTTAAATACGAAAAATCTCATTAAACAGTACAAAAATCCATTTCTTAGAAATTTATCCAAACATAGGAAAACAAAAAGACACTAACGACTCTAATCAACATCCGATTAGAAAACAAAACGACACCGACTTAATCGTAACAATAATAATAATAATAAATCTACTTGGATCTCTGTCTCATCTTTCGGCGCTTCCTCTTCAACCTCCTCATACGCTTCTTCTTCCACTGAAAAAAATCAAAAACAAAAACCAAAAACAGTAAAATCAAAACGATGTTTGAAGAATTAATCGCTAAATTTCACAAAAGAACAACAAGGTTCAGAAAACAAAGCGAGTGCGTTTCTGTGAGATCGAGCATACCTTGGCTCTCATGGTGATGGTGATGCGGCGGCTAAGTTCGCTTCAAAACCCTAGTTGTCCAGACAAGCTGCCGAGAAAGCAATTTTCTAGAGAGGTTCTTTGGGGTTCGAGGCGTTGAGAGTATTTATAGGGAGTACAGAAGAAACCCTAATGTATGGTCGGCGAGATTTTGGGCTTAAGAGCAGTATTGGGCTTCTGATCTTTCAGACATGCAGGCCGAAATTTGTAACTAATAAACTAGGCTTCGCAATCATAATGCCCATTAGAGAAGTATTTGGGCTTTAGATTTTGAGCATATGAGATCGGGTTATGTTTGGATGTTGGACACGTTTTGGTGTTTCTTATTCCTTTTTTTTATTGATGGTACTTAGGATAGCTCGTCCTTATGTTGTCATCCACAAGGACGAGCTCGTCAAGGACGAGCTCGTCCTGAGAATTAATCCACATAGCTCGTCCTTGCCCTGTCGTCTGCAAACGGCATAACTCGTCCATAAAACCAGCTTGATAATGCCACACTACAACCATACATATAAACCGTTCCCTCTCCGTTCATTTAGATCTAAGGATTTACAGACTTCGTCCAAAATACTTACAGCAACATCCGTCCAAGCATGGACGAGTCTCAACAGAAATCCTGCTACGCAGTGAAGAAATACACACTACGTGGAAGGATTATAAGAAGAAAGAAAAGTTATTTCAACTTCCCATAGCAGTTATCTCCTGGCTTCCACAAATGAGGGAGCAGTTGCAGGATAATAACCGTCACTTCGGCCCTATATAAACATCCTTTCTCCGACACAAGAAGGTAAGTGAATCTCTTTAAAAATAACTTCTTACAAAATTGAGAGTTTATCAATTTATAGGAGGAAAACTGACTTCATCATCGGAGGGTTTTAGGCCGGCCAACCCCGGTCTCCTTTGATTCATTATCTTCCTTGCAGGCCTTTCAGATCATCAAAGTCCAAGCATCCAGCCTACTGATTTGAAAGAGCATTATCAGTTGGCGCCGTCTGTGGGAAAGAGTTCGTGAATTTTGGTGTTTGTAGTTTCTTTTCACGCTTTCTCCGACAAAAGGCTGTATGGTTCGGACAAGATCGAGGGCCACTAGCCCGGGCCACCAAGAAAGCAGGGATGCTTCCAACAATCCCTACCGAGATCGCCAGTCGGTTCCTGCCATGCAACCGTCTTCAGTTCAACACATACAGTCCATGGCAGCCGCCATGGCGGAGTTAACTCGCTAAAACCAAGAGTTGACGAGGGAGATCAACGAAAGGAGACAACGCTACGAAGGATACGTTGAAGGACAAGCCCAAAGTCAAGAAGACAGAGGGAATCCTGGTCCAGAAAGCCAATCGCGCGGCGCTACTTCACGAAGGGTGCCACATTTGGGGAAGGAAATGGATCAGATGAAGAAAGCCATGGATGAGATGCGGGAGAATATGAGGAGAGCAAACCCAGTAGAGGACTTAGTCCATCGAACGGACTCCCCTTTTACGGCTGTGATCAACGGCCATCCGTTGCCTCCAAAGTTCAAGATGCCTTCCTTGGACTCATATGATGGAATAAGGGATCCGTTCGACCACATCGCCACGTTCAAGACTACAATGCATCTCCAAGGGGTCCCGGACGAGATCATGTGTAGAGCCTTCCCTACCACCCTTAAAGAGCCAGCACGGGTGTGGTTTAGTAAGATACCGCCAAATACAGTAAGTTCCTTTGAGGAGTTGAGCAAGTTATTTGTTAACAACTTCATTGGAGGACAAAGGCATAAACGTTCCTCGTCCAGCCTGTTGACCATCGAACAAGGAGAGAATGAAAGTTTGCGATCCTTCATCACTCGTTTCAATAGAGAAGCCTTGACGGTAGACGAAGTAGATGACAAGTTGCTGTTGGCAGCCTTCCACAATGGAGTGAACTCTGATTTATTCATTCACAAGCTTTACGAAAAGGAGCCTCAAACCATGGCCGAGCTCGTTCACTCGGCCCAAAACTTCATGAATGCAGAAGACGCAATCATAGCCAAGAAAAGGAAGAGAGCGGAGAGAATGGAGAACTCCATGCGCCATTCCGAACAAGGCACTCGTCCAAAGAAGGGACAGATGGAAGATAGGAAGGATCGGGACATTAAGAAGGTAGGCCCTTCAGCAAGAACCCAGCAATACACGCAGTTGAATGCACCGCTGGAACATGTGCTCATGCAAATTAAGGATGATCCCTCCCTGAAATGGCCTGAAAAGATGAAAGGAGATCCCAATAAGCGCAATAGAAACAAATATTGTCGCTTCCACAGGGACCATGGGCATGACACCGACGGGTGCTTTGACTTGAAACAGCAGATAGAAAACCTCATCAGGCAAGGGAAGTTAAGGAATTTTCTTGGACGAGATCACAAGGACGAAAAACTGAAAGCAAAGGCGGAGAAGTTGCCACGTCCCCCGCTTGGAGAAATAAGAGTAATCATAGGAGGAAACTCAATGGCACAGTCGTCCAAGGCAAAGAAGTCATACTTGAAGGTAGTGCAGAACGTCCAGCTCTCTAGACGGCCGTCCGAAGGTAGGACAACTGACGAGCAGGCCATCACGTTCACGGACGAGGATGCTGGAAGGATTCATCACCCCCATGACGATGCCATCGTCATCACTCTACTCATCGCAGACTACACAACAAGGAGGGTGTTGATAGATAATGGAAGTTCAGCAGACATTTTGTATTATCCAGCTTTTCAACAAATGAAGCTTGGACGAAACCAACTTCGCCCAGTGAATTCGCCCTTGGTAGGGTTCGGTGGGATGAAGGTGCAGCCGGTGGGTACTATCACCTTACCCGTGGTAGTAGGCACACACCTACAGCAGGTACCCAACAACGTCAATTTCTTGGTAGTCGACTGCTCATCCTCTTACAATGCCATCATCGGAAGACCAACTTTAAACAGTTGGAAGGCAGTCACGTCCACTTATCACCTGTCGGTCAAGTTTCCTACAGAACACGGAGTAGGATAGGTACAAGGAGACCAGTTAGCAGCAATAGAGTGCTACTTGGCTATGCTAGCCATGGACAAGCGCACGCAAGTGATGAACATTGAGGAGAGACGAGTGGTAGCTGAACCAACTGAAGTACTAGAGAATGTTTCCGTAGACGAGGATAAACCCGAAAGGCAGACAAGGGTTGGAGCAGGAATGGAAAATAAGGTAAAAGAGGACCTCATCCTGTTCTTGAGGAAGAATGCTGATGTATTTGCATGGACGCATGAAGATATGCCGGGGATAGACCCTAGTGTTATCACCCACCGTCTTAATGTACATGCTTCCTCAAAGCCTGTACGACATAAGAAAAGAGTATTCGCCCCTGACAGAGATAATGCCATCAAGGAAGAGGTCCAAAAGTTAACTACAGCAAACTTCATTCGAGAGGTTTACTATCCGGATTGGTTGGCCAACGTAGTGATGGTCAAGAAGGCTAATGGCAAATGGAGAATGTGTGTGGATTTCACCGATTTAAACAAAGCCTGCCCCAAAGACAGTTACCTGTTACCGCGTATTGATCAATTGGTGGATTCGACTGCAGGTCATAAATTGCTGAGTTTCATGGACGCCTTTTCCGGGTATAACCAGATAAGAAAGGAAGAAAGAGATCAAGAGAAAACATCATTCATCACTAGTCAAGGCCTGTTTTGCTATAAGGTGATGCCTTTTGGTTTGAAGAACGCAGGGGCAACATACCAAAGGTTGGTAAACCACATGTTTCGACCCCAGATTGGACGAAATGTGGAAGTCTATGTGGATGATATGCTAGTAAAAAGCCCAGACGAGATGAAACATCTGGACGATCTACAGGCTACCTTCGACACGCTCAGGCGGTACAACATGAAGCTAAACCCCAGCAAGTGTGCCTTCGGAGTTTCATCAGGAAAATTTCTCGGGTACTTGGTGTCGTAGAGAGGGATTGAAGCGAACCCTGACAAGATTAAAGCAATACTGGATATGAAACCCCCGCACAACACCAAGGACGTCCAATCTCTTGCCGGACGAGTGGCTGCCCTTAACAGGTTTATTTCTAGAGCCACTGACAAGTGTTTGCCATTTTTCAGGATTCTTAGGAAAGCGTTCGAATGGACAGACGAATGTCAGGAAGCTTTCGAAGCCCTGAAGGCATATCTTACCATAGCTCCTTTGTTGAGCCCATCGATCCCTGGTGAAGAATTGTACCTGTACTTGGTAGTATTCCCTCATGCAGTGAGCTCGGCTCTAATCAGGGAAGACGCAAAAGTTCAGAAACTAGTTTATTACACTAGCCGAGCACTCAAAGGGGCGGAAGGACGATATCCTATAATGGAAAAGTTGGCTTTTGCGTTGATTACAGCCTCAAGGAAACTAAGGCACTACTTCCAAGCCCATGTCATCAACGTCCAAACGGACCATCCATTAAAGAAGGTAATGAACAAGGTGGAAGCAGCCGGACGGATCGTCCAATGGGCCGTCGAGCTAAGTGAGTTCGACATTAGATACCAGCCAAGGAAGGCGATCAAAGCACAAGTGCTAGCAGACTTCATTGCGGAGTTTACACCTGGACAAGGAGACCTGGACAAGCTGAACGAAGTTTAGAAGTGGGATATCAATGTGGACGGCTCGTCCACGTTGCATTCTGGAGGAGTTGGGGTTGTACTTAGATCACCTAAGGGGGATAAGTTGGAGTACGCCGTCCGACTGCAATACCAACCCACTAACAATGAGGCCGAATATGAAGCACTCCTTAAAGGGTTAGAGTTAGCCAAAGCTCTGGGGGCAGAATCCATCGTCATCCGAGGAGACTCCCAGTTGATCATTAACCAAGTAAATGGAGCATGTGAAGCCAAGGAAGAACGAATGATGAAATACCTGGATAAAGTAAGGCAACTCATCAAAGGATTCAACGACACCGAATTTGTCCAACTCCCGAGGGAGGAAAATATGGAAGCAGATGCCTTGGCAAAAGCAGCCTCTTCAGGAGAAGCCATGGATAAGATTGATGAAGTTCAATACATGCCAAGCATAGACCTCCCGGAAGTCCAAGAGGTAGAAGAAAGAGAAAACTGGGTGACTCCAATAATAGCCTATCTTAAAGATGGAAGGCTTCCACAAGACGAAGATGAAGCCAGGAAGGTAAGAATCAGAGCTGCCAAATATATTCTTATGGGTGAAGTGCTGTACAAACGGGGTTTCTCCCAGCCCTACTTGAGGTGTTTAGCCCCGGACGAGTCGAACTATGTGTTGAGAGAAATCCACGAAGGAGCGTGCGGTAACCACTCGGGGGCAAGAGCGTTGGTTCATAAGGTTATCCGTGCAGGATATTATTGGCCAACCATTCAAGCAGACGCGAAGGCGTACGTCAAGGTATGTGACCAATGTCAGCGTTTCAGCAATATATCCCGACAACCGGCAGAATATCTAACTCCAATGACGGCCCCATGGCCCTTTGCCCAGTGGGGGTTGGATATCTTAGGTCCTTTTCCGCTTGGAACCAGACAGATGAAATTCTTGGTGGTTGGGATTGATTATTTCATCGAGTGGATAGAAGCAGAACCCTTAGCGAAAATAACACAGCAGAATGTTAAGAACTTCGTCTGGAAAAACATCGTGTGTAGATTCGGAGTGCCCAGGGTTCTAGTGTCCGACAACGGGCAGCAATTTGATAACGCCCTCTTCAGAGATTTCTGCAAGCACTTCGGAATCGACAATCATTACTCCTCTCCCGCCCACTCTCAAGCTAACGGTCAGGCCGAAGTTGCAAAACGCTCTTTGTTGAAAATCATTAAAACTCGGCTTGCGGGGGCAAAGGGGCTATGGCCAGACGAGCTACCCGGTGTTTTATGGGCTTACAGAACCACTGCGTGAACCCCTACAGGAGAAACTCCTTTTAAGCTAGCTTATGGAAGTGAAGCGGTGATACCTGTAGAAGTCCACATGGCAAACCACAGGGTGATGCGGTACCAAGGCGAGGATAACGAGGATCAGCTGCGCCTTAGCCTCGATCTCATAGACGAGGTAAGAATGGAAGCGGAGCAAAGGACAGCGAGGTACAAAAACCTCATGTTTAGGCACTACGATGCGATGGTGAAGCCAAGACGTTTCAACATAGGGGACCTCGTTCTGAGACGGGTCTCTCTTGCAACCAGGAACCAGGCTCAGGGAAAATTGGGACCCAATTGGGAAGGACCCTACAGGGTTGTCAACTGTAAAAGACAAGGGTCATATTACTTAGAAGCATTGGATGGGAGGAAATTGGAACACCCTTGGAACGTTGAGCACCTGAGAAGGTATTACCAGTAATAATCAAGCACCAGCTTGGACGAGACCCTCTTGGACGAATCCCAAATGAGTACTTGCCATTATTATTCAGCATTATGTAATGTTTTTATCCCAAAATGTTTAGTTATTAAACTAGCTATGGACGAAGTAACGTTTGGATGTCTGTATAAATAAGGCACTACTTTCTAAAAAGAACGTGCCATACTTATCAACGTTGTATTTGGTAATGAGTGGTTTAGATGTTTAAATACATGTAATATAGCCAACTCCATGACTCCGTCTACGAAATAAACCAAGGCTTAAAGACGAGCGCAAACCCTTAGACAAAGGGGCATATCGTCTAAACTTTCCTTAAACAAGGAAACAAGGCAACGTTTAAATAAAAGACGAGCCTAAGCTAAACAAACTCGACCGTGAACGAGGAATACTCGGACTAGATAGGGGACGAGAAATGCATATGATCCTTGGGGCAACTTCAACTTAAGAAATCAAGCCCTTGGACGAGTAAAGTTGAAACTTGAAACTTACAAACTTGCCCCAAAGACGAGCAAAAAGCCGTCCAAATGGTGAAGGGGAAAGATAATTCCATGACGTTTGAAAAAGTAACACCTATGGACGAGTGTTATAGAATCAAGTGATATTCAAAGTGAATAAATTCATGGACATTAAAAATTGGGAATGCAGGAATGCAAGTAATTCCATCCATACAACATTCAAATGAATGAAAAAGTAAACATACATTCATTAATCACAAAGGATACGTCTGAGAAACTTAAAACAAAATTAAACTTGTTTATGTGCTCGTCCTAGTAATTTGGACGAGCTAATTGTACTTGGGTTACATCACATGGGCCAAAATAATGGGCCAAAACCAAAAACAAGAAAAAACAAGATAATAATAAGGTAGATGAGCAGATAAAAGCTAGTCTTCATTGTTGAGGAGGGGCATCATTGGGCTCGTCTTGAGTAGGCTGGGTGGTGGCATCATCCTCAATATTCACGTCCTCCGAGCTCGTCTGGAGGAGGGAGCTAGTGGTGGCACCACCAATATTGAGTCTGATGGCACTGAAGTCCAACCCAGGGAAGTTCTCCGCAGCGTCCATCCTGAAGTCCTCGAACCCTGCTGCGTAATTAGCGTCCAATAGGTCAGTATATTCCTTGGACGCCTTGAATTGAGCAATTGCTTCTTCCCTGGCTTTCTCAAGAAGGGTACTCAGCTCGTCGTTCCTCCTTTGGAGGTGACCAAGACGAGTATCCTTCTCGACGATGTCAGCCTTCAATGCCTCAGCATGATTTTGCAACTCCTTGACCTCGTCCTTAGACTTGGCCGCCACCTCAGCCCACTTCTTGCAGTCGTCCTTCACTTCCTGCACCCTCGTCTCCAACAAGATCCTCGTCTTGTCCAATTCAGTGGCCTGCCTCGACGCCGTGATGAACTTGGACATTGCCTGCAAGGGAAAATATAATAAAGGTTAGACGAGGAAAAGTTCTAAAAACAGAGGGGGAAAGACGACCCAAAGATAAGGTATATACCTTAAAAAGATCATGGACGCCGGAACGTTCAAAGTCTTTTAAAGACATGTCATAGCATGCAGCTATATCCTCGTCCAACACGACCTTCTCGAATCGTTCCCAAGCCAGGTCTTCATTTTCAACTAGATTCAAGGGGATTCTTAGAGGCTGGGACGAGGTAGGCGCAGCTGACTTGGACGAAGGAGTCTTGGACGGAGTAGCTTCAGGAGTTGGAGAATCCACGTCCAAGACTTGGACTAGTGTCTGAGACGAGGGGAGGGTAGACCTGGTCACTGTTTGGGACGACCCATGCTTGGGCTTCTTCCCTCTATGACTAGGTAGATTTCCTAAGTCGAGAGTTTTAGATACAGTCTTCCTCTTGTCCCCTGAAGAAGGACGAGCCTGGGAATGGACCTCAAGATGACTCCCCTCACCCATTGGCTCCTTTCCCCTATTTTCTTTCATGGTCGTCAATCCTACAAAGTAAGGAAATGGAAATTAAATCCAAACCAAAGTAAAAGAGGAAAGAACAAACAAACATATCTTTACTAAGTCAGAAACTTACGTCTACGAACAGTGATTTCGTGAGCAATGGCTTCGTCGGACGGTATTGGGCCAAGCTCCCACTTGGCTAGACGTCTAAGAGAAACCAAAGAGTGGAAACCCCTGTCAGGATGTAGACGAGCTCTTTGGACGCGATCACGGAGGAACTTGCTTAGGGAAGGACGAGCAACAGCTGTAAAGCAAACTAGCAATTGAAAGTTAGAACACTGTTAAAAAAAAAAGAAAAAAAAAAAAAAGAAAAGAGAAGAGGGTAAGGGACTTACCCTCAGGACGAAGGTTCCCTAAGCTTCCCTCATAAGGGGCAAATGTATCCCTACCAACGTCCACAGGGTGCCCAGCCCAACTACCAGAGACGAAAAAGAATTCCGTCTTCCAGTTCCTATCAAACGAGGCCAGGGACTTAATCAACCTACAATGTGAGCCCCTAGCTATGAACTGATAGAAGCCAAGGGATTGGTTTATTTCAGAAGGCTTATAACAATAGAGAAACTCGTCCACTGTGAGAGGACGGTCCCCTCCAAACACTTCCCTCCACAAAACTTGCATAGAGATGATCAACCTCCATGCATTGGGGTTAAATTGACAAACTCCTAAACCTAACCTAACTAGTAACTCTCTAGCAAAGGAATTTAAAGGTAACCTCAAACCCCCCAAAAAATAGGCCTCATAAACACCTATACCAAAACGAGGGCTACAGCACCACTCTCCACGGACGGGCAATCTAGGGTTAAGCTCGTCAGGAATTTGATACCATGACCTAAGATTGTTGAGCCTTTGCTCATTCGTTTTTGATGAAACACCTATGGCACAGCTGTAAACGGTCTCCTCCTCGTCCAAAGGACTAGACGGAGGGACATTGGACAAGGTACCTGCGTGAGACCCAGAAGTTTTCCTTAGTTGTTCTTGTAGAACGTCTAAGGGGACCCCAGGGACACCAGAGATGTACCCCTCATCCGTGCTACTCCCCCCACTACCACTACTGCTATGACTACTATTATCAGAACTGCTATAGCTAGTGACGTCCTGATACTCGTCAATAGCCTTTTCCGTACTATTGCTGGACGACGAAATCACAGTTGACATTATCTTTGAAAACTTAAAAACCTAAAGACGAGGAAGGAGAAATACCTAGCTCTAGACAGAGGAAGACTATGGATGCAGAGTGAGTTCTAGACGAAGCTCTAGACGACAGATCAAGAAGGAAAATCTCTCGAAATGAAAGGGGCAGAGGAGGAATTCTACTATTTATAGGCAACATTTTCACCCCCTTTAAAGCAGTGGGGCCAACCAGAACACGCCACGTGGCATAACTCGAAAAACGAGGAGTCATGTTTAAGTTGCGTTTTCGAAATAATAAAATAATAAAGATATATACACAACAATAAAAGGAAAGAGAAAAATATGATACGTCCTCAGAGACGACAAGACAAGGACGAAGGGGCAACTGATGGTACTTAGGATAGCTCGTCCTTATGTTGTCATCCATAAGGACGAGCTCGTCAAGGACGAGCTCGTCCTGAGGATTAATCCACACAGCTCGTCCTTGCACTGTCGTCTGCAAACGGCATAACTCGTCCATAAAACCAGCTTGATAATGCCACACTGCAACCATACATATAAACCGTTCCCTCTCCGTTCATTTAGATCTAAGGATTTACAGACTTCGTCCAAAATACTTACAGCAACATCCGTCCAAGCATGGACGAGTCTCAACAGAAATCCTGCTACGCAGTGAAGAAATACACGCTACGTGGAAGGATTATAAGAAGAAAGAGAAGTTATTTCAACTTCCCATAGCAGTTATCTCCTGGCTTCCACAAATGAGGGAGCAGTTGCAGGATAGTAACCGTCACTTCGGCCCTATATAAACATCCTTTCTCCGACACAAGAAGGTAAGTGAATCTCTTTAAAAATAACTTCTTACAAAATTGAGAGTTTATGAATTTATAGGAGGAAAGTTGACTTCATCATCGGAGGGTCTTAGGCCGGCCAACCCCGGTCTCCTTTGATTCATTATCTTCTTTGCAGGCCTTTCAGATCATCAAAGTCCAAGCATCCAGCCTACTGATTCGAAAGAGCATCATCATTTATTATTAAAGGATTTCAATTTCTTCTTCTTGTTTTTTTTAAAGGATTAAAAATAAAATTATATATATATATTTTTTGGTAATATAAGTTTTTATTGAAGCAATTATTATTCGGCTACTCACAACTCCTAATGGTTCGTGCAGCATACTTTTTATCCATGATTCAAAAGCCTTTTGATATAATTATTACCTAGATTAAAAAAACTTATGTATATTGTTTTTCTTTTTTGTAATATAAGATTTTATTAAAGTAATTACTATTCAACTATTCACAATCTCTAGTGATTCGTGTATCTCTTTTATGGATTATTATTCACCCTCCTTTCTCTTATAAAATTTTTTCAGTTTTCACTTCTTACTTTTCATAACTTTTCTCATAATCTCATAATCTTTTTTAATCAATAGTTGAGATTGAAAGTTGTTTTTTACAATTATCAATCTCTACCATTTATAGTAATTGCGTCAGGTGCAATATTCCAAGTATTGTACCTAATCTCAATTCCCCTTTTACCCATTTTCCATGACAATTTTTAATAGAACAAGCATAGGTCCCAATGCACAAGAGTAATTGACCCATTTCAAATTTAGACACATGTCAAATAATTATCAAGTATCCACGTCTCGAGGTTAGTGACATTGAACCCATCTCTTGCCCATCTCTAATAACACTTGCACAATTGGTATTTCCAATAGTTCTCTTGGGAAAAAGTGGAATTTCATTGAACCAAGACAAAAGCTTTACCCCATGGCCATGAGAGAGCGTACATCTAGTACACCAGATACTTATTGTGTCCCTAGCATTCTCTATAAAGCATATTGATGACATATGGTGCAAACGTTACTTTTATATATGCCATTAATCTAATCTTGCTAAAAAAAGAATATGATCCTCAATATTTTAAAAGAAAGCTTACAAACGTTACCTTTGTAAACCTTTTTTAAAACATATTCCCAACATTCAGACTATTTCGTGTCTTTATTTTTGACCATGATTTATGTATCTATACTATTAGGGGCAAAAATTATCAAAGTTTGTTAATAATAACCCTATATATAGATTACTTTAAGTCTAAATAGATAAAAAGAACAAATAATAATAGCAAAGAATGACTTAAATTAGCCATCCATTGTATGTAACGTGTAACTTCCTTGTCATGATCTTATCTACAATTTATATTTTTATTAACAATTTTATCTAATCGAAGACAAAGACAATTACACTTACGTGGATTGGCACTATTTAGTGTGCTTTTATACTTTCCAATAGCAACTCAATAAAGTACCAAAAAAGTTGGAAAATATACTTAACGAGAATGATTTAAATTATTGTAATTTATGTATCATACACTTCTTTGTTTTGGTTCTTTTCTTTATATGTAATGTATATTTAATATTTTATGTTTGACATCATGAACCATTATAAAAATAAATACATAATTGAGTCCAACTCAGTTTGAGGGAAATTTTTTTCAACCAATTACTTGACAATTGCTAGAATTATCCTAGTATACTTTTTAGCATGTAATCTATATGATGACTCATATAACTTATTTAAATAAGTTTGATGGAAATTTTTTCCAACCAATTACGTGACAATTACTAAAATTATCCTAGTATACTTTTTAATCATGTATTCTATATGAAGACTCATATAACTTATTTAAATAAGTTTGATGGAAATTTTTTCCAACCAATTACGTGACAATTACTAAAATTATCCTAGTATACTTTTTAATCATGTATTCTATATGATGACTCATATAACTTATTTAAATAATATGTGATACTTTTATAAGTTAATTACATAATTATTTGGAGGAAACCTGATCAGTGGATATTTGTAATGTATATACCCCATCTAGGTGGTTGACAAAGGTAAACTTAGTGGAGGATCTTACTTTGCTCAACATCAAACCAAGACTAGTCAGAGTAAAACCAGAGATAAGACAATCTCGGTGGCCAAAAATTCTGTTCACTAGAAATATTTGTAATGAAAACCATATTCACTTGAGATATTTTCACCAGTTGACAAAGGTAAACTTAGTGGAGGATCTTACTTTGCTCAACATCAAACCAAGACTAGTCAGAGTAAAACCAGAGGTAAGACAATAAACTTAACAAATCTATAATCTTTTTCACTGCACTTCAATTGTCAAATGCCAATAATTTGGACATTATTGAGAAACTGAATCGAACAAAAGAGAAAGAAAACTCCAGTTCATGTATAGATACTTAGGATAATAAGTGTCACCATCTTCCTTCTCAATTCAACCAAAAAAAACAAAATCTTCCTTCTCAATCCGTGCATCAAGTAAAGCCACAAAGTACTGCCTCACAAAAGACACAACCTTCCACATGCTCTAGAATCAGAAGAGCATCACTCTCTGATCTAGGCATTGTATTTACCCCAGAGTCTCCACCACCCACTGATTCTCACAAAATTTTGATTTTTGAGCAAGAACTTGCAATGACAACTCCAGCAACACATTAATTGTCGCAATACACGGATAGATATATTATATACATACAACTACCCCTTTCGTTCATAAAAATGAAGCACAAATATTGGCTACAACATATTGTTAATTGCCGACAGAGATTCACATCAGCGACACGTATGGTTCAGAAAATTTAATGGAACTAATTGGATAACCTTGCGGGGTTCTTTAACTTTTTGCATCGCCGACCAGCAGTTAAACAAATCTAAAGGTCCGTGATCAAATTGATAACAAATGCTCTAATTATTTAATGATCTCCACAACGAACACTCTTCATCCGATATAACTGATCCACATGGCTCAAGTAACCGCTAGGCTAATCTGCAAGCCTTAAAATTTTTAATTTTTTTGAGAATCAAGCTGATCTGCAAGCTTGGGCAAGAAACAAAAAGTTCTTTTGGGAAATTGATCAAACAGAGTGAACTCAGAGAGTGACTACCAATTACTGGTAAACCCCTATCTCATTAACAAAAACGAGACCCATTTTTACAGAACAAAAGCATGATCAAATCTCTCTCCTTTATCTTCGTCTTTACTTTTCAATTTTTAACTACCTATAATTCACATAAACAACAATATAAAAACAAGATAAACCCCAATAAAGAAAGATTTAATACTGACATTAAATACACTACAAAAACAGGCCACTGCTAGCTTGACAACACAATTTACAAAAATTAATTTACCTCATCAAAAGCAGCTACTTTTGGAAGCTATATTTTACTCATGGGTGGTGTTCATGTTCGATTCATTCATTGTACTACTACAATTTGTGGAATTGCCGAATCAACCTGAGACTCATCTTGCAGAGAAGCTCTACACAAAGGACAACTCGAGTGGCTACAAAGCCACTTATCCACACACTCAGCGTGAAAGCAATGCTTACACAAAGGCAAAACCTTAACTTTATCACCATCCTCAAAAACACCGAGACATATACAACACTCTACATCTGGCTCTTGTTGTTCTTCTAGGTCCCCTGACTTCGGAGCCTCCAAAGACCGAAACAAGATCATGGGCAAGCTTCGAATGGTCAAAGGGTCAAGCCCAGCTGACCGTGTCGCCGGAGGCAGCGGCGCGTGGGGCGCGTGGCTTGAAGGGTGATGGTAGCGACAGACCCAGCGAGCGTAGAGGAAGAGAAGCGTGAAAAGGAGCATCACAGAGAAAAGAACCACGATGAGAAAGAGTGTACGGCCTCGGATCTCGAAGCTCCGGTCGTCAAGGTCCGTGAGTCTCCAGCGAAATGGCTGAGGTTCCTGAGACGATGCCATTAGTGCATACACAAGAATATATATGTAAAAAAAAAAAACACAGTCACAACAATCCTAAGCTCAAATCGGTTTTGTTTTCTGCTTTCTGTGTTTGCTTTCAGGGCTGAGTTGGTGGCGGAGATGATGACATTGTGAAGAGCTTAGAGCTGCATGAACTGTTAGTTACTGTGTGAGGAGGGTAGGTTGAGAATGACTTGAGTTGATTGTATAGTTGGGGATATATATAATTGACTTGTTGGTCCAGTAATATATAGTACTAGCCGGAGTATTTTATTGTAAGAGAAAAATCTGTAGTGACTCCAATTCCCAGATAGAGCGCGTGGCTTAGCCAAAGACAGATCACATACTTTTTTGGTTTTTCGCAAAACAAGCTGGATCACAATCACAGAGGGTAATTTTTTTTTTTTTTGAGAATGAATCACAGAGGGTAATTTATAAATGCTGCATTTATGTAATAGTATAGTATAAGAGTAACGCAAATAAATAAAAGTTTTTCACACTAGTTTCTATACAATAAGCTATTAAGCCCACGACACAATATTTTTTTTTTTTTTGATAAACTGGATAAATCATTAAAACTTAAGTGGATAAGACCACTTCATTACAGAAACGCTCCTGGGTCGCGCCCATTTTGTCCAAAAATAAAAGAGATACTACAGCAGTGGGAGGGGCATCAAAAATCACAAAACTCTCCTCCATATCAGTTCCTAATCTTGCTAATCTGTCAGCGCACTTATTGCCTTCCCTATAACAGTGCTTCAGCCGGGCTTGAGGGATCCTCTTGAGCATGTTCCTGCAATCATCAACAAGAGAAGCAAACTCACTATTAGTATCGGCTACATTGGCAAGTAGAGAGACAACTGATGAGGCATCCACTTCCACTTCCACAGCATTAATCCCAAGCCTAAGGCACAGCATTAGGCCGTCCCTCAGAGCCCAAAACTCTGCAGCAAAACTGGTAGTAAAACCAATAGATCTTGCAAAACCACTAATCCATTCTCCATGGCAATCTCTGATGATGCCACCACCGCCAACAATCCCCAGGTTGCCCAGCGCTGACCCATCAGTATTCAACTTCGCCCACAAAGGCTGCGGTTTGGTCCAACCCACTGTAACTCGCTTTGTTTTAATGACAGTAGCAGCATCCAACACGCAGTAGAAGAACTCAGCAACCTGATTGTCCACTGTCTTACGAATATTAAAAGGAGAAGGCCTAGCAAATAACCTCTTATTTCGAAAGCACCAAAGGTTCCAAATTCCAAAAAGAAAGAAAGTGGCCCACTGATGTTCCATACCATACAAGTGGAAGGAAGAGCAGGAATTCAACTTCAACCACTCAGAGATATCAAGATCAAAAGAAGCCCGGAGGTGTGAGGGGCAGTCAGCCTCTGCCCAAAAGCTGGAAGCAATTGGGCATTCTCTAAGCACATGAACAATGGTTTCTTGATCCTCATGACACCAGTCACAGGAAGTATCCCCATTGAATCCCCTCTGAGCTAAAATGGCCTTCGTGGGAACGCTTTTTAATAAACATTTCCAAGTAAACAGTTGGATTTTAGGCAGAGTTTTTAGCTTCCAAACCCAGTTGCCAGCAAAGTTTGGATCATTTGGGCTTAAGCCAGTAGCTAGCATATAAGCATTTTTTGAATCAAATTCTCCTTTCGAACTAGAAATCCAGCATAAATGATCCTCCCTTCTAGAAGCAGCTCGGATAGGGATGGCTCGGATAGAATGAACCAAAAGAGGGGGCAGCTCAAAAGAAATACTAAACAGATCCCATATTCCATCCTTTTGAACATCAGAGACACGAAGACCCTCCTCTCCTTTATTCAAAGGACCTTTCACACAGCTCCGTATTGATCCAAAATCAAGCCACTTATCTGCCCAGAAGGAGAGTTGACTGTTATGACCAATAATCCATTTCATGCCTTTCTCGCACAGAGAGGCTCCCTTATTGATTGTAACCCAAGTTCTCGACTTAGGCGCTTTGCTAGTAACCCTTCTCCTGCAATACTTGTGTCTTAGAACTTTAACCCAAGGTTTCTCCCCTTCATTTTTCATTCTCCAGCACAACTTCGCGGCTAAGGTAAGGTTTTGAGCCTTTGCAGCATGAAGGCCTAGCCCCCCTCTGGCTTTTGGTTTTGTTACTTTGTTCCAACCCACCAAGTGCATCTTTCTTTTCTCTTCAGTGGATCCCCATAAGAAGTTCCTACTAATCCTATCCAGATTGGTGTGAATCCTATCGGGTAGATAGCACCCCTGCATCACATAAGATGGGATGGCTGATAGGACAGCTTTCGATAAGGTTAATCTTCCGGCCATGGATAGAAGGTTGGCTTTCCAACCTTGAAGCTTGGCCTGGACTTTGTCAAGAATGAAATCAAAGTCTCGGGAGGACGAGTTTCCCACCTTTATGGGGAATCCCAGATACTTCCCAAAGTTATAAGTAGCTGAGATACCAAGAATATCACTAAGAGAAGCTCTAGTATCCGAGTTTACGTTTGCTGAAAAAAGCACTTTAGACTTGCTCAAATTAACTTTCTGCCCAGAAAGGTCACAGAACGTATCCAAAACATCCCTCACACTTTGGCAATTCTTTCTATCAGCCTTAGCAAAGAGGACAAGATCATCTGCGAAAAAAATGTGGGAGAAAGCAGGGCCAGAAAGAGATGCCTTTAGGGGGTTCCAGAGGTTGTTTGCACACTTATCCTCAATCAAGAAGCCCAACAACTCCATGCATAATATGAAAAGATAAGGGGAGAGGGGGTCCCCCTGTCTGATACCCCGAGAGGGGAGGAAAGGCTCGAGGCAACCTCCATTGAAGAGCACAGAGATGGAGGAACCTGAAATGCAGCTCAAGATGAGGCTGATCATTTTTGGTGGGAAATTATACATATTTAGCATATCACGGATAAAGTGCCATTCCATTCTATCGTAAGCCTTTTCAAGATCCACCTTGATTGCCATATACCCTTGCAATCCTTTCTTCTGATTCATGGAGTGAATGAGTTCTTGGACTATGATCATATTATCCATACCTTTCCTACCCGGGACAAAAGCAGTCTGGAGAGGAGAAACAAGTCTGTTCAGCATGGGTCTCAGCCTATTAACAAGAACTTTAGTGACGAGTTTGTAAATCGTGTTACAAAGGCTAATGGGCCTAAATAAACCCAAGCAGTCAGCCCCAGGGCATTTGGGAATCATAGTGATGAGAGTCATGTTTAAGTGGCTTGGCATTGACCCCCTATCAAATATATCTGCTACAAGCTTAACAACCGAGTCTTTAACAATATGCCAATTTCTCTGATAAAAACCAGCATGATACCCGTCAGGGCCTGGGGCTTTGAATGGCTTCATACTCCATAGACTAATCTCGACCTCCTTTCTTGTCACGTCTCCCACGAGTTCAAAGTTTTCCTCCTCCAATAATCGGTTGGACCAACTTGGAATGTCCCAGGGAGCCCACTGAGCCATACACTGGCTAGTTTCAAACAGGGTATTGTAACCATCCCTTAAAAGACCCGCGATCTCCTCCTTCCCGTACACAAGATTCCCCAACCTATCTTTGAAGCAGGTGATTTTATTTCTTTTCCTTCTGACCATAGTGGATGTATGGAAAAAAGCAGTGTTCCTGTCACCTTGAATTAGCCAATTATATCGAGATTTAACGGACCAAAACTCCTCTTCCTGCTGCATTACTGTCCAGAACTCCTCACTAAGTTGCTTTTCTAAACTAATGAGGAAGCTACTGGGGCCATTAGCTAAAGCTCTCTGAATACCCTTCAGCCTTGCTTCAATTCTTGACTTTCTCTGAAAAATATTCCCAAATACCTCCTTATTCCAAATCTTCACAGCTTCCGTAAAATTCTGTAAATTTCCCTTCAAATCCTGATGGTCCATCCAATTATCCGACAGAAGTTTCCCAAACAGTGGGTGAGACATCCACACCGGTTGAAACCTGAAAGGTCTAGGGAGCTTTAACTCTGGGGGATTTTCTAAGGATACAAGGATTGGACAGTGGTCAGAGTGAATCCTGGTTAAATGACTCACAGAAGCTTCCGGGTACATATTGGACCAAGCACAATTTGCAAAAGCTCGGTCCAAGCGTTCCTGAATAAAATGACCAACCTCTTGTTTATTAACCCAAGTGTATCGAGCTCCATGAAATCCCAAATCAATCATACCACAAGAGTCCAAACAATCTTTAAACAGGAGAGCTCTGCTCATATTAACTGGGTTACCACCACTCTTATCATTATTAGAGAGTAATTCGTTAAAATCGCCCAACATTACCCAAGGCAGGTTATGAAGAGAAGCAACGTTAGATAGATTGTTCCATAGCAATTTACGTTCAGCAAATCTAGGACTAGCATAAATGCAAGTTAAAACCCAGGAAATGTCTGAGGAAATTACCTTGATAATGACATGAATCTCCTGCTCAGTTTTTGCCAGCTGGGTGACTTCCACCTCGTCAGACTTCCAAAGGAGCCACAATCCACCAGCGTAGCCAATGGTGTCAGTGTGAATTGCACCATCAAATGGAAGGGTGTCGGTGATATCCTTTGCTCGGTTCCCTCCAACACGAGTTTCAGTAATAATTACCATGGGCGGGTTATATTTACTAATAAGGTTATTCAGAGCAGGCTTGAAGCGGGGGTTCAACACCCCTCTACAATTCCAACAGATGATATTCATAGATACTGGAGGAAAAGAAGTGGGATCCTTAGTACCTTGGAATTGGTTCCTTGCTTGATTCAGCAATTTCCAACTCATACTCCTCATGCTGGCCTTGGCCATTCCCTCGCCCTTCGACAAGCATATCGCATGCTCCAATATCCCCATCGGAACCTCCCTGGACATAACTAGGAGACTGGTTTGGTTGCTTTCCCCACACACTTGTATGAGCAGAATGGCTTCCAAACACCCCATCAAACTTGTTGCTGATATCGGTTTCCCTAACATGCTCTTTATTTGTATTACCTCCAAAAGGTTTGATTTTGGTAAGATTCGCTCCAGCGAATTTAGTGACCATGCTCTCCACCCCAGGATGCTTCCCTCCTCCCTTGATGGGATGTCCGTTGGGAATCTCCACCAAGGGTTTTCCCACTCCAGCCAAGCCGGGTCTGTCAGAGATAGGAACCCCGCTTTCTTGCTCTTGGGAGTTAATGGAAAGATGTGGCTCCATGCCTCCATTTGAATCGGATCGAACCAACCCCAGATCATGGTTGGGCTTGAACGGATCTGCTCCAGCGTTGACTGGCCTAGGCTCAAGATTTTCCCATTGATTTTTATTGCCCACTGCTGCCGATTTTTGCTCTCCCTGGACTTGTTGCTGCAGCTTCCCCTTGCCTTTCCCTTTCGGCCCATTTTTTGCTTTGTGAATGGAGTAGCTGAAGTTGGTCTGAGCCTTTGACAAGACTATACCACTAGGGGAGGGAGTATGGTGAACGTTATCATCCTTCTTGAGAGGAGTGTGCAGGTTAGCAATGCTTGTAGTGTCCAATCCTTCTGACTTGCGCTTACCCTCGGGAGAAAAACTAGGAGGGCCAGAAGGTGGAATAATAGCTGGACGAGACCGAAGTTGGTGGCCTAAGTCTTTCACATTAATTGCTCCAGCATGGCCTGTACTAGGCTTGGAATGATTTGGGCGGGTAACTCCCTGCCTCGGGCCTTGTTTTCTCCTTTCCACAAGCATCCAAGGCCCATACTCGTCCTTTACTTTACCAACTCCCTCTGACGTTGAAGCTTGGGAATTTTCCAAGACCGTCAGATTTTTTTTGGGCTCCCCGTGCACATCCTGTACCTCCGTGGCCTCCTTGACTAGGTACGGGCAAGCTTCTTTACGGTGTCCCAACCTTCCACAGGCAAAACAGAGGGAGCTAATACCCTCATACAAAACCTCTTGACCAAACCGTCCGATGAATACTTTCCTCACCAATGGCTTAGCGAGGTCTACTTGGACACAAATCCTTGCATATCTCCCTCGAGTACCGGAAGCTGTGATAGCATCAATCCGTAGGACTGGGCCAATGGCCTTCCCTATCTCTTTCAAGACCCCTAAATCATAAAATTCTATGGGTAGTCGAGGTAGGCGGGCCCATACCGCCACTTTGGAGCAAGCAGTAGCGTTGGGCTTGAAATAAGGTTCCCATGCACGTATGGTCAAGTAATGCTCGCCAATGAACCACGGTCCCCCTTTCAAAACTTGGTCATAATCTTCAATCAACCCAAACTTAATCAAGAAAAAATCCTCCCCCAAATCAATGCAGTCGAGTCTTCCCGCGGGTTTCCATAACTGCATGATTCTAGAATGCAAGAAGTGAAAACCCACAGTCCTTCCATGAACCTTAACAATGAGTGAGTGAGCCCATCTTTCCCTGATGTGCACCTTTGTCTCTCTAGAGAGCTTAATGGCAACCTCTCCTTCCGAAAGATCCTCAATCTCATCATCAGAAAAAGCTTCGTTATCAGGGTCAGATAGAACCTCAAAGGCTTGAGCGTACGCCCCAGGTAGCTCTCCCACGAGCTTTGCCTTGTAGGACAGTGGTTCCCTCGCTTGGTCCCCAACGTTGGCATTTGGAGAGCCAAGGGAGTGGTGACGTATACTCTAGCATATGCAAGTGAAAATCATGTTAATAATGTTCATAACTTCCTCGTAAGGTCCACAACCTATGCAATTGGCAAGTATTCATTGATTTTTGTATTGACCCATTATTAATTTCATTTTATTATTTATATATTTAGATTGGATCATGCTAACAAGTACCTTTAGGGCATTGGTTAAGAATCCATTTTAGAAAAATTTTAACATCTTTTTTATAAAAAAATGAAAAAAACTGTCAAAACATTCATTGCTTTTCTTTCTTTTTCCATAAAAATTTTCTTTAAATGGGTTATTAAACAATTATTAGCATTTCCCATTTAGATTTGCTTGAAGGAAAATTCTAAATGGTTAATAAACCGTGATTTAGTAGTGATTGTGATTAGTACCACACTAACAACATCATAATTCATAAATAAATATTTTAAATATTTTTTAATTTTCTATTAAAAATTTGACACATCATTTTTTTGTAGAGCAACATCACTTTTATGTAATTTCTTATTAACATTAATTTTATCAACTTGCCATATAATCCAAGAGTCTTAGATCATATGATAACATCAAGCATGTGCCCCCGCGTCGGAAGCTAGTTGGTAAAACTGTAAAAGAACAGAGAAGTAGAAAGCCTCAACTGCCTTCAAGTTCTGTCGATATTGACTCTTCCTTCTCTTCTCAGGCCATGTGATGATCTCTCTTTCTTACATGAGTTACATCACAATAGGTTAAGTCGACAATTATGTAAATGGGTGAGTTAACAAATGTCCGAAAGTTTAGTAAATATTTTTAAAAATATTTTATGGAAAAAAAAAAAGAAAATATTTTTTTTTTCATAACAATGATTTAATTTTTTTTTAAATTGTCCATTAGCAATTAATTAAACTCTGATGTAAAATGTCTTCATTTTATGTAAAGTGTCTTCATTTCGTCACAACATGTTAAGAATTATTATTATTATTTATGTAAATGATGATAAATATTCTCTTCTTTCATACGTATCTCACCATCTAATAATAAGTAGATAATTTTTAGGTTTATATGGCCTGATAATTTGAAATTTATCTTTCTTTAACCACCCTCTTGTCCGATCTACTTGGAAGTGAGTGAAGATTAGATATGCTGAATGTTTCGGAGTGAGGAATAATTATTATTATTAAAAAAATTAAGTTATAACCATTTTACTTAGAATGTTGTGTTTATCTAAGAAATATTCCCCGATTTATTTGTCCAAGAAAGATACGGCCCATACGAGTAGTAGTTTTTTTTTTTTTTTTGAGAATCATACGAGTAGTAGATTGGGTGGGATTCATTGCTTTACTGGATTTGTATGTCACGTTACCGACAAACCAAATATTTATATGACTCCTAATTGTGGAGTTAAAAAGCTATAGGAGTATTCTATTTCTATTTTAGGAAGACCTATCTTGTTTAATTTAATCTTTTTTTGAGAAATGTCTTGGGTAGAAAGTAGAATACATGATATATATCTTTATGTACTTACCAAAAACAGGATAAAATAAAAATAAAGGATATATATACTTTGTCTTACAAAGGAGTAACTTTACTCTTGTAGCCAAAATTTTTTAGTAATTATCGGAGTACAAAAAAATGGCTTACTTTCATCTCATATTCATTGTGAAGTCTACTAATTAAATTTATGATAAAATTTACTAAAAATGTAAGAGGAATGAGCATTATTTCACTATATTTTGAGAGTATTTAAGTATTTTTTTCTTGTCAAGAGCCTTGAAGCTAAATTGGCATCTCCTTATATACAAAATTCTTAGAGGTTTAGAGAGAAGTATTGAGAGCAGTCTATTTTCTCAAAAAAAAAAAAAAAAATTTATCCCATTTACCACAAATTATGCTTAAAAGTGAAACACATTATAGGCGTTAGGCAGAGGTTGATGGAACTTTTGCATCTGTCGACATCTTTCGCATTGAAAAAGGAAAAAAGAGAAATTAAACAGGCCTGGGTGTCCTTTTAAACACTCACATCTCTTATAGTGATAGTTAAAAATTAGCAAAGATGATAAGAGTGATGCGCGGCTTGATGCAAGTCCGTGAACTTTCCAATCATCAATCATATTGCCTAGCTTGATACCACTATATAGTGTTGCATAATTGCCATGTGCACGAGTTCATACAATAATTGTCCTATAAAAAGAATCATGTTAGGCATATAATTTCACAACTTATTAAATGATAATTTTTTTGAAGTACTAAAATGAGTGATTGCCTGATTGTTATTGAATTAATACCATTTTTATGTAGATCTATTCCTAAATTACTTTATAATCCACCAATTACAACACATCACACTAATAATTGTGAAATATTTTGTACCAATAGATTTATTAATTTGATAAGGTAAAAAAGAAATCACAAAGCTTTGTGATTAAAAAAAAAATAGTTATCCATAACCAAAAAATAAAATAGATATGCAAGGGGATGTATTTTTTTTTTTTTTTCAGACAAATGCCACTATAGACCCATTTGTGAAACGCTACTATAGGTACTAAAAACATTACTATAGGCCCGTTTAGGCTATAGCAGCGTTTTAGACATTTTTTTTTTTTTGAAAAAGGCTATAGTGGCGTTTGTGAAATGTCACTATAGCCTTTTTCAAAAATAAATAAACTGGTCTATAGTGACGGTACAATAGTGGTGTTTTTTAGAAACACCACTATTGGACCAGTTTTTTGTAGTGATAAGAATGAGAAGTTACAAAATTGCGTGGGGTTATATAATAGTGCATATAATCGAGCCAAAAAAAGAAAAGAAAAAGAAAATAAGAATAGTTAAACAAAAAATAGAGCATTGAAACGATTACAGACAATCAAGTAATAAGAGATTGCGAAAATGGAATATTGAACTTGTTTGAATTGCCTAACGTGATTGTATTCTATTTTTAGATCAACAAGGATTAGCATTTTGTGCCTGCAATGAATTTCATGACTCCAAAAATCAATAAAATTTTCTTGAATTATTTTGATTTCCTTCAAAACACAACAAGGAAATTGATACAGTAATCCTAAACATGCTCTTTAAAGTTGAATAATGAATAATCATACTTTATATCTACAAATAAATAGCAAATATTGCTACTATTAAGACTGTAAATATGCGATTATTAAAGATATTTGAGACTCTATTTTCTATATTGTAGTTTGATGAAGCACATGATATAAATATCTACAAAATAACAATTGGCAAATGTCATGTTATATAGATAAATGTGGCGAGTGATTGAGCACTAGTGGATTAGTAGATTTAAAGCAAGATTTAACAAACTTAAAAATCATGTTTAAGAATTAATAGATTGCAGAAACAATGAGGAGTTAAATAGCAGGAAACATTTATTTTGAGATAATCCATAAAGTTATTGTGGGAGGGATTTTCACCCCACCCTGACATTAGAAAGATTTGTCCTCTTTGGAGCGAGCAGCGCTTGACTACGGCATACCCCTCAAGGTTACACATGTGTCTACAAACTCAAGCTTATAAGGCACATGTGGGAGGCGTCTCTCTCCGATGTGGGATTGAACAAAACCTTGAGGGGTACGCCGTAGTCAAGCGCTACTTGCTCCAAAGAGGACAAATCCTTCTGATGTAGGGGTGGGGCGAAAATCCTTTGACACATGTGTACCACTACTACACTTAATGTGGGAGGGATTTTCGCCCCCCCCCCCCCCCCCTTCCCCGACATTAGAAGGATTTGTTCTCTTTAGAGCGAACAGCGCTTGGCTACGGCGTACCCCTCAAGGTACACATGCGTCAAAGGATTTTCGCACCACCCCGACATTAGAAGGATTTGTCCTCTTTGGAGCGAACAGCAAGGAAGTCAATACCGTATTGGAGGCTATACCGGTTTGGCCACCAGTACGATATATTTCAGGTACTGGTCAATACCGGTGTACCGTTTCGAGTTTACCGCTATTTTTTATATTTAATACACACACACACACACAAAATCTCTATTTATCATAAAACATTACCTTCTGTTTACAATAAAACATTACTTCAATTGTTCATTGCATACAAAGAAGAAAAAAAAACACAATATAAAAAACAAAAAATTTAATTGTTCATTGCATACAAAGAAAACAAATAATACAAATAATTAAAGTTAACACAAACTATATAGGATCATCTACTCCCATCCATCAAAAGGATCTACTTCAGGACCATAATATATATGAGTATTACTATCCTGCCCTTAAAAAATTGCCACAATTACCAAAAAAAAAAAAAAACAGCATTTTGTGTTTCGGTCCGGTACGGTCGGTATTTTTTCTGGTACGAAATAGGGGGGGTACTTGTACTGGTATGGGCCGGTACGGTACGGTATCAGCTTCCTTGGCGAACAGTGCTTGGCTACGGCGTATCCCTCAAGGTTTTGTTCAATCCCACATTGGGGAGAGACGTCTCCCACATGTGCCTTATAAGCTTGAGCTTTTAGACACATGTGTACCACTACTACAAACATATGTCTACAAGCTCAAGCTTATAAGGCATATGTGAGGTGTAGTAGTGGTACACATGTGTCTACAAGCTCAAGCTTATAAGGCACATGTGGAAGGCGTTTCTCCCCAATGTGGGATTGAACAAAACCTTGAGGAGTACACTGTAGCCAAGCGTCGCTCGCTTCAAAGAGGACAAATCCTTCTAATGTCGGGGTGGGGCGAAAATCCCTCCCACAGTTCTTGTGTTCATTATTTTGCTTAGCTTCAATTAACATTATTTGTAGTTGCAAAAAATATCATCCAATTTGCATTTTTTTGGAGCATCGTGTAAACATCATTATGCTTTCATTTCAAAATGTACTGTTAAAATTGTAGAGGCACTACAAAATAAGGAAATTTCAACTAATTATAGCTTGAACCAAGAAATGAATCTAGAAGAGAGAGAGATACAAGTTGGACTTCTTTCGCACTATGGTGCACTTGGTAGCATTAGTCACATATTTGTTTTGTTATTAATGTGATTAAAACCATTGTGAAAATGTTAATTTTACAATCCATTTAGAGAATAGAAGCATATATCTTAATTAATTCATTAAAGCTAGACTCCTAGAGTGTTATAAACCGGAGTATTCTATAATTACCCTATTCTAGAAACTGAATTCATGTTTAATTTACATGTACATTGAATGAAACATGTGTTTAGAATAAGTAATGAGTTGTAAGAGGTATTACAACAAAAAGTTCAAAATATTGTGAATGCTATGAAGATGGCTAAAGTTTCAAAACAACATCTAGAGATGACATGTGTAACTTATACTTGAAAAATCAAGGACACAAAAAGTTGGGAATCACCCTTTCTTTTCTAGTAGTATGGATGACATTAAAAACTTCTTAAAGACTCTTATTTGCTAGAAGTTAAGTATGGGGACGAGTCTCTATCCAATCCGAGCTCTCTTCGTTGAGTGAGAGCCGGGAAGGTGTTCACTTGAGCAAAGAGGCTTCATCCATAGCCTTGAAAGTCATCCATGGTACCGAAAGCATCTCACTTTCTAGACCAAAATTTACGACAGGTTATACAATATTCCAAGACACAACGTCAAAGATAATGAGACATTAGAGTATCTACAGCAGTGGAGCTACAAATTTAGTTATTTGACACCACAAAAAGTTACTTTATCTATTTTACCTACACACATGCTACAGCAGTGGATCTATTTTAGCTTTCAACACAATAAAATAATATAAACATCACAATAAAATAAGATATTTACTACAATAAAATAATATATCTTCTACACACAACTATCACAGTCACACACACAACTGGGCAGGAAATAAATATATATATATATATATATATTTAACTCTAAGCTATAGTGCACATTCATAGATAGATATGCACGGTAGCAATGAAGCTAAAAAAATTAGGTTTAGCTCCACTGCTGTATAGTTATTTTTGTGTTTTGGTGGAGCTAAAATAACTATATAATTTTTTAGCTCCACTGCTACAAGTGCTCTTACACATCATTACCAGTTCCTTGTAAAGTGTAAACTAGTATAATTTAAACTTAGGCTTTAACAACGAGAAGAGACGAAGAGTCTCAAAGATGGAACCAGCTAATTAAGCCCAATATTGGTTAAAGAGAAGTGTTATACGTCCATAATATTTTCACAATAAATCATAGATAATAAGTTGTTATTAGTTCTAATTTGAATCCACAACTTAAATTAATTTTTTGCTCATCTATAACAACTTGTTATGAAAATATCATAGACATGACATTTCTTTTGGTAAAAAAAAAAAAACTCCACAAAATCTTAATTTAAATACCAGGACACGGCTCATGTTTCTATATACATTAAGTGTCACTCTAATGCAATCTTCTATTATTTATTTAGGGCCTTGTTCAGTTAAGGTGTGTTGCTTGAATTCACAAGCGCAACAAAATTCAAATGAATTACTTCATTAACGAATAGCATAAATTCCTTTTCGTTTTGACATATTAATAAAGCGGATCTATACAAATTTCATGAAAGGCCATTCTGGCCAAACCCTGTTTTTTTTTTTGGAGAAAATTCTAGCCAACTATTTGTCAATATTCATTAGGTACCATACTGGATAAAATGATCATGCACAAGCCACACGCGTTCATGCATGAGATATCAAATGGAATGGAAGGCTCTAACATGAAACAACAAACATGCATTTCTGTTTATGGTGATAGGTGAGGCTCATCATTAAACACATTCATGTTGCTTCTCAAAGAATCAAGATTAGAAATTATCAACATAGTTAAGGTGGCAATTCGTGTTCGCATGTTGGATTTGTGTTGTGTTAACTCATGAGTATCTAACTATATAAATCAACACTAACCTCACATGTTTATTAAATAGGTCAAAATTCTTCAATCCCAACACGACTCATTCAATAAACAGGTCAGTCGTGTTGACCTGTTTATCAGATTTTATCAAAATAAAAAAAAAACATTTATGGAAAAAAAACACTTAAATATTTTTAATATAAAATTCAAAACTAACAAGTAATTGCGCCATAAATAATCATTCAAAATTAAAAAAAAAAATCTCAATATCATAAATAATCAATCACAATATGTCAAAGAAAAGAAATCATAACAACTAATAAGTTTATATACCTAGAGTTTGAAGGGTATATTAGTAAAATGTTATTTAATTAAATGGGTCAGACGGGTTAAACATGTTTCATGGGATAAACACTAACTCTGCCTGTTTATTAAATAGGTCAGTCGTGTCCATCCAAATATGACACGAACTCATTATCTTTAACTCATAACTTGCTAATTTCGTGTCATGCCGTGTTGAGTTCACGGTAGTGTCCAATTTTGCCACCCCTAGACATAGCAATTAAAAGAATATACATTATAAACAAGATAAAATTCAAGGAAATTTTTTTAGAAGTCCATGTCTCCATGACATTAAACTTCAGCCTAATTATCAGATATGCACCAGAATGTTTTATATGCATAAAAGTTATGAGAATTCCTATGTTTCAAAAATCCCATCCAAAATACCTACATCTTCAATTCTGAAAATTTATTCATATACTCAATCAAATCATTCCTATGTAACTTCCAAGCTGTTCAGAAAAGGAGAAGTAACATTTTTCAAATGGCCTGAGAGCCTAAAAAATGCTTCTCATTGCCCACCTTTTGTGGTAATCATTATAACAAATAATGTCAATGGGTGTTTTACTCAAATTTCCTCTTATAAAATTTCTTAAGCAAATATAACAGGGCTATATAGAGTAGAGTTGTCATTAGCTAGCAAATATATAACTGCAACTGTGATGTGAGGTTGGTGAGAGATCCTAAATTCAATTCCAATGTAGGGCCAAATTGCAAAACAAACAAGTCCCACAATGTCCAAAGTGCTTCCCTTTCTCGAGCATATTCAACAATTTAAAAATTTTCCATAAGGCATTTTGAAATGCAATCCTTAGTAGTTAGTAGCCCCCAAACCCTCCCAACCTAATTAAGATGGAAAACTCAGGTGGTATATATGTTTGGAGTCGAGGAAAGAAGAAGGAAGATGATTAGAATGTACTAAAATTTAGTCATTTTCCATTCTCTTCCTCTATTCTCCCCTCGTCTCCCTCCATCCAAACATCATCCAAACATAAAAGGATCGATGATTTAATTTCCGTTGTGTCCGGAAAATGTAAAAAAAAAAATCATATTTAACGTTTAATTTCCTGTTAGGAAAGCTGTGACCAAATACAGTAGGTCTAAGCTTTTTATAACTTTGTTAAATTAATCTTGCCCACGACCATTATTTGTGAAGTCAAATTCAAAACATGCCTAATGATACCTTAGATAAAATATATGATGAACAACCTTCTCAAAATAAAAAGAAAAATATATATAAATACTTTTGTTGGTAGGTAAAATTGAATTCCACTTCAAAATAAGCAATCAGAAGAAAAAGCAATGACAGATCTAAAACTGAAATGCCTCCACTGGAAGCATTTCTACAGAGAGAGAGAGAGAGAAAAAAAAAATCACATCATGCAAACTTTAGATATAAAAGGATGTACTAATTAAATTTAATTTCTTCTAGCAATATATTGACTAACATAGATATAATTTTACTGAATAATATGCTTTTTCTTCAACAACAAAGTCCATGCCGAGTAGCTTTGTAACTTTAATGAGAACGAAGAATTCTCACCCAGAAACTCCACCAAATTATAAAATCTTCCTTACCTGGTACAAGCAACAATACCTTTAGTTTGCTTCCTTCCTCACAAAGATAAACACAAGCAACATAGACTAAGATAATTGGCACCTCAATCACTTGGTCGCGGTCCAGCTATCCCTTATATGATCCTGACCTCAACCACTTTTGCAAGTCTTATTACACTCCATCTTCTACATTAATCTCAAACCCGAATTGTAGTCCCACAACACTAACCAAAGCAAGGTATAATTTCAACTTTCAACTCAATCTTGTAAAACCTTTTCCTTGAAACCATAATCAAACAAAAAGATCAATCTGAATCACCAAGACACTAGTATCAGACCAAAGACACCTCGAGAATTAATTTGCATGCAAGCAAGTGCCAACAAAAACCCGACCTTAGTCCCCAAAATATTAGAATCCGCTATAGATCTTCAACATACTAATAAGAGCATAAACCTTATAGAGGAATTGAATAAATAATATTCTCTAGTTCCCAAAACAGACATGCAAACCTTAAAAATCAAACAAGAAAGGGTCATCAACATACTGATCAGGATCCCCATAGTCCCAAAGGCTTGGTGTATACTCTTCCTCATTTGTCAAAGGCCACATAGGTGGAGATCCAGGTCCGATTGCCCCAATCGGATCCGGGCCCACCGGTGCAACTTCAGGTTGTGTAGTATTCAAAGTCAAGCTCGAATCCACTGACGCCGCAAGCCTGTTAAATTCATTGTACAAAAAACCCTCATGTTGTTGTTGATCATTAGCGTTTGGGTACGAGGCTGTTGTTGTTGTTGTTGTTGTAGTAGTTGTAGGTGTAACAGTCTCATCACAAGGCTGATATTGATTAAACTGTTGCACTATTTGTTGTTGCTGAGGACTTTGTACTATATTGTTAGCACAAAGTAAAGGACTAGGGTAAAGCCCAAATGGCACAGTATTCATTGAAGAAGCAGAAGAGAATGTAAATCCAAACCCAGAAGGGCGAGGAAGTAAAGGGCGAAGAGTTTGAGTGGAAGAAGAAGAAGAAGAAGAGCCACCACGAGCGGAAGAAGAAGAAGATTGAGAGGAAGAGTTTGAGGGTTGGAGATTGAGCTGAGCCCTAGAACCGTAGAGAATGATGGCGGCGCGGTCATAAGCACGAGCTGCGTCTTCGGCAGTTGCAAAAGTGCCGAGCCACTTGCGTGTACGCTTTCGCGGCTCTCGGATCTCAGCGACCCATTTTCCCCAACTCCTTTGTCTAACTCCACGGTACCTGAACTTGTTGTTGTCTGGGCCTCCTTTGCCTTTGCACTTCCTATTGTTACTGCTCGTGCTGTTGGTGCAGTTACTGGTGGTGGTGGTGTTTGAAATGTTTGTGTTTGTTGATTCAGTGGGTATGGTGTGTTGTTGGGAAGGGTTTTCTTCCATAGGTGAGAGATGGGGATGCTAGCTATAAAAGGTTAAAACTGTGGGAAAAGATGAAACAGCCTCGTTCAGTGTTCTTGACTAGTCCAAATAGAGGGGTCTGGGGTTTGTTTTGAATGTCATCTCTGTAAATGGTGGATGAGGGCGGTGCTGGTCTTTTCTGTGTATTGATATTTTGAGAGAGAGAGAAAGAGAGAGAGGATTGCTGCGCAGTGAAGAAACAAAAAGGACTCGTGCCTATGGGGTTTGGGAATTTAGAATCATTTTTATATATTTATTTGTTTGCTTCTCTTCTTCTGTATTCAGTCTTGTTTTGAAAGTTTCTTTTTGGAAAATGGCCTAATGAAAACTTTTTAATTACTTGAAGAAGCAAATGCCCTAGGTAGCACTGATTAACACACTTATTTAAATAATATTGCACCATAGTTTTTAATATTTAAATAATATTAGTTTGACTTACCGTGTTACAAACGAACTCTTAATATGTGTTGGGTAGTGTATTTTAAACAATAGCTTTCAAAATTTAAACAATATTATTATCTTCATATGCTTTTTTAACAATATTTATTTTCCAAATATAAACAATATTAATAGAACAACATTATCAAACTGGCCTTAGTTACTAGGGTTGGGGATGATGGGAAGCCATTCTTGTTGCATTATTGTCTATAAAACTTTGACCAACATATTGTTGAACGAATTTAATCACTTCACTATATAATTTTTAAGAGTTTATACAGGAACATGTTGTTAGTTTATTATCATTAAAAAAAAAAAAACACGTACTAAGATTTTGTTATGTTTTAATCTGACATCTTAATCTATTGAACAGAGAATCTCAATCTTGTTCTTACCGCGTTAACAAAGAGACAAATTTCAAAAATTATTTTCAAATGATTCAAATAAGTTATTAAGCTTTCGTTTGTAACACGGTAACAAACCACACTTTTTTTCCTAAATATAGTTTCTTTAAATTCATCTTCTTTAGATACAATTCTTTGAAAAAAATCATTTTTATAAAATAAAAGAAATATTTAAGTTACATCAAACATATGATGAAAACTACTGTAACCCTATTGCTATGCAATATTACATTACCCCATAACTTTTCATTTAAATTGTATTTAAATGAATTAACAATTAGATTATATTATCCACAAGTTCTTGCAAAATATCAATATAATTGGTTTAAATTTACAAAATTACACACAAACTATGAGTTTGCAAAATATCAATATAATTGGTTTAAAATAGTACGAAATTTGGCATTGATATTAAGAGCAATAAAAATTCAAAATCCAATGTTTAGATTTTAAAAATTTTAATCCAATAAAAAGTTAAGATCTAGTATAACATATATAACAAAGAATTTCACCAAGTCTAACTCGATCTTAACCCATATTTTAATATGAGAGAGAGAGAGAGAGAGAGAGAGAGAGAGAGAGAGAGAGAGAGAGAGAGAGAGAGAGAGAGAGAGAGAGAGAGAGAGAAATTTAAGTGTTAGTCTAATGGTAATGACATTTTCATATTATCCCTTTATATACTAGAAGAAATGAGGTAGGTTTTAAAACACATATATAAGGTACCACAAAAAAAAACTATTACCACTAAGGTATATCACTTGGAACCCTTAAAAAGTTTCTTTGATTATGTTGATATTGAGGTTGTTATGAATATGATCAAACAAACACGGAGAAGATCCTTAATTTTGGTTTTATAGCATAATATCACACTTATAAAGACAACCTAAAATAAAATATCTATACTACCTAATGAAACTTATAAGAAATTTTATATCTAATCAAAAAGAAAAGAAATTCATATAATTAACTTGTTTTGCTTCTCTCTCTTTCCTCAAAATTTATTTTTACCCTTCACAATAAGGTAAACAGGTTTATTTGAAAAAATATTTTTTGATATGTAAATATTCTGTTATTAATTTTAAGTAAACTTCCATTCTCTTATGACCATTAAGGCTATTGAGCTATTCTATTGTTAAGTGGTAGTATACATTTTATAAATTAGATTATGTAGGGATGAAGGGCCTAGGAATATATATTGGGTTATAGGCCTTGTCTGAGAACATTTAGCTGTCCGAGGACAGTTAGACATTAACGAAAACGTATAAATCAGTATGTTATGGAAGGTTTCTGGTCATAAAGGTTTGTGAAAGCAGTCCAAGGAGAAACGTCTCCTCGGCTAAGCGGAGTAGAGGTCAAATGTTTGACCTACCATCAAGAACAATACACCAGATAATTTTACTGGTAAGGATAAGCATCAACAAAGAATAGGACAAAAGGAATTTGAGAAATATCTAGGAGAAATCTGTTATCACCGTATTAAATACTTTGCAGTTAACTTTCTAGCCGTATTAATGTGGAAGTGATACCTGAATAGTAATCTTCAACCTTACAGCTACCTACCAAGATTTCATGAATGTACTGATGGGACAAGGAACAAAGCCAACAAATTGATCTACACATGAATGGCTAAGATGAAGGGAAGCGGAAGAATATAAAGAGGAAAAATCTCATTACAAGGGGATCATCTGAGAATTAGGAGGAAAAAAAACTGTAGCCTCAAGAATAGTGATTGTATTTAAGTTCAACAGAAAATATAAAAACTACTCTCCTCGAACTTTGTCGAGGAAGATTTTTTTTATGTAAACTTTGTTTGTTTTTATTCTCTAGCAACTTTAAACCTATTGTGACCGTTATCCAACTTATTGAAATTCAGTTTCTAACCTCTACAAATTCACTGTATTGGACTCTTTGGACCTAAGTCCTTTTACTTTTTAGGCTTGAGAACCAAAACGTGTTCTTACAGATTATATTCTTAAAAGCTTTTAAGTTTATCTATTTTAGTTATATACTAAAATTATATGTGTGTGTGTATCATATTTTATTGTCTATTAGAAAATATGTATTGTTATATTTTTAAAAAAAAATCAAAGTTCTAAAATTTTCTATTATTTATTTCATGTCAAAAAATAAAGAAAACAATTAGGTGAAATTATCACAAATGAACAAGAAACTCAATAACAAAAAAGGTTAGAAGACAATGAAATAAGACAATCAAACTATAACAATTATAAATTGATGTTAGCAAAAATTGAATAAAAAAATTTAATTGATTTTTTTGCATATCAAAAAGGCGAGAAAAATGGATTTAAAATTTAAAAAATTTATGCAATTGTTAGTGCTATTCCTCCTACATCTCTCTCTCTCTCTCTCTCTCTCTGAGCATTTCCCACAAATCCACAAATACGCAGAGTTGTAATGTTGAGTTTTAATATAACTTCAGCAGAATCAGCACCAAAAACAATAAGGATCTTGGATAAACAAACAGCTTTCCCTTCTTGATAAGTGACCAAAAAGTCAGATCTCGATCCTTACTTAGCAAAGAAAAAAAAAAGAAGCTGCCAGGCTCTGTAGGCGCAGAATCTTCACCAAGATTAATTAAAATACAATAAAACTAATATGACATCTTCTATTTTTATTAAATTACTAGTTGCACCTTGCTAATTTACACCTTTTAACATGTCTTGACTTTGACAGTGCCTTTGCTTAACCTCCAGGAAAGGAATATTTGTGTTTCTGTTGGTGTGCATGACCAACTTATAATAAGGCAACCATGATCCAACCCTTCAAAACTAAAGAAAATATATAGTATATATTTATAACGTGCATAAAATCCTATAATATTGCCTTCAAAGAAAAGAAAGGAAACTGATAGAGGGCTAGATTTTACTCTCATAGTTTATTTAAGGATTCTACTAATGTGTGTAGTAAACCAATTTTGGAAAAATTTTCAATAAAACTTTTTGAAAAATGAATTTGTTAATGTGTATTCTAAGAGCACACATTAATCAGACCATTTATTTAATGGGTCATACTCAAGAGTGCCTTTAAGATATTGGTTAACAATCTATTTTAAAAAAAAAATTAAAAAACCTATTAAAACATTACTTACTCTTTTTTTTTTCTATAAAAACTTTTTTTAAATAGATTACTAACTAATATCTTAAAAGTATTAGTTAGCATTTTTCTTATTAAATTAAGGGCAAGAGTTTAGTAAAAATATCCCTTTTTGGAAATATTTCCTCTTTCTTCTTTTTGAATGGGTATGGACTCCAAGAAGTCTTCGTTTTCCGCTTTATTTAATTAACTACAAGAGTTTAGTAGAAATTTCCCTTTTTGGAAATATTTCCTCTTTCTTCTTTTTGAATGGGTATGGACTCCAAGAAATCTTCGTTTTCCGCTTTATTTAATTAACTACAAGAGTTTAGTAGAAATTTCCCTTTTTGGAAATATTTCCTCTTCCTTTTCGTTGAATGGATATGGACTCCAAGAAGTCTTTCGTTTTCCGCGGAATTATTATTTTTATTTTCCATCATTTCGGCCGGCCATTGCTCCTTTCTCCAGCAAAAGTCATCAAGTCAAAATTATCCATCGGACCATCACAGTATCCAATAATTTTCTTCTGTAGACTATGCTATTTTTTTTTTACATCCAAGGAGATTTTGGACCGTTGAAAAGAATATCCACGTCCCTTATTTTAATTCTACTCTATTTTATTATTTTAAAAAATTATTTTATCAATTATATAATATAATTTTATAATTTTTCTGTATTTTAACTTTTATTTGTCTATTTTACTAATTAAAATAATATATTTTCACAATAAAATATATTTTTTACCTTCCACACGCGTATACCTTCTAGAATCCTCCATTACTTTACTTTTCACCTTCATCCAGACTCCTCCTCCATCATCCATATCAACCCAACTCCTCCATCATCTATATCAACCTAGATTAGAATAGTAAAAAAAAAAAAAAAAACCCATCACGCCAATCACAACGCCACAGCCACCAAAACGCCAATCACATATACTAGCAAACCCAAAAAAAAAAAAAACCATTAACACCCACGCCAATCACAACATCACAGCCACCACAGCTCCACCAATCTTGGCCACGTCAATCTCGCCACCACACCGATCTCTGCCGTTGTCAAAACCCATGCCCACGCCCACGCCCACATCAGTCACAAACTCACTCGCCGATCTCCACCTGACCCATGCCCACTCGCTGATCTCCACCGTCAGAAACCACAAAAAATACCTAGAAAATGTTGAAGAAAATACCCAGAAAATGATTCACCTAAAGATTATTACGCCAATGAGAATAAAAGTGAGAGAGGGTTGAGAGGGTAGATGAGAAAACAATGAAGAAAGAGAGACTTGAGAAAGATAGAGAGCATTCCGGAGTTGAGAGAGAGAGAGAGTTAAAAATAAAATATTATTTAAATTTATACAAATAGTGCTACAGTGCCATTCTGTAGAATGGCACTGTAGCACAATTCTAAAATTTTTTACAATTCTTCAGTTTTACATTCCCAAATGTTGACTTTTTTCAAAAATTATTTTGAAATGATTCAAATAAGTTATTAAGCTTTCGTTTGTAACACGGTAATAAACCACACTTTTTTTCCTAAATATAGTTTCTTTAAATTCATCTTCTTTAGGTACAAATCTTTGAAAACAATCATTTTTAAAAAATAAAAGAAATATTTAAGTTGCATCAAACATATGATGAAAATTACTGTAACCCTATTGCTATGCGATATTACATTACCCCATAACTTTTCATTTAAGCTGTATTTAAATGAATTAACAATTAGATTATATTATCCACAAGTTCTTGCAAAATATCAATATAATTGGTTTAAAATTACAAAATTACACACAAACTATGAGTTTGCAAAATATCAATATAATTGGTTTAAAATAGCATGAAATTTGGCATTGATATTAAGAGCAATAAAAATTCAAAATCCAATGTTTAGATTTTAAAAATTTTAATCCAATAAAAAGTTAAGATCTAGTATAACATATAAAACAAAGAATTTCACCAAGTTTAACTCGATCTTAACCCATATTTTAATATGAGAGAGAGAGAGAGAGAGAGAGAGAGAGAGAGAGAGAGAGAATTTAAGTGTTAGTCTAATGGTAATGACATCTTCATATTATCTCTTTATATACTAGAAGAAATGAGGTAGGGTTTAAAACACATACATAAGGTACCACAAAAAAAGACTATTACCACAAAGGTATATCACTTGGAACCCTTAAAAAGTTTCTTTGATTATGTTGATATTGAGGTTGTTACGAAAATGATCAAACAAACACGGAGAAGATCCTTAATTTTGGTTTTATAGCATAATATCACACTTATAAAGACAACCTAAAATAAAATATCTATACTACCTAATGAAACTTATAAAAAAATTTATATCTAATCAAAAAGAAAAGAAATTCATATAATTAACTTGTTTTGCTTCTCTCTCTTTCCTCAAAATTTATTTTTACCCTTCACAATAAGGTAAACAGGTTTATTTGAAAAAATATTTTTTGATATGTAAATTTTCTGTTATTAATTTTAAGTAAACTTCCATTCTCTTATGACCATTAAGGCTATTGAGCTATTCTATTGTTAAGCGATGGTATACATTTTATAAATTAGATTATGTAGGGATGAAGGGCCTAGGAATATATATTGGGTTGTAGGCCTTGTTTGAGAACATTTAGCTATTCGAGGATAGTTAGACATTAACGAAAACGTATAAATCAGTATGTTATGGAAGGTTTCTGGTCATAAAGGTTTGTGAAAGTAGTCGAAGGAGAAACGTCTCCTCGGCTAAGCGGAGTAGAGGTCAAATGTTTGACTTGCCATCAAGAACAATACACCAAACAATTTTACTGTTAAGGATAAGCATCAACAGAGAATAGGACAAAAGGAAGTTGAGAAATATCTAGGAGAAATCTGTTACTACCGTATTAAATGCTCTGCAATTAACTCTCTGGCCGTATTAATGTGGAGGTGATACCTGAATAGTAATCTTCAACCTTACAGCTACTTACCAAGACTTCAGGAATGTATTGATCGGACAAGGAATAAAGCCAACAAATTGATCTACACGTGGAAGGCTGAGATAAAGGGAAGCGGAAGAATATAAAGAGGAAAAATCCCATTACAAGGGGATTATATGAGAATTAGGAAAAAAAAAAACTGTAGCCTCAAGAACAGTGATTGTATTTAAGTTCAACAGAAAATATAAGAACTACTCTTCTCGGACTTTGTCGAGGAAGATTTTTTTTATGTAAACTTGTTCGTTTTCATTCTCTAGCAACTTTAAACCTATTGTGATTGTTATCCAACTTATTGAAATTCAGTTTCTAACCTACTCTCTACAAATTTACTGTATTTGACTCTTTGAACCTGAGTCCTTTTACTTTTTAGGCTTGAGAATCAAAACGTGTCCTTACAGATTATATTCTTAAAAGCTTTAAAGTTTATCTATTTTAGTTATATACTAAAATTATATATATATATATATATATGTGTGTGTGTGTGTGTGTGTGTGTGTGTGTGTGTGTATCATATTTAATTGTCTATTAGAAAGTACGTCTTGTTATGATTTAAAAAAAAAAAAATCAAAGTTCTAAAATTTTCTATTATTTATTTCATGTCAAAAAATAAAGAAAACAATTAGGTGAAATTATCACAAATAAACAAGAAACTCAATAACAAAAAAGGTTAGAAGTCAATGAAATAAGACAATCAAACTATAACAATTATAAAGTGAAGTTAGCAAAAGTTGAATAAAAAAAATTTAATTGATTATTTTGCATATAAAAAAGGCGAGAAAAATGGACTTAAAATTTAAAAAATTTATGCAATTGTTAGTGCTATTCCTCCTACATCTCTCTCTCTCTCTCTCTCTCTGAGCATTTCCCACAAATTCACAAATACGCAGAGTTGTAATGTTGAGTTTTAATATAACTTCAGCAGAATCAGCACCAAAAACAATAAGGATCTTGGATAAACAAACACGCTCGCTTTCCCTTCTTGATAAGTGACCAAAAAGTCAGATCTCGATCCTTACTTAGCAAAGAAAAAAAGAAGAAGCTGCCAGGCTCTGTAGGCGCAGAATCTTCACCAAGATTAATTAAAATACAATAAAACTAATATGACATCTTCTATTTTTATTAAATTACTAGTTGCACCTTGCTAATTTACACCTTTTAACATGTCTTGACTTTGATAGTGCCTTTGCTTAACCTCCATGAAAGGAATATTTGTGTTTCTGTTGGTGTGCATGACCAACTTATAATAAGGCAACCATGATCCCCAACCCTTCAAAACTAAAGAAAATATATAGTATATATTTAGAACGTCCATAAAATCCTATAATATTGCCTTCAAAGAAAAGAAAGGAAACTGATAGAGGGCTAGATTTTACTCTCATAGTTTATTTAAGGATTTTACTAATGTGTGTAGTAAACCAATTTTAGAAAAATTTCCAATAAAACTTTTTCCAAAATGAATTTGTTAATGTGTATTTCAAGGGCACACATTAATCAGACCATTTAGTTAATGGGTCATACTCAAGAGTTCCTTTAAGGTATTGGTTAACAATTTATTTTAAAGAGAATTAAAAAACCTATTAAAACATTACTTGTTTTTTTTTTCTTACTTTTTTTTTTATAAAAACTTTCTTTAAATAAATTGCTAATTAATATCTTAAAAGTATTAGTTAGCATTTTTCTTATTAAATTACGGGCAAGAGTTTGTAGAAATTTCCCTTTTTGGAAATATTTCCTCTTTCTTCTTTATGAATGGGTATGGACTCCAAGAATTCTTCGTTTTCCGCTTTATTTAATTAACTACAAGAGTTTAGTAGAAATTTCCCTTTTTGGAAATATTTCCTCTTCCTTTTCGTTGAATGGATATGGACTCCAAGAAGTCTTTCGTTTTCCGCGGAATTATTATTTTTATTTTCCATCATTTCGGCCGGCCATTGCTCCTTTGTCCAGTCAAAAGTCATCAAGTCAAAATTATCCATCGGACCATCACAGTATCCAATAATTTTCCTCTGTAGACTATGCCATTTTTTTTACATCCAAGGAGATTTTGGACCGTTGAAAAGAATATTCACGTCCCTTCTTTTAATTTTATTCTATTTTATCATTTTAAAAAGTTATTTTATCAATTATATAATATAATTTTATAATTTTTCTGTATTTTAACTTTTATTTTTCTATTCTATTAATTAAAATAATATATCTTCACAATAAAATATATTTTTTATCCTCCACACGCTTGTATCTTCTAGAATCCTCCATTACTTTACTTTTCATCTTCTTCTAGACTCCTCCTCCATCATCCATATCAACCCAACTCCTCCATCATCTATATCAACCTAGATCAGCGAAAAAAAAAAAAAAAAAAAACCCATCACGCCGATCACACTGCCACAGCCACCAAAACGCCAATCACATATACTAGCAAACCCAAAAAAAAAAAAAAAAAATCCATTAACACCCACGCCAATCACAACGTCACAGCCACCACAGCTCCACCGATCTTGGCCACGTCAATCTCGCCACCACACCGATCTCCGCCGTTGTCAAAACCCACGCCCACGCCCACATCAGTCACAAACCCACTCGTCGATCTCCACCTGAGCCATGCCCACTCACTGATCTCCACCGTCAGAAACCACAAAAAATACCCAGAAAACATTGAAGAAAATACCTAGAAAATGATTCACCTAAAGATTATCACGCCAATGAGAATAAAAGTGAGAGAGGGTTGAGAGGGTAGATGAGAAAACAATGAAGAAAGAGAGAGAGTTGAGAAAGATAGAGAGCATTCTAGAGTTGAGAGAGAGAGAGTTAAAAATAAAATATTATTTAAATTTATACAAATAGTACTACAGTGCCATTCTATAGAATATTTTTTTTACGATTCTTCAGTTTTACATTCCCAAATGTTGACTTTTTTTAAATTAAAAAGCCAATATTTGTTTAAATTTGGCATTTACAATTTACAGTGTGATGCTCAACTGGCAAATTCTATTTATTTCTGCCTTAAATTAATTTTGCCTCTATAGCAAGTCTTATGACAATGTGGCAGAGATAATATTTATGTTATCTCAATCACATTGGCTGGTCAGTACTCGCTTGCAGGGAAGCAATAATTTCTTTTCACCTGTTCAGCAAATGTGATAGGGGCGCACTAGGCACAGTATAACGTTTTTGTCAAAGATTTCCGCTCTGTTGCGTTTGTGTTGTGTCGTTTTTTTTTTTTTTTTTTTAATTTTAATTATATATTTTTTGAGGAATGATAAAAGGACTTGCGTTTATAATCATCTCTGTGTACAATTTGAATAAATTCAAGGATATATCCAGCGGACAACAAAACATATCACTACTTGTGTCCATGTTTTATGCCGTTGAGCCAACTAGCGCCAAATGCCAAAGTAGCCCGCATAACACACAGTTATATGAGCTGAGACACGAACCTGTGAACAAATAAAACTTTCGACTCTTTCTTACCATTGAGTCACACTTGCTAGTAGTGTATTTGTGTTTATTTTGTATAGATAATTTACATTTGTTGATTTTCAATATTAATGTAACTGCAATTTTAATTTGAACTAGGTTTTCTATTGAATGGTGATTATCAAAAAAAAAAAAAAAAAAGAAGGGGTTTTTTATTGAATGATTAGGTATACATTAGGATTCGACAAAAAAAAAAATAAAATAAAATAAAACAAAAGAAACACAGTCTACATGACTAATTATGACAAAATTTATTAGGAGAAATAGGAAAAAGAATGAAATCCGGCCATTTTTAGGTAGTCGATCTCTTGGAGCAGTGTTCCAAGCTTTCACACTCACACCATCAGATCTAGAGCACTACTCTAAGACTACAAATAAGTTTTTTTCCAAATGAAGTAGAGAAGAAGTAATTATGGCGAGAGGAAAGGCAGTTGGTCAGTACTCAGATCGAGGCACCAAAAAAAGGAAAAAAAAGAAAAAGAGATGTCGGAAGTGGAAGTGGAAGTGGAAGTGGAAGTGGAACATTTATCTACAATGTTACGTGGCCTTTGCATGCAAGGGAAGAGTTTGACACGTGCAAAAAAAGAAAAGAAAAAAAAAGGCAGTGAGTGTGGGACAAGAATTCTTTTTTTTTTCTTTTTTTTTTTAATTACTTCATTGCTATAAATTTTGGGTGCGCTTGACGTTTCATTGACGAGAGAAGGCACTAGGCAGTAGTCCACTATTTTTTATTTTTGCTTAATAGGTATCTAGTCCTATGTATATATCAATCAGGAGTCAGGACCACCCTCTCTCTCTCTCTCTCTCTCTCTCTTCCCCATTTTTATTTATTATTAAAGTTGAAAATACATCAAATTTTAACACTATTTGTACCTCGAAAAGGAACTCAAACTAAAATCAATAGTTATAAAAGAAATTGTTTCTATTTTCTTTAAGATTTCTCTTCATTTATAACTAGAAATTGATCGATAAAACCGGACCCTCCTTTATTAATCATATAAACTTTGCTTCTTCTTATTCTTCTTTTTTTTTTTTTTTTTTTTGTGTGAAAATGTTGACATAATAGATCAGGATACGAAGAAATGTATTTATCTATCATCCATGAACACTACCTTAGACTCAAATACAATAAAAAGTTTATTTTTATGGATGACTAATGGATTTTATTTATACTGGAATCCAAAAAATAAATTTGTTCATATTCAACATATAAGTAGACTTTGAGCCTAATTTGTTTTCTCTTTAATTAAGAACTCATTTCAATGAGCGACATCTTGTTTATATGACATGTATCCTTTACCTTTCCATCTTAAATGTATATATTTAATAGTTCAAATTTAATACTATATATTTAACAATATATCTAACAATATGTGGCTAAAAATTTTAAACAACATGGTAGTGAATACACTTTTAAATGCACGAAATAAATTTTTTACTATGAATGAAACTAAGATTCTATCAATATGTATATAACAGAGTGTAATTTTTCGTAGCTTTTATAAAAGAGTTTTTGTTCTTTCAAATTCATTTTTATTTTTTTTATATTCACTTTATTTTATGTTTTAGTGTGGATTTTTTATTTATTTATAAATATATATATTTCTGTATCAATTTTGAATATATACCCATGCATCATAATGAACATAAACAAATGAAAAAAAAAATTTAACCTAAATAAAATATTTTTTCTAACTATAATCCATTTTAATGTCTTTTACTTTGTGTTCTTTTTACATTAGAAGTGTTTAGTACACAGCATTTAAATAATAATTTTTAATTTTTTTAAAAATATATAAATAAAAAAATAAAAATTTATGTAATAGTGCTTAAAAGTCATCCCATGCGATTCGTGTTTAGAGTACTATATCAAGCAGACGGTCAAAAGTTGCAGGTCCGTGAGAGTAACGCTTGCTTATGAGAGCATGACATGTTTTTCGCGATAGAGGAACCATAAAGCATTGTTCGAAGTTGAAGCTGATACCATGTGGTGACCAGCAAGCTAGCGAGTGCCTCGGAACTCACAAAGGCAACTAGGCCAGTAAAAGGCACCAGTTGGAGTTGGAGTTGGAGTTGGACCAGAGATATATACATAGTGAGAGAGAGAGAGAGACGCTTTCTGATACGATGCTCCCTGACCTGATGCACTATTCGGCAAACTTTTTATTCTTCTTTGTCGTCCACCTATTAAGTATTAATAAGCATTGGTTGGGTTGTAAGCTTTGTGGGTGGTTGTTCCAATCAGAGCCACAACTTCTCTATTGTAATTTGTAATTTATTTCCTCTCTTCGTGATCACAATATTGTGATACAATTCACTCAGGAGAACATATCTTATTTCTCACTTTTTCTTTATTAATTCCTCTCTAAGGTAATGTGAACTTATGGAAACTGTCATTTAGAGTATAATTACTCTATTTCATTGTACATAAAATATTTATAGGATAGGATACGAATTTTTTTTTTTTTTGGGTAAAGGACATGACAATTAATTGAGTGACATAAAGTATAATTATAGGTAGTGTAGGGACAAAGGGCCCAAATATATATATTAGGCTTTGGGCCTTATTCGAGGATGCTCAAACGGCTCAAGAATGGATCAAAAATATGGAAGACATAAGACTATAGGATTAACGAACAAATTACGATTGCAAAAACTAAGGAAGGTGATCCGAGGAGGAACGTTCCCTCAGATAAATGAGATAAAGATCAAGATATGTATCTTATCATCTGGGATAATGTGATAAGCATATACACTATGAGTATACAGGACAAGTGGGAATTAAGAAATATCTAAGAGAAAGCTGCTACCACCGCATTGAATGTTCTGCAGCTAACTCTCCTGCCACATTAATGAGGAGGTGATGATTGAATAGTAACTTTAAGTCTTACAGCTACTATCCAAAGATTTTGTGAAGGTGCTGAAAAACAAAGATCATGACCAATAAACTGATCTACACGTGGAGGGTAGAGATGGAAGAGAAAGGTAGTATAAAATAGGAGAGACACCCTGAGAGCAGGGGATCGAAAAAGGAGAGGAAAACATTGTAGTAATAAAGAACTGAATTTGTAATCTAACTTGAAAGGAATATATACGAACTGGTCTTCTCGGATTTTGCCGATGACGATTTTCTTTAGTTTAAATCAGTTTATTTCCCATTTTTCTTGCCACCTGAGTCCATTTCACTAATTGTCCAACTTGTTAAGCCTAGTTTTTCGACTCACACTTTACAAATTCATTGTTTTGGATTTTTTGGGCCTAAGTCTGTCCAATTGTTGGGTCGAAGACTCAAATACTGTCCTTACAGATAGAGTAGAATGGAGGAGTATTTTTTGGAACTAAGATTTTGTTTGTTGTTGTATTTGTTGTTATAGGCGTATCTTTTGTTAGTTAGCTATGAGTTATAATATGTCAAGAGCTGATCATTGTTGATTATGAGTTTTTTTGTGTAAAGGAAAACACTTATTGGCCTTTGCCTTCGTTTTATTTTAGCAAATAGTATAACTTTTAGATTTATTTTTTAAAAAATAAGCCAATTATTATTTTTTTGGGTCAAAATTTTAATATAAAATTTTCCAAAAACTAAACATTTTAATAAACACGATGCAAATAAGCTATCAAATACCATGGGTACCCAACATGCACCGTTTTTGCGAACCTTTTATTTATGCCTTAGCTTACAAGACTTGGCAATGTGGCAGTAAATGATTGGGCCATGCATCCCAGTGTTTGAACCAAGGTAGTCAATACCGTACCGGTACCGGCCGTACCATACCGGTGTGTATACCGATATCGAAACGTCAACGTTTCGTACCGGTTTAAATACCGGCCATACTGGCTATGTACCGGCCATATCGGCTAATTTCAGATAATACCGGCCGGTATCGGGGGTATCGGCCGGTACATAATTTTTTTTTTTTAATAGTTTTGTAATTTGGTACAGATTTTTTTTTTTTTTTAGTTTTGTAATTTTTGAATTTTTGTTAGGGTAGAATGGTAATTTATTTACATTAACTTATTAGTATTATTTGTTTTCTTAATATGTAATGAACAATTAAGCTTTTAATTTTTTATATTATGTTTTTTTTTTCTTTTAATTAATACTAAAGTCTAAAACCATGAATAATTTGTTCTGAATTGAAGAAATGTAAACTTTTGTATTTATTATAATGCGCGCGCACACACACACAAACACACACATATATAAAATAACGGTAATCCCGAAACGGTACACCAGTATTAATTGGTACCAAAATATATCATTTCACTAGTCAAACCGGTACAGCCTCCAGTACAAGATCCCTTGGTTTGAACTCTAATAAACTACATGTGTTTTATTTCTTTGCTATGAAAGTTCATGTAGATAAACATATTATTTATTTAGTAAACAAATTATGCTCAACTATTGAATGAGTCAAACTTCAAAATAATATATTTCTAAATAAATATATGGTTATAAAATTTAATTTGATTATATATAATACTAAATGTTTATGTGTAAACATACATTAAAAAAAAATGCTTATAAATAATTATGATTAAATTATATAATTTTGTACATATATGCACAATATATCAATTTATTACTTATAATTAACTTAAATATCCGTTTTGTATAAAATTTGTATAGAATTTATAGTAAATCAAAATGAGTGGTTTTTTTTTTAGTCCATGAATGAAAATTATTTTATCTAATTAACTCAAAAATTATAATTTAAGGGGTAAGAAAAACACTTCTCAATAATTCATTGGTTTTCACGCACAAATACATTGTAGTTGTCAATGTTTTTCTTGATATATGTGTACATTTTGATTTTTTTTTTTTAAGTATTTATATGAAAAAACCATCTAATAAAGCATTAAGTGCTTCTTAACTTGTGTACTTCATTTAGAGCATTATCATTGAGAGGATAAAAACCTCTCAGTTGCTATTTTAGCAACCAAAACATTAAAAAATGGCTTTATCTGGATATGGGTCTTAGGTTAGAACTTAAGTGAATAAGTTATATAGTATTTAGAGTAATGTTTATTACACACATTTTGTTCCGCATACTTTTACACACTCAAAAATAGCACTGATTTCAGTGCAATTTTCATGTGGGTAAAAACGTGTTAAACTAGAATTTCTCTAGTCCAATATGAGAGAAAAGAAGGATGGGATTATACTAGTAATTTAACCTTGGTCTTGTGTATATTATAAATTAGTCGCAAACCCATGCGATGCACGGGATAGTTTTAAATCAAATGTTAACACGTTTAAATTTAAACATCTCTCTAATTTCAATGAGATGGGTTCAAGTTACACCTTTTTTAAACCGTTGGATTTAAGTAGATCCAACGATTAAAAATAAACCCTCATTTTCACAAATATTTTTAATAAAATCTCATTAATTGCTCTCATTTATTATCTACTAAACCTATCTCTAAACCCAAAAAAAAAAAAAAAAACACACGTTTGACTCTCTCTCTCTCTCTCTACGTTAGTCTCTCTCCGTTAATCTCTTCTACGTTAGTCTCTCTCTCTATTTTCTAAACCTGCGTTTCTCTCTCTCTATTCCTCCTCCATTGCTCCTCCACCGTTATTCCACCTCCACAAGTTGCCAGCAGGAAAAAAAAACCACGCCGGACTATATCTATTTGTGAGTACTCTGTTTCTATTTTTCCTTTCTTTTCTGCTCTGTTTTTTTTTTCCTTTCTTTTTCTTTTCTGGTCTGACACTATGTGCTCTATATGAATGCGTTTAGAGGTTCTGACTCTATGTGTTCTATGTGAAGTCGAACTGAATGGTCTTGAATGCGTTCTATGTGAAGCCGAACTGTTGTGAGTGCTCTGTTTTTTGTTTTTTTTTTTTTCCTTTCTTTTCTATTGTGAGTGCTCTGTTTCTTTTTTTTTTTTTTTTTTCTGGTTTGTGAGTGCTCTGTTTCATTTGCAGGCAGCCTTTTGTCGATGCTGTTGTAACCAAGTCCAAGCACTATTTCTGTGAGCATTGTGCAGTATTGTAGGTAAGTCCTTGCAGTCTTTTATGCTACTAGCCATGCTAAGTTAGTAAGTCCTACTTTTTGAATTAGCTTAATCCCCTCACCCCTCCTTTTTCCCTAGTATTTTCTATTTAGAGAAGAATATGCCATTCTTTTATCTCAGTCACAAAATCATCAAACAGCTTTGAGTGATTTTATCCTTTTTGGAGCTTTAAGGTTCTTAGTATTAGATTTAGCAATACTGAAGTCTTGCATTTAATTATATATATGGTTTGAGAATAGTACAGTTGCACAAGCTACCGACAAGATGATATTAAGCCTAAACAATTTGTTCTGATTAGTAGTTCTTGGCATAGATTTCAATTTTTATTGAGATTGGATGAACAGTGAATTAGTGCTATCATATATATGTGGGACATGATTTTTTCCCCTCCACTAATTAAATACTAAGTACCTGTAATAAAGGTAGCTTTACCTGATTGCAAGTAAATTAAATGCAGGTTGCTTATGGTAATATGCTAGTTGAAGTATCACTTGCAGTAGTGAAAAGCAACATTCACATTAAAACAATACTTTATTTCTTCTTTTAAATTATGTAGCCTTATATTCTGTACTTAATAGAATGAGGTACTCTATCTGTTCTCTACTTTCAAATTTAAACTTTTGAATTATGTTTATTTTTATATAGGCATGAAATAATATTCCTACCTGGACTTCATAGTCCATTTTTATCATAGTAGTTGTCATTTGACATATGATTTACTTGGGTGAGGTTATTCTACATATCAATACTACCTGACCATTCATGTTAAACCTGTTGCCACTTTCATTGATCCTTAAATCTTTTCTAAGCTGTTGCAACTTAAGTAGTTTCCATCTAATATGGAGAATCTCACCAAAAATGATCAGGCTTATTCCTGACTCTTCTACCCTAAACCCATCAAAGCTGATACATAGATTGAAAACTTTAGTGCCTATTATATGAAGAATCTTGTTCACAGACTTGGGATAGGGACAAATGTCTATCCCTGATTTTCTATTTATCCAAATACTTTAGATACCATTGATCAGATGTTCTTAGGTATTGGTGAATTGGACATTATGTTGAAGTCTTATTTATTAGACAACTGAGTTATGTTTTTTTTTTCTTTATGGTTTCAATTTGGAGCCTAATATTGGTAAAATGTTTGCATATTTTTTATTTGTGTTCATTATTTGTATTGGTTCTTATAGTTACTAAATTGCAAATGGAACTTGAAGAGTTATATGATGCCCCAAACAATTTAGGACCATCAGAGCAAGAGTTACCACTTGAAGATTTTGGTGATTGTGAGTTGAAATCCAAGCCATATGTCGGAATGCAATTTGACTCCCTTGACGATGTTGAAACTTTTTACAAAGAATTTGCCAAAAAAGAAGGTTTTGGAATCCGTATCCATACGAGTAAAAAAGCACCCAGAAGTGATAATGTAACAAGTCGTATTTATGTATGTTGTAGTGAAGGGCAGCGCAAAACAAAAAATGCATTAGACAGTGGTTTAAGCAGAGATGATGAAAACAAGGCCTGTAGAAGTTGCTCAAGTCTTAGAACTGGATGTGAAGCAATGCTTAGGGTCATGAAGAATAAAAAGTTGCAGAAATGGGTTGTGAAGGGATTTGACAACAACCACAATCATGGTATTATTAGTCCAAAAAGTGTGTCATACCTCCGATGCCACAAAAAAATGTCTACTGCTGCTAAGAGTCTAGTTGAAAAATTTGGTGAAGAAGGTCTTCCAACAGGAAATGTTGCCATGATGTTCAATGTAGGTGACCAAACATTTACAAGTAGAGATTGTTGGAATCACTTGAGAGATGTTAGGAGAAAAAATCTAGATGCTGGAGATGCCTCAGTTGTCCTTAATTATTGCCAAAAACAACAAGCTCAAAACTCAAATTTCTTTTATGCAATACAATGTGATGATGTTGGCCATATGGTTAATTTTTTTTTTTTTTTGGGTGGATGCGCGATCAAGAATGGCTTATCAATACTTTGGGGATGTAGTTACGTTTGACACAACTTACAAAACAAACAAGTATGATATGCCATTTGCTCCTTTTACGGGGTTAAACCATCATTGTCAATGAATTTTATTTGGTTGTGCATTGTTGCAAGATGAGACGGAACAAATTTTTGTGTGGCTATTTGAAACTTGGCTTCAAGCAATGTGGGGGAAGGAACCAAAATCTATTATTACGGATCAAGATTTAGCCATGGGCGCAGCTATTGCAAAGTTATTTCCAAGAACTCGTCATCGTCTTTGTCTTTGGCATATTAAGAAGAAATTTCCAGAGAAACTTTCCCATATATATCATAAGAAGTCAATATTCAAACGTGAGTTAAAGAGATGCATATGTGAGTCACCTAGTGTGGAAAAATTTGAGGAGGCTTGGAAGAGCCTAATATTGACTTATGGCTAGGAGAGAAATGAATGGCTTGAAGGATTATATAATATTCGAGAGTCATGGGTACCGGTTTACAATAGAACTACTTTCTTTGCAGGAATGAACACTACCCAAAGAAGTGAAAGCATCAATGCGTTCTTTGACTCCTTTGTTAACTCGAGAACTACATTAATGGATTTTGTGGTCAAATTCGCAAAGGCGGTGGACAGTTGTTATAAGAAAGAAAGGAAGGAAGACTTTGATTCAAAACACAAAACACCTTTGGTGTGCTGTCGCAGGCAACCAAAAATAAAACCTATACTCCTAAAAATATATGTAGTAGTGCGAGTAAGGATCGTTCCCACGGAGAGTGTCTAACCTAGTTTTATGCCACGTGAACAAGGAGGGGGGGTTTGAGTATAATGAAAACAATTTTAAGAAAAACAACCAGGGAATAATTCAAATTAAAATATCGAAATCAATCAAAAGAACAAACCTTGGTCTAAGTCAACATCCACCACCGGAATTTTACAACTGATCATCGATGCAAATATATATCAATTTACACTTTGAATATTCACCGTTGGAATTATTTTCCTATCTCTCCTTAGTTACAGTTAATTAGAAAACAAGCGATCTAATTAACCCTAACTACTAAACAACCCAAGACAAGCGCTAAAGGTTTAATCTAGTAGCAGCCTTAAGAATTAGAGAGATCGGTGAAACTAACCAACACAAGCACAAGCGGTTGTATTTAATTTAGTCGTGCGTTCTTCCTAAGATCTAATAATTTCTGACGCAGCAAATTATTAAATCTTGGTTGCTTCACAAATTAGAGAGATCAAACAATTACGGATTTGATATCTAACTTAGCAGTAGATTGCAACGAATAATTAACTAGTAGGCCTCCTAGTAATTAAACAAGACAATCATGAAAATAGGCATAGAAGAACATCCAATATTCAAAGCATAGATTGAACAATAAAAACAAATTAGATCTCACAGTTTTATTGATTCCGGGGCTTCAGTTTCCTTCAACCAAGTATAAAAGTTTAGCCATGCAGGGCCATGACAGAAAACTCAAGAGAGAAAATTAGAGAAGAGGGGAGAGAGAGAGGTGTGTGTGTGTGTGTGTGTAATTCTGATTTCTCCTCCCTCTTTTTCACGTTAATTCCCCCTTTCCCAAGCCTACAAAATCTCCTAAAAATATTCTAAATAATAATATTCAAATCTGACTAATTAAGGAAAAATATTAAAAATAAAACAAAGCCCTAATATAACTAGGAAAGTGGTGTTTTTCAGCTGGAATTTTCGTGCATCAGATCTGGAAGTTTCCATAAATAAATCGCATCAGATTGCAAATTAGAATTGTAGGTAAAGGAACACTCCAGAATGTCAACAGTGCAGGTGCAGCAACTTCAAGCCCAATTTCGACCTTGATGCGGCCCATATCTCTCAAAACTCAAAACATGAAAGTTTTAGATCTTTGTCTTAGCGTTCCATAGCATCTTGAATCATCTCAATCGGAGCTCAGATGAGAGAGTTATGCCGAGATTACGAAGAGATGTCAAAGCTGTCCAGAATCGCCCAATTAGCTACGTTTTGCACTTAATGCCTTCATTTGCACCCTAAATCAAAATATAAGAATAATGAGTATATTTAGGCACTAAATAAGTGTAAAAGACTAAGCATTAAGAGAGAAATATATGCCAATTTGCATTCTCATCAACCTTCTTTGGTAATTGGCTAAAAAATAGAGCATCAAGCTGCTTCTATATACACGAGAACCATATTTAGCAAGTTCGAAAAAGAATTGGTGAGTAGTAATAACTTTACAAAGGAAAAGGTTGAGAAAAATGGAACTTTTTATAGGTTCAAAGTAACAAGTTTCTTTGATCCAGATGATGCATTTATTGTGAAACTGAACTTGGAATCAAAAGTTTGTGAATGTGACTGCCAACTTTTGGAGTTTATGGGAATTGTTTGTAGGCACATGTTATTAATCTTCCAGGTTAAAAATATTTTTCAGTTCCTAGCCACTACATCCTACAATGTTGGACAAAAGAAGCAAATAAAGAACTCAAAAGTGTAGAATATAGATCAAGCTTTGAGGATGAGCATCATATGTCAAGAGCCTTACGAAGCATCCATGTTTGTCAATGTGTAAGTCAATTGTCTTACCTTGCTAAAAAATCTGAAGATATATATAAAATGATAATCTCAGACTTAGACCACACCCTTAGGAAAGCTTTTGGAATGGAAAATGAACTGCTTGAAGATAAAGAAGATGATGAAATGGATATGCATCACAAGAGTGGTGAATCAGCAGACATTGTTGAAGTAGAAGACTGCTCTGTCATTGTTCCTTTGAATATAAAAGATCCACGTGTATCACAAACCAAAGGTAGAAAGAAAAGTACCGAGAAACAGGGTCTTGGTGGGAGAATTAAAGGTGGGCTTGAAATATCCTTAGCTCGAGCAACGACAAAAAGACGTTCTTGTCAACTTTGTGGGGGTTATGGTCATAATCGTCGTACTTGTAAACAATACAATGGCGAAGGAAGTGATTACCAAGATGAAGAAAACATGACAGAGGTTGATGACAATGATATTGATGATTTAGCATAAAGTGAGTTTTTTCATTACATTTTTCGAGTCTTTTTTTTTTAATTTTTTTTATTGTAATAATATATATCTCATGTTTCAAATTTACTTATACCTTTTTTTTGTTCTACTTTAGGTACATGTGGCTAAAGAGCATCACAAAATAAGCATTTCTTGGTGGAATTTATATATATATATATATATATATATTGAGTCCAAGTAGCTGAAGGAACTGTGTTTAAGGACCTATGTTATTAATCGTGATGAAATAATTTTATTTTGTTTTTTGTTTGTTTTTTTAAGGACCTATGTTGGAATACTGTTTTTTCTTCAATTTAATGTCATTAACAGTGCGTTTTTAAGGACCTATGTTGGAATACTGTTATTTAAGGACATATGCCTTATTTTTTCAGATTTTCTACTACTCACCTCTTGTTTTGAAGGGGTACCTGCAGCTTTGTGTTTTATTTTTTAATAACAGTTTCTTAGGGATGATCTATCTTTGTTTGTGGTTCTAAATAACAGGTAGTATAGCTATTTTATGTTACTGCATTAGTGATTCTGCACTATTTACAGCACTGTTCTATTTACTGCATTGTTTACTGCACTGTTCTATATACTGCAGTGTTTACTTCACTTTACTGCACTGCATTAGTATGGCTGTTTGTTTACTGTACTGCACTGTTTCTTTGTGCATTGCATAAATTACTGCATGAGTGGTTTTATTTACTGCATTGTGATTTTATTTAAGGCACTCTATTGCACTTAATTGGCATATATTAGATGATTGTGGTACATTGGTTGATTCTTGACTAGGTTGGCTTAATGGTGCAACAATTACTCCAATTAAGGGCTGAAGTATTGCTTCATGTTGCTGTTTTATACGTGGTGTTCTTGTTTGCACTAGACTTCAAAATTGAGCACCTTGTATTGGGGTCAAGTTGAACTATGAATGAGATTGTGGTCTGTGGATTGTGTTTCTTTTGGCCCCAAGTCTTGTTGAACCTTTCGAACTTCTTGTTACAAAGGGTGATTAAAATAGTGTTAGTCTCATCTAAGTGGGTTCTTGGAAGCGGTGGGTAATATTTGGATATTTGTTTTTGTAAAGTAAGAATTTTATTTGAAAGAGAATTGTTCAGTCATGGATATTCTTCCCCTTAGGAGTTGATACTCATTATGTGTTTTCTCTTTTTCTACCTTTTGAATTATAAAAAAAGGACTTCAAATGCTTGCACTTGCTCATGGCAACGTAAAGAGTTAAAATAATTGATTCAAATAAAATGCACAAGTTCAATTTGCTTTTTTTAGCCAAATTTGACACGACTTCCAATAATTGAAAGGTCCTTTCACCATAACCATGTTAATCATGAGAAGATGTACCTATATCAATGGCACTGTGACTGCCATTTAGTCTCCATCAATCCTGGGAATTCAATTAGGATGACTATAAAACAAAACCAAACCAGTAAATTTGATGCATTTAACTATAAACAAGTGTGCTTATACAAAACTTAGACACATAATTACAGATAGTTCAAGAAGTGTTGTAACCCCACGTTTGAACGACTGTAGGCTAGTTCAAAAGTGAATTAATGTGGAACTAGTCTTTACAAACAATCAGATCATTACACGTGTATATAAATCACAGCTAACAATTAAAAACTAATCCTAAAACTACAGGTAGTGAAGCTACTTTAAGTTACTGCACTGTCTGCTTTGTTTACTACACTTTTTACTGCACTGTCGTTTAGGTAGTCTTGGCTTGAACTCTTCCAATGCACTGTTATGGCATTCTGCCTCTTTGCCTGAGTCTTTGTCTTGATACACTACAATACCAGGAGCAGAAAGCCTTTTCCCGTATGTACAAGACCTTGCGCAATTCGCACTTGTAAAAGAGTCAAAGGAACTCCATTATCACATATCCTGCCCAACCAATAGCTTAAAGGAAAAATAAAAAATCAGTTTTATCTAAATTCTAATAGGTTCATACTTCCAACAACTTACTTGAGTATTATTAACTAGTAATCATCATTAAAATTGTGCATATAACCATAGTAAGGTTGGCATAGAAGTGATTTGAGTAGAAACGTAGCAAAATTGAAGCTAAGACATAAGAGAGGTTAACTGCTGCAAAATCAAATTCCAAGCAATATAAGAGAGCTTAACTAAGTGGCCCTCATGTCCAAGTGGCAATAATTGTAGATGGGCGAAAATACTACATTAATAAATATAAAGAACACTTTGAAATACAATAATAAACAGCCACCAATCACACATTTACCACCTCTTTAACATCAAAATATGCCTAAAAAACAAACACAAAATCATCTAACCAAATGTTGTCCTCACCACATATATCTTAGATTCACTTTGCACATTGTAGTGCATGTACACGCATGTGCCAAAATGATCAAATTTTGTTTTAGTTGATTAAAAAAGATCTGTTGAAAATAGACCAAGCCATACGTATGCAAGTAAAATAAGCTAAAGTATTGACAGATCAGCCTAGTTAGTACAATTATGAAGCCCATGTAATCAACATGCAAAAGTTGGGACCTAAGAAAACATGGGTGTCACTGAAAATATTGATGTTAAAGATTTGGGTTTAGATGGTCATAGGAATAAGGATGACAAAAGTATGATGCTTATAAACATGTGACCATGATAAAGACAGACCTTTACCTCCTAGTCCAAAATGGTCTTAAGATTCCTACATTGCCTCAAAATTATTTCCTCCTGATTGGAGACAAAGACCTTTAATAAAGCCTTACTCTTCCTTTTGAATAGTGGGCATAAGAGTGTAGGTGTGGTGAATCACCAGCATTAACAGCAAGAACACCTTTTCCCATAAGTCGATGACATAGAAGTGCACTATTCAAAAAAAAAAAAAAAGCATCAAACAAAAGGAAATGATATGAATTAGATAAGCCTTGCAAGGACCTTCCCCCACAAAAAATAAGACTTCAATGATCTTGCCTATAGTAATTAGGCCTGTGGACAAATGTGGTTGTGTTGAGGAGACCATAATTCCTACCAATATGCTTTAGTATTGAACTTGGACGCCATTCCAAGCTAATCTAAGTACCTAAAAATTCATAAATAAATAAGTCATTACAGAATTAATGAAAGAGATAAGATGGAAGACTAGTAAATTCTTTTTTCTTTTTTTCTTTTTTGTGGCTATAAAATGCTTAAAGCTTTTTTTTTTTTTTTTTTATAATTTTTTAAAATGATGGAAGTAATGAGGAGACTAAGATTACCAGAAGCTGTCCATGAATGAGTCAGACACGTGGCGACCACCACTGTTATAGGCACCACTAAATTCTCCAACCCGTGCAGAAGCCCAAGGACCATTATGCTGAATAGTTTGGTGAAGACTGTTAAGAATTTACATGATAACAATTGCATGTCCAAGAATGAGACTTGATGATTAAAGTAAGCTTTTCTCAGGGAAATAGGCAAGTTTCATGAAGAGACCATACCCAAATTTTTAAAAATGGGAAAAAAAATTTCATTGGGGCATTTTATCAAATGGTTGGAGCACAAAAGGAATGAGCCCAAGTTGTGAAATCAATTGACCATGATAGAGAGAGAGAAATGCAGTGGAGGAGGAGATAGAGATCAATTGCAACCGTTTAGAAAATAGAGAAACGTTGTGAAATCAATTGCGCAAGTTGTGAAATCAAAAAGTAGGACTTACTAACTTAGCATGGCTAGTAGCATAAAAGACTGCAAGGACTTACCTACAGTACTGCACAATGCTCATAGAAATAGTGCTTGGACTTGGTTACAACAGCATCGACAAAAGGTTGCCTGCAAATGAAACAGAGCACTCACAAACCAGAAAAGAAACAGAAATAGAGCACTCACAATAGAAAAGAAAGCAAAAAAAAAAAAAAAAAAAAACAAAAACAAAAAACAGAGCACTCACATGCGTTCGGCTTCGCATAGAACGCATTCAAGACCATTCAGTTCGGCTTCACATAGAACACATAGAGTAAGAACCTCTAAACGCATTCACATAGAGCACATAGTGTCAGACCAGAAAAGAAAAAGAAAGAAAAAAAAAAACAGAGCAGAAAAGAAAGGAAAAATAGAAACAGAGTACTCACAAATAGAAATAGTCCGGCGTGGTTTTTTTTTTTTTTTTTTCCCTGCTGGCAACCTGTGGAGGTGGAATAACGGTGGAGGAGCAATGGAGGAGGAATAGAGAGAAAGAAACTTACGTTTAGAAAAGAGGGAGAGAGACTAACGGAGAGAGAGAGAGAGAGAGAGAGTCAGACGTGTGTTTTTTTTTTTTTTTTTTGGATTTAGAGATAGGTTTAATAGGTAATAAATGAGAGCAATTAATGAGATTTTATTAAAAATATTTGTAAGTAGATCCAACGGTTTAAAAAAGGTGTAACTCTAAAGAGTTACACCAGGTGTAACTTAAACCCATCTCAATTTCAATTATTGAAAGCTAAATTGACTCTGATATAAGAAGAAACATGTAATATTATGAAGTAATATTAAAAATGAGGTAAATACAAATATTATGAAGTAATATATTACAATAATTATAATGTGTTCTTACATTTGGTTTAATAAGTATTACAAAAGAACATCGCATGGGAATGCTACTAATTTTTTTAATTAAAAATAAAAAAAATTATATCCATAATAGGACATGAAATATCATTACTATCCCAAAAGATGACACATAGACCACAGTTTTATGCTGAAGCTCCTCCCAACAGTTTTTAATTTGCACATTAGTCCTAGTACCATGTATTTTTGCTATGACTTTTTTTATTTTTTAATTTCATTTACTTCATGACTTCCACTAAATATTCAATGTATTCATTATATTTAAAAAATGTTGAAGTAAAGCTGTATCCTCAAAAAACTAAATGAAAGAGTTTAATTCCTCTCTGTTTCAATTTAAAACCAAATTATGCATAAAAGCAAAAAAATTTCATTAGTTTCAATATGTCTTTAGTACCAAAATCACAAATCTATTAAAACCAAATTGTGCATAGAAAATCTTAGAGATTGAAAGACAACTTTAAAGTGTTTTTGTATCTTCTTCCTCTGTTGCTTTGTAGTAGCCCCTAAATATGCCCTTTTGTTTTCCTTGAGTATAGATGCTGGTGTGAGTTGCACATTGCCCTTTTTTGGAATTTTGTACAATCACCATCTTCTTCAGTTGATAAGTTGTTGCTACATTCATTTGAAGTATCACTGATATAAGCCTGGCAATAGAACAGGTTAAGGAATGTATTACAACATATACATCTTAAATATCATATTTGTAATTTTGCTAAATTAAAGAATACGTACTTCTATCATTTTATCAAGCTAAATTGCTTTGTCAGTTTCATCAAAAGAGTCAAAAAGTTTCTTGACGGTGTAGAATTCCTATCCATACTTGAGATTATAGTCATTTAGTTGTATTTTTCTTTTTAAGACCGGTAAATACCTGACTTTCCTCGTCTTGTAATTGTATTACCAAATAAGCCAGATATCAAAATGCTAAATCCCTACTTGCAAAACAGTAAGAATCCAATTTTCAACCAAGAAACATTAATAGAAGAGAAATAGTGCAGTGCAGAAAGTTTAAAACAGTGCAGTGTAGTGCAGATTTTAATGAAACAGTGCGGTATAGTGCAAATTTTTCTTTTCTAATCTCCTTCATATCATGAAACAATTTGATTGTGAGAGCAGGCAATTTACCCTCATAAAAAAAATGAAAACTATTCCTATATATGTTATTTTCTTCAAGAATTAAATAGATTAGCATAAAAATTTCAATGATTCTATCCAATGAAAAAACAATCACATGCATCACCATAGTTGCTGCTATTAGCTAACTTTAACTCATTTTTTCCATAGTGACCAATAATTTATAGAGGCAAAGGAACCCAGATATTAAAAGCAAAAGCCTAAATTAAATCCTTTAATTGATTTAGGAATTCCATTTTGTTTTATGCAGTTACTTTTAGTTATATTCTCGCAACCTTGCAAGCATTTGAATGTATCTTATCTAATCAATGTGTCAGCTGCATCATACCTTGCATGTCCATACGTTCATGTGTTTGAAGACAAAAATAATGTTGTTGAGCAATACAATATTCAAATCTGAAAAACTAACCTTAACGTACTCCACACCAATTTCACTAAGATTATCAAGAATGTTGTGTGATGAAAACAAGCTGATAACTCCACCTCGCTTAGTTTCCACTAAACAAATTCAAACCCATAGCTCAGTTTCCACACACAAAAAAAGATCAAATTGATTATCACCATTTTAATATCTATTTAAAATATTGAAGATGTAACTCACTTCAAAAAATATTATCGTCAAAAAACACTACTAAACTCAATTACAAAGTTCCAAACCTAAGACTTATCTATGTGTGTGAACAAACTCAATTACAGATACAAAAAAAAAAAAAAAACATAGCTAAAACAGAACATATTAAAATAATAAGCCAACAGTAAACTATTGAAGTTACAGAAACCAATAACTGTCACATAAACAGTTGAATAAATCCCTCTAGAATTACAAAACAGTTGACTCCACCATCTGTTGCAAATGCAATTTACAGAGTTCCATCTTTGGGATAGTCAAGACAACAAAGCCCCACATTCTATTACTGGTTATAACGTATCACACCACTTAATTCCAAGATACATCTTTCAATTTATGATACAGAAAAGAAAATAAAGCTCAATCCAGAAAATTTTATCAATATATACTCAAAAACAATTTGCAAAAAATAGTAAATTGACCCAAAACCACCTATTCAAATCCATAAGGCATCCACAAAAGAAAATTCCCAAGTATACTTATAATGGTGTTTTAGTTAAGGAGTGAAAAGAAGTGGAGCAACTATTATGACAAAGAATTCCATTAGTGTAATCGTATTTGAAATGAAAGTGGCAGAACACAAAGAGCTTTAGAAAATACCAGGTATTGACACATAGGTGGTTAACAAAGTGAGTCCACAATAGTAAAACGATTAGATGGTTGAGATGGTGTGACAATCCATGAGTGTAGTCACACAATAGTACCAAAACACAACAGCTGATGCTAGGCGATGCTTTCAACCCATCCTAACCCTAGGTCCAAAACACTATCTTAATGAGAGGAAAATACTTCATATTTCAGTAAAAGATGCTACAGAAGTAGAAGATCTTAATAAACCGAGAGAGAGAGAGAGAGAGAGAGAGAGAGAGAGAGAGAGAGAGAGAGAGAGAGAGAGAGAGAGAGAGAGAGAGAGAGAGAGAGAGAGATTCTGACACCTTGCAGGCAGGTTCATGTTCAAACTGCGTAACTGCCATATTCTTTTTCTCACCATTATGCTCATATGTACTACAAAGCAGAAGAAGAACTCAATTAATAGATGTAACTAATAAAAGAAGAAGCAAATAGAAACTTCAAATATTGTGTAGTACATGTTTCTAAACAAAAGAAAGAAAAAAAAAATTGTATAGTAGATTAAGAAAAATTCCATGGACATGGACATAGACCTAATGAAATCTCCTCCCCCATAAGGTAAACGGTGGATGGTGAAGTCATAGATTCAATCCTATAATAGATATACACATATGTAGGATATTATCTTTAAATTTTTATAGTCCAAAAATCCAAACTTGAAAATTGGAATGATTCAATTATTCTAGTTAGTACTGAGCTTAGCAGAGAATGCAAAAAAGAAATGAAAACGATGTAATTGAATTGAATTGAGAAATAAGAAAATGTTTGTATGTATAAAGCTTATACCTTCTATAGAAGCCCTTCATTTTATCGTTCAAAGTTCCTTGAAAAGCAATATTGAGAACTCCAATTCCAAGGGGAAGCGTGTGAAGGAACTCCAGAACCAAAATCTCATCCGCTTCAACCAATTTAATTTTTTAAGGCTCCGAAACCTAAACGAATAAACATAACATCAAATCACTCTGAAGATGAAAAGAAAGGTCATAGATGAAGATGATGATGATTACCTTAGAAGAAGAAGAAGAAGAGTCGAAGGATGGGTTGAATCTGAAAGGGTTTAGTTTGCATATTGTAGTGAGAATCTGATCAGGATGATTTCAAATTAGCCAAAGGCTGGGGTCTCTGCGACTCAATCGAGGAGAGAGGTTCCTCAAGAAGACTTTTGGTTGTTGAAGAGGCTGCATCTGAAGGTGTGTAGGGTTTTAAACTAATTAGGCTAAACATCATTAGAGTTTGAAATAGGAAAAGAGTCCTAAACATGTCTCTTAAGCTTGGTTTTTTTTTTTTTAATAAGTATCCGATTTTGTTTTTGAAAAAAAAATTTTTTTAATTTTATTTTTTTATTGTGCTGACGTGAAAAATTGTAGGAGTTTCAGAGGCTTCAATTTTATATATATATATATATATATAGATTAACCAAATAATATTTAATTTAGAAGGATGGTTACGTTATTGGTATAAATTCAAAACGATTATAATCAGAAAAGCAATCATAAAGATCGTGTCAGTAATTTTATTATCGAGGGTGATGCATTACAGATGGTTGAAACTTGAAGCCGTTAAGTTGAAAATGATATTAAAAACATACTTATGATCATGCAGGCGAGAGAGTTGCGCTTTTCATCTGAATCATCTGGGTTTGTAAGCATTGTAATTTGTGATGCAGTTAGGGCCTGTTACTCTCTTACTCGAGATATGTAAAAGGGCTCATAGTCCATGATTTTGAAGTGCCAATTATTCCAAGTTTATTCTCTGGGGAGGCTCTTAGATTGGAGCTGTTTTGCTCGACTTAAGTTGCTTGTTTAACATATAGAAGTTGTTCACTTGAATTAGCTTACGTTGATCAAACAAAATATTGGGCACAAAGTCGAATTTATTTGTCTGATAGAGCAAAAGAAATAAAGGAATTACCTTCAAATATTAGGGTATATAAGTCTAAAAATTGTGATTTAAGAAACACAAAAATAGAGATTAAATAAATAAAGGAAAAAAAAAATTCAAAGATTTAGGGGGTGTTTGGTAGTGTATTTTGAACAATAATTTTCATTGTTTAAATAACATTACATGTATTTCTACGTACTTTTCAAATTACACGTATTTTTAAAAAAATATAAACAACTTTAATAGAAAAACAATAATGGCTACCAGAAGGAATAACATTAATGTTGGACTATGATGTCGACTGTCAAGACTTAAGTGGTGCATATCAAAGAGCTATACAACACTATGTTACTTTTTAAAGTAGAAATCCTCTGAAAGGTCATTGAAGGGGTCCTGCTTTATCATCATACGCACAAACAAGTCAGACTGTGAGTTCACCATGCTATAACCTTAGCAGCAGAGTATGAATTAATGGCTACCCAAAGGAATAATATGAGGTTCAATCCATGTAAATATGTTGTATTGTATCCATGGACATTGTGGTCAGATTTAGTACTTATGGGCCATGCAACAGACAAGCCCATTCCATTTTGGAAACTCAGCCGTAGAGATTTGGTGTGTTCGGACCAATGGCCCGGACCTAAAAGGGAAAGGGGCTCACTGCCTGACCATCCAGTGTTTTATGAAATTATTCAAGATATTAGCTCAATATAGGCCCAAAGAATATTCCCAAGTCTCTACATTCACAACTTATATGGCCTTCAATTTTTTTTTTTTTTTTGGTCAAATACAAATTATATATTAAGACAAAAGAGAGGGAGGGCCTAAACCCATCTTTAGAACCTAGGAGAAAATCCAAGCGAAAAGAGAATGAATGTTTATAAGCCCATCTCACTTGCAATAAGTTGCCCAACAAATAAAGTTGTAGACGGAATAATTAATATATCTATTAATAAAACAAAAAACCTAAAAATGTAGAGAACTTAAAAAAGCCTAACAGATGGTTGAGAGCTGGTTGAGAGCTTCTATGACTTGGAAGGAGTCTCCTTTGAGCAAAACAAAAGTGTGTTGGTGGTGCACTACCAACTTGAGGGCCGAAAGAGCAGCTTGGGTTTCACCAATCAAAGGAATCAAAGGACCTATAGGAGGCAAAAAGGAGGTCTACCACATCATTTCTATCAAAAGCACCAACCATAAAAAAGGCAGGTCAGAAAGCAATGTCGAAATTTATTTTCATCCAACCTACTAGAGGATGTCATGAAGAAGCCATGGGGTACTTCAAGTCTGTCAATGCTATGAGGTGCTCTTAATAGAGCTTGTTGATGGATTTTGCTGCATATCTAGGCTCTGTAGTGATACGTGCAAAAAAAAAAAAAAAAAAAAAAAAAAAAATCGGATCCTTCGAATGTGGTCAAAGTACAGAGATAAAATGAGTGAAATTGTGGTTATCCTCTTCAAGTATTTTAATGAATTTGGAAGGATTGATCAAGTGTTACATTTTAAATGTCACTGGTTGACATGGATCCTAATTTTGAAAGGTTGAGAGGCTAGATTGTGAGTGACATAACGGTAATGGTAAAAGGGCATTGAACGATGAGGCGCTACGATAATTTTAAGTGGTGCTCAATGGATCTTTTATTAGTTTGTTACTGTGTGTAACTCGTGCATACAAAAAAAAAAAAAAAAAAAAAACAATAAATAGTATTAATAAAATTGGAGAAATCAAAAAACTTTATTTGTATTTGTTTGGTAAATTTCTCTCTTTCTTAGAAAGTGATATTAACAATTATGCGTACCCAAAATATGGCTGTTGGGCCTAACCTCTACTTGGACTCACAATCTATTTGTTTTGTGGGCTTTTGAGTTTCCTACTGCAGGTGATCCTATGCCTGACAGACCCAAACACACTTCTGTTTTCTCAAGTCTTTCGCTCTCCCTCACAGAGTCACTCCTCTATTCTTATAGATTGATAGCTATTTCTCTAATGGCTCTCCCTCTCCCCTCTTTCCAACCCCTTTTTCTCATCCTCTTCTCCTATTTATAGGCTAAGATAGTGGAGGAGTCATGATTATTCCTCCTTGCTAGTGAGAATGGAGGTCCAATTCCATCTTCTTTAGGTGGGTGTTCAGGTGGGTAAGGTGGTAGTGGCATTGGAATTGATTCTCATCTCCAAAAAGCTTGCTCGGCAAGGAGATTTCCTAAGGTAATACCGGTAAACTGTCGATATTCTGCGAGCAATCACACACCCGCCCAAGATAAGTTTGATTAAGAGGGTTTCACTTTTGGTGTTCAAGGTTAAATGGTCCTGTTATGTTTATTGGGCTCACGATGGGTCTCAAGGGAGTGCCTGGGTCGAGGTCTTAAGCCTAAAGAGGAAAGGGTCAAGTGTTGTGTCTCTAGTTTAGGGTCCAGGACCCAACAACCCTGGTACCAACCCCTGTACAACGATGATTTTATCTGAAATGATTGTTCCTCACTTACTCCAATCACATCAAAATATGAATTTTCTCATTTGCCTGCTTGAGGCATAGGAGGGCTTCAATTCCTCGCATATGTGGCAGGCAGGGGGTCTGTATCCCATGGGCCATGTCCTTATCAGCCTACGGCAAAATAAGTACATATATTTTTTTTTAATAACGTCATAGGGAATCAAATTTTCAAAATCTAGAAATCAAATGGGGATTTTCTTGACCATGTTGTCATAGTTGTTAAGAAGAGCATTTTCCCCCCAAATATTAAACTGCTTAGACTCATGGAACATGTGAACTGATCATGATGTGCTACTCACTGCTTAATTTCAAGGCAATAGTAAATGCCCCAGCAAATGCTTTTGGCATCAATTGAAAAAGCCAAGATGCTCTCGAATATTGTACTTAGCGGGCCAAAGGCAGATCTAATCAAATAAACAAGTTGTGGGGAAAACAAATAATAAACAAAGATTGATTAGAACCTACTCAATGCTCCACTAAAAATTGAAGAGCTTCTTGGCAATGCTAAAGGGTCATCAAGTTAAAGGCTAGGGGCACAAATTATTAACTTTGGGTGTGTGAATGTGATCAAAATCACCACGGTGGTTTGAGAAAAAAGAGAGATTAAGGCCCTGTTTGGTTTGTGTTTTTAAACAGTAATTTTCAGTTTTTAAACAGCATTTTATGTATTTTCAAACACTTTTTCATCCACACGTATTTCAAAAAATATTAAATAACAATTTTCAAACTACTTCACCAACCAATCCCTAAAAATTTCATAGTACGGAAATAAATTGGGAATTACTCTCTTGCCTTTTGGACCAAAGTTGGGGATTTTAGGAATCGAATTTATATTTTAAAAAAAGAGGTCAAACTAATAACAAAAAGTCAATGCGATGAAATTACAATCCAGTGCTTCTCACTTGTATGGATTTCGGACCAAGTAATTGTACTTGTCAACGCCGCTAGTGGGGACAGCAACCATTACTTTCACTGCGTCCCTTTGATCAAACACTGGTAATAACAAACAGTACCTATCACAGCAAATGGGTCCCACATGAATAGGTCTTCCTAACCCAAAGTCAACCTTTTCTAAACCCAGTCTTGACCATTGTGACACGATGAGTACACCCACTGAGTCAGGACTCGCTCTCGACTCGCCCACCGATTCCACCACGCTTTTCACGTACTCAGTGTCCACTCTATCTTTGGCTCTTTTGATTAACGTTGCGGCATAGCCTAACCCCTTTTCGACTAGGTCTTTCACGCTGGTTTGTGCGCACCCTAGTACAAACGCGTTGCCGTAGTACCCACTGGGTAGACTCGGTTTGACTCGGTTACGAATGTTTACGCTGAACAGTACCTTCAGAACTTGGTTTGAAGGTAAATTTAAAGCCCTAGCCCAGCTCCTCCACACGTGGGCTGAAAGAACCTCGAATGACGTGTATGATAACTCACTGGGTCGACTCGTGGAAGTAGCTAAAGTCTTGAGCTCGTTGAGGCTTATCTTATCGAAAACGACTAAAGTGGGAGCGAGTCTTTCGTTGGAGAACCGATTCATGAACCCACAAAGGTCCGGGACTCGGTTGAACTCGGGGTGACTCACTGAGTAATCGTGTGGATTCCTCACCGGGTCGAAAAGATGGCGATCCCAAACGGGATTAGGTCTCAACTCGGCGAGCCCGCGATTCCCAGAAGCCAACTCGGCGAACGAGTTGAGAAACTCAGCGCTGCCAATTCCATCACACAAACAATGGTTGATTCCAACACCCACAGCCGCTGAGCCATCTTTTAGCCACGTCAGCTGGACGACAAGAGGTGGGGCCCCTTTGAGAACATCTGCCACGTAGACAGACAGCAATTTCCTCCATTGGGTCACGTATTTTGGTGCCTTCTCGAACTCACTAATCGTGAACCGATCAGACATTGCTTCAATGAACAACGCACCCTGGGCTCGACACACCACCTCTAGGCCCGAACCGTCTGGCTGAGCCCTGACTCGACCTGCAAAAGGGTAATATGGAACCAAGGCTTTAGCCAGTGCATCCTTTATACGTGCAGTGATCACACCTTGGTCTAGACCAGTACTACTAGCCCTATACACAAAAAGGTACTCGATAGTGAAACGAAGGAAGAGCTGGGAATCAACAGGTGAAAGAGTGAGAACACAAGCTGGTGTTGGCTCAAAGGGTGTGACCAAAACAGCCTCTTTGACATGGACAGAGCTACCCATATTGTTGTTGTTGTTGTTGTTGGGGTTGTGCTTTTTAGACTATAGTTTTTGAGAGAATGAAATGAAAAATTTTTGTACCGGTTTTTCTTTGGGGTGTTGTAGTGGGTTATATGATGTGGAAGGGTATGAACCTTTGGGGTCCCTTATAAGCAACACACACTATTTTTTTTTTTTTTCACTTAAACAAAAACTGGTTGATAAAAAATAATTGGGGGGATTGAGGAGGCACACACAATGCACTACCAGTATTATTGTGACCCCATGTGTATCTTTTCTTGGTCTAACTGTGAAAGATTTGGGCCAAGATTCTCAGAGCATTGCTTTATGGGAAAAAAATGAATATAAAAACAAAATATTAACAGCTTGGCAATGCTTTCTGTCTGTTCGGCGGAGTGATAGATAGATATAGATACCACTTTCTCTCTCTATAATACATATGTTTTTCGGGCTAGCTATCTTTATAACTTTTCTTTGTTTACAAGTTTACCCTATTAGAGCATTCACACAAGTGTGGTATAAAAAATATCATTTTGACACATCAAAAACTTACTTTATTATTTTATCACATCATTTTACAACATTATATTTATCAGATGTTTTATCATTTAATTCTATATATTAAAATAATATTTACTACACATTAAAATAATATATTATCTCCCCTCTATTATCACCATCAACAACAATAACGGCACATCTACCACTACTGTAACAACGGCCACCAACAGCAACAACACCGACCAGCGACCACTGGCACAAACCCACATCCACTAATGCCACCTTAAAAAAAAAAAAAAAAACACAACCAGAGAGATCGACACAACCACAAATCCCAAAATCAACCAACCACCGCTTAAATTAGACAACAATGACTCAAATTAACCAAACACAACCCACTACAACCATCCAAAAACACAAAACCACCAAACACAACCCACAACAACCACCCTAAAAAACACCGCCACAACCATCGCAAGAGAAAGAAGAGAGATCTGGTAGTGTGCGAGATGGTGGAGGGCGAGATCGGATAGACCTAGACGACTTGGACGGTAAGATGGTGGCGAGCGAGATCAGAGAGAACTGGACGGCGAGACAGCGGCAGGCGAAATTGAGCAGAGTTTGACAGAGGCGAGATCGAGATCGGCAGGCGAGATGGAGACGAGAACGACGCCGTCCCATTTGTGGTGTTTGGTTACGTCACCGCGGCCGGCCATGTTGCTCTGATCTGACAGGATGAAGATCTGTTTGGTTTGTGATGAATCCATTTCTGGGTTTTGTTTTGAACTGGGAATTGGAGTTTCCATTTACATGAGATCGAGATCGGCAGGTGACACAACCAACTCCATTTTTGGGTTTGATTTGAGGTGCAAAGAGAGAGAAAGACGTTTGAGGTTGAGGGAGGAGCTGGGAATCTGATCTGAAGAGGAAAGAACACCGGTTGGGAGAGAGAGATAGATTGTGAGGAGAGATAAAAAATCAATTAAAGAAGTGAGAGGAGAGAGAAAGATGAATAAAAAAAAAAAAAAAAACCATATGTCATTCGGTGTTCGAATCGTGTCAAAATTGTAAGGGTACTATCCAATGTTGCAAAAGTTTGATACATTTAACACATATGATAAAGCTCCGTTTTTGGTGTTTGGTGTGTCAAATGTGCCATATTATAGAATTTAGCACAAATACCACATCTGTTGTGGATGCTAATTTTCACAACTATTAACCTAGAGTTGTAAACATAATAATTTTTACAATTTTTTTTTACAATTACCAATGTAGTGTTTTTTTTTTTTTATTGATGTTTATAAAAAGAACGCATGGTAGTGGTGAATTTGTATAAAAATAATGTTATTTCATTGATGTATGGTAGTGGTAAATCTCACAACTATTAACATAGAATTGTAGACATAATAATTTTTACAATTACCAATGTAGTGTTGTTTGATTGATGTTCATAAAAAGGATCCATGATAATGGTGAATTTATATAAAAATGATATTACTTCGATTACTATAAATTAACCCCTGCAAAAGATTAAGAAAATTATTGGGTTGTGGCAATAATATATCTTTTTAAACTCTTTATCTTCCAAAGAAAGTTCTCTTACTTCAATTTGGGGTACACATTCATGTCATCATGTGTCATATATATATATATATATATATATATATATATATATATATATATAAAAGGAAATGATGGACCTGGAGATTGATAGTTTTATACCTGTCGAGTATCTTTCAGAAAAAGAGTGATACATTATGAGTTGTACAACTATTATATGTGAAACCTGGTTGTGTGGATGAAGATGATGAGAACCTTTTTTGAGTGGGGTCTATAGAGGAGGGAGGTAGATATGATTGCAGGAAGGAATTAGCTTTGGTGTATTGTCCATGGGACATTCGGTGGTGCCGAACTTGCTATATCTTATTGATTTGAAACCGTATTTTACGATGATGCAGAGCTTGATGAAAGAAACATCAAAAAAAGAAAAAAAAAAAAGAGCTTGATGTAAGATAGTACCATGTGAAAATGAACTAGGATGTGGGTTATCAAAGTTTCTGGACCTTAATGATGGAACCCGAATTGCTCAGCTTAATACATAGTTGTCTTTAATAATTGAAACTATTTAAATCAGAAGAAATAGTTTTTAAGAAAATTGGGTTTGTCAATTATTTACTGTTGCAATCATTATAATTAGATTTTGTTTTTTGCCGGAACATTATAATTAGTTATTAATTGTTGGTTGCATTATCCAAGTGATTTAGATAAGTGTGGTCAGCCAATCTGCATGGTTGTTGCCTTGTTATGTTCATTCGGTCAAATAGCTCAACTCCCATTTCCATTTTTAAGTCATCCACACTCTTACAAAAATGAATGATGCTATTGAGTATCCGTGAATCATGATGATGTAGCACATTGAACTTGGCTATATGTTTCTTAGCTTAGTGAAAGAGGACTAAGCTGAACTGACCTGCGAACCAACCTAGACAACAATTTCTATAGAAAGACAATGAGTATCATGAGATTGATTTCCAAAATCCTATATATCATTGGGCATCTCTCTCCAATTTGAATCCTATTTGAATAGTGAGTAATTTGATTTGTAATGTGGGTCAATTACAGTATACCCTATATAATTAAGGGTTATGTTATTTTCAATGTAAGTTATGCACATAAAACCTAACAATTGCTGTTTAAGATTATTGAATAGACCTTAAATTTGGGACTTTAGTATTCGCAAAGCCTTGATTAAATATTTTACTTTTGGTAAAGCAAGTACTACCTCCAAAAAGTAAATCTTTAGCTAGCATTTTTTTTTTGGATAAATCTTTTACTAGCTAGTATTATATTTTTCATTCATTTCTCACATATTAAAAATTGCAACTATTGAAAACGAATTTAAAATAAGAAGTAAAATTACAGTGCCTCATCAACTTTGGTGTTTTTTTTTTTAAGCATTTACAAAATAATTTTACTACAAGCAGATTCATTGGAATTCTTTTCAATTTTTTTTTTTTGGAGGGGGTACAAATACAATACAGATTCGTTAGTACTAAATTCCTCATATAAGGGATAATAATGTACAAAATATAGGCCAATTATTCCTAAATAAGGAACATGGTTTGGTGTACATTACTTAATGTTGAGGAAGGGCATCAATTAGAGAGTGTTGTTGAGGCACACTGGTGTCTGTCGGGACAGTGGACCCAATTGTCTCAAATTTAACTGTGACAATGCACCGATTAATACATTTTCTTTCATAAAAATTTGCTACTTTTATTTTATTTTTTGGCACTTTCGGAGATTCGGTGTTCTAAGTAACCATTGGGTTTCAAGAATTAGGCTGCAAGAAGATTACTTTTCAATTTATAATCTCTCTGACTGCTACAATGTCATCTCTAAATTTGTTATCTTTTTATTCTTTGTTCATCCTCTACGAGAATATGCGAACCTTTTATTTTGCTAATCGAATATGCATATATAACATTTGACATAGAGCAAATCCTACGATACCAGCTAATCTAGTGGGGTTAACATGCCCGCCGGTAATGACATTGAGTTGATTTTCTTGTCGGTTGAGGTGACATATAATTGGTGCTAAGATACATTAATTCAAAAAAAAAACTACTTAAGAAGTTGTCCATGTGGTATGAATTATATTCAACAATATTACATCAGTTTGTAGGGTTGTAGATAAACAGAAGTTTGGTTTGTAAATAAATTAGTTTTAAGTTTGTTGATTTAACAAACAAGTTAGACTCAAGTTGAGATTTAGACTCAACTATCAAAATGATCAAATCTCAAATATAATAATGTATTCATCAATAAAAACTTGAGAATGCGACTTAACATATATACTTTTCAATAAATTGTGTAAGTTTGTAATAATTTCTAACATATCAAATTATAAAATGATGTCAATTTAATCTTTGTTAGCTCATGAACGAAAATTATTTATGTACATAACTCAAACAGAATTTCAACTATAATTTATTTATTAGTTATTAGTATATATTAGTGAAGGGATTTTTTTTTTGGATAATTACACTTTACCCATCTGTGGTTTGCCTTTAATTCTATTGGCCTACCCGTGGTTTCATTTTTGACACTTTACCCACCTGAAGTTACTTCCGTTTATGCTCCGTAACCCACTTCTAATTTTTCCGTTACTCTAACAAGTTTCGTCAAAAAATCAAACAAGAAATCAGATCAAACACACCTCTTCCACGCACTTTCACTTGAATCAAACAAGAAATTAGATGCTACAATGACACCCACTTGAATTTCCATTTCCATTTTACCTTCAATAGATTTCCGGATTGGTTACTCCTCACACACTTCTCTCACACACTCCTCACACACCCCGAAACTCATCCTTAAGCTACCTCAGCTCCACCCCCACGCACCGACGATAGAGAGACGTAGCTCCACCCCACACTCCGTCGAAGGTCCGACGTCCACCCACTCTCCAACGTAGCTCCACCCTACACTCTGACGCCAATCCGGTGAGTTTTCTCCCTTTTCTTCTCTTCTCTCACCTCCGCCCACTTCGAGCTTTGCATCTACCCAATCCATCAAGGCAAAAATCTCCCTCATGCCAGCGAAGCCAAACCCACCTCCAATATCTTCGATCCGTCGCCGATGAAGCCAATCTATGGGTTTGGGTTTTGATTTGTGGAGGAGGAGCATCACTGATTTGGGTCTGGGTTTTGAGGAGCGTGACGTGTAGGTTGTGATTTGGGTTTTGGTGGTGGTTGAATTGAGATTTTGGGTTGTCACGATGGACATCAGCGTGGGGTCGTGGTGCTTTGGGTGGACCTGGGTTCGTGGGTAGCAGCTCGCCGTGGGTCATGGGATTGAGATTTGTGGAGTGTTTGATTTGAGTTTAATTTTTCTAAGTTTGAGAAGTCCTGAAATATATGTCTGGATTTGAAATTGGGGTTTCAAATATATGTATGGGTTTGAATTCATTTGTTCTTAAGTTCCTTGGATTGTATATATGCCTGGGATAAAATGTTGTGCTATATTTTGAGGTTGTATTTTGATAGATTTATGTTTGATGGTATTGCTTGATTTGATTTGTATTAGTTTTCTAGATGCATGATCTTCATGTTTGTGTATGTTCTCATGTTTGTGAATGGTAAGAAACTAATACCATATTTTAGTCTTGTTTTTCTTTTGTTTTTGTTTTTGTTTTTTTTTTTTCTTGTTTTGGGAGGAGAGAGATATAAAATGGGAGTAAAAAGACTTATTTACCTTTCTTTTTTAACAGAGGTGGGTTACGGAGCATAAACGGAAGTAACCTCAAGTGGGTAAAGTTTCAAAAATGAAATCACGGGTAGGTAAGTAGAATTAGAGGCAAACCACATGTGGGTAAAGTGTAATTATTCCTTTTTTTCTTTTTTCTTTTTCTCATGGTACTTACTATATATGAGAAAAGAACAAAACATTACCCAAGTAGATAATGATCATGCTCGAGATTGTTTAACGTTAAAATGAATCAAGTTTAAATATATAATTTCATTTTTTGACAAGTTTTAGCTCAGCTCATGTTTGACAAAAAAAATAAGTGATTAATTCTAAACCTTTTGTATTTAACTCAGCACGGCATGCACGTTTACATTTCTATTAGTACAAATAAAATTAGCAATTTCTATATCATTTCTAGTAGACTTTTGGTAAAACAACAAGCATATCTTTTTTTCTTTCTTTTTTTTCGCTGAATAAATAACATGCATATCACTTTAAAAAGAATATGGTTCGTACATCTTTTATTTTTGTTATTCATTCATCTTCTTCTTCCTCGACTCCTCCTCCAATTTAGTCAAATGCATGCATGAACTTGTAAGTCAGACAATAAACTAAGTTTTCTGGTGCTGTTCTGGAAAAAATTAATTAAAAGTGAGCAGCATAAACCTAATGTGGATGCTCCTAAATGAATTTGGTTATGCTTTTGCAAGTATAACTGTTCCTTTGTCGGTTGTTAAGGAACGTATTGTTGCAGAGATTTGTGGCTTACGTAAAGAAAGGGATATATATCCTAATGCAAACCTTAAAGAAGGCACCCTCAGCCCTCAAGCTTCCCTTTATTCCTTCCTGCAGATATGGACTACATATCACAAAAAGAGTTTGTGAAATCGTATAATTTGAAGCATTTTTTTTATGGAAATGCACTCCGTGCAGAATATGCTTGAATTTAAGCTTGTTCTTTCTTTTGGTAGCTTTATACCAATGGTATATTATAAGAGATAGTTGGAAGTGCTTGGATTTGAAGCCAAGTAAAAATATTAACAGAATTTATAGCAAGTACTTCTATATATGAATTAATTTTACAAAATCTAATTATAAACGGATATAAATGTTTAAATGATGCCAATTATTCAAATGGAAAGTAAATATTTAGTAAATACACGTGCAACATAATATATGTGCACATATATTTGAGAAGAGTGTCTGAAGTTACTACCAGCTTTGTAGTTTAATTACACTTTTGTAAAAATACAAAAAGGTTAGAACTTTTTCTACAACTTTTTAATTGACACGTTGATTAGTATAAAAAAAATTAATGTTGCATTAATCCTAAACATGTTATGAGAAAATCTTTGATAAAGGTTGTGTTTATAGTATTATTCTAAGGAAAATGTAAAAAACAAGTTTAGTGGGTCAAAAAATATTTATAAATACGAATGAATGAAATATTCTGCATACATATTAAAAGTTGTGTTAATATTTAAATAATAAAATATACTATATGTGTATTTTATTATTTATATATATATATATATATATATGATAATTTTTTTTTGAGAGGTGAAGATAATATATAACAGGAGCAACAAGATTCTTAGCACAAAAAAAAAAAAAAAAAAAAACATCCTAACCTTTTTTAAATTTTATTTTTAGAATAGGTATATCCTAACATATATACTATATAACGTTAAATCGCCGCCTTCTTGTCGGGAAAACAATGTGAAATTAATTGTAATTTACTATTGTACTAAATTGTGAAGAAAAGTTATGAGTCTGGCTTACTTTTAGTATTTTTTTAATTGAAATTTTTTTTTATTTTAATGAAAGACGGTCACATCACCTACTAATTAAATAAAATATAGAGATTAGAATCTACTATTACTTACTATTGTATATTTAAAACAAAAAAATATATCTAATTAAAAAAGAACCGGAGATAAACCAAACTCAAAAGTTAATACAATGACCGCACATTTCCAAAAGAAAACCAAAGTCGCCCAGAATAAAATTTACGAATTTTTTAGGTATATATGTACGTTAAAAACTGATGTTGCGGATTGGATTTTAACGTGATTCATGGAAAAGAAATGATAAAGAAGGAAAAAGAAACGTTCTATATATATGTGCTATATATCCTGCGAATATATATCTAAATATTTTAATCTTGCCATCAATTTACGTCATTATAACTGTTTGATAGCTGGATATCTGAAACCCAAGCAATCATTTTTACAGATGTCAAGGATCATGACACAACGATAGATTCTTTTGTCAATCCCTAATCTACTAGACTGCCCTATTAATTTCTCCTTGAGAAGATAGAGTTTGAAATTGCATTCTAAAAAATATTCTGTAATCTGTGCAGAATGCAGATCGAGAAAAATTGCTCTAAGATTGGATTGGTGCAGTGCTCTAATGTACCAACTCATTGGACCCAATAGATAGATGACACGATCAAAAATAGACATGTTTGCATATCAATATTATGATAAATTTAAGGTATAAATGTATTTTTAATCTTTATATTTTACATTTTTTTTTATTTTGGTTCTAATATTTTATTTTTATTATTTTTAGTCCTTAAATCAATTAACGTGTGATATTTAGGTCCTTATCGTTAGTCAATTAACGGAAAAAACTGAGGTGGCAGACGAAACATCCTATTAATTGACGTGACGATTAAAATATAATTAAAAAAAAATATTATTTGGCATTTTTATATGCCACGTCAGTATTTTAATTTTTTTTTTAAAAGTCATGTCAGACAATTTAAACCAAAAAAGAAAATAAATTAAAAAAACAAAATTAAACTCAATCCCAATACCCAGAAAAATCAAACTCAATCATAGGACTTCTCAAACCCAAAAAAATTATACTTAAATCAACCACTCCACAGATTTCAATCCGAAGACCCACAGCGAGCTGCTACCCATGGCCCCACAAACCCAGGTCCACCCAAAGCACCAGGACCCCACGCTGATGTCCATCGTGACAACCCAAAATCTCAGATCGGCCACCACCAAAACCCAAATTGCAACCTACATGCAGACCTAAATCAGTCATGCTCCTCCTCCACAAATCAAAACCTAAACAAGTATAAAATATTTTACAAAAAATATCACAGTTGACTGTCTTTCATACCCAACTCTTTCTCCCCCATTCTCATTCTTTACTCATCCTCTCTCACGCTTGCCCAAACCAGTGACAACACCCATTGGTGACGCCACTCTTTGATCCACTCTGCCAGCACCCTTCACCACTCTTCACCTCCACTCCGTCAACACCCTTCACCTTCGTTCTGGTGGCACCACCATCAGATCTTGGCCCGTTTTGTCGTTAGAGAAGTCACTGTAAGGGGGCCGAGGTGAGCCTTGTCACTGCTGCTCCATCGCTCGTTGTTCGAATCTGGTTTCACTAGAAACGCCGCTGCTAAGATCTCTGATTTTGAATCGGTGAGAGTGAGTGGGGGTTTTTTTTTTTTTCTTCATGATCTGGGTCTTTGGGATGGCTTGGGGGTTGTGATGGGTGGCTGGATAGGTGGGCTGTGGTGGCTGGCTGGCTTTTGCTTATTTTTTCTCTCCAATTTGTGATTTAGGTGGCTAGCTTTTGCCCCTCCGTTCTATTGCTGACGAAGTCAATCTATGGGTTTGGGTTTTGATTTTTGGAGGAGAAGCATGACTGATTTGGCTCTGGGTTTTGAGGAGCGTGTGTAGGTTGCGATTTAGGAAGATCTGTGGAGTGGTTGATTTGAGTTTAATTTTTTTGGGTTTGAGAAGTCCTGGGATTGAGTTTAATTTTGTTTTTTAATTTATTTTGTTTTTTGGTTTAAATTGTTTGACATGGATTTAAAAAAAAATATTAAAATGTTGACATGACATATAAAAATGTCAAATAATATCTTTTAATAATATTTTAATTGACACGTCAGCGCCATGTCAACTAATAGGGTGTTCCGTCTGTCACCTCAGCTTTTCTCGTTAGTTGGCTGACAATAAGGACTTAAATGTCACGCGTTAATTGATTTAGGGACTAAAAATGGTAAAAATAAAATGTAGGAACCAAAATGAAAAAAGTGCAAAATGTAGGAACCAAAAGTGCATTTATGCCTAAATTCAATGCATTAAAGCAATATTGAACCCAAACTTTACCTTCTTTCAATTCTCTTCACAATTATTTTTTCACAATATGCTTGATCGATCAAAATGATGTCATTTAATCGCAGACTATGTTATTGTAAAAAAAAAAAAAAAAAAATGTTAGTACCTATATAGTAATTAGCACCATTATTTTTCTTCAAGGTACAAGAAATTACCATCAAAGAACAGTAATGCCTAAGGGACGATCTGGGTGTTAGTTGTTATAGGTCAAAAGTAGGCCTAAAAGGGGCCAAAAGATTGAAAGACTAAACAAACATGGAGGACGAGAGATAAGAACATATACAAGATCAAAATCTTGCCTTTTGTCTTGGATGGATATGCATGGACCTGCATGCAAGCTTACGCTTCTTTCTTTGTCCATCCTTTTTACCCTGTCCCCTTTTGTCGAGCTGGACAGTGATTTAACCCACCAGGCCACCACGTCTTTTCAGAAAAGCAAATAAAAAATTCGGACAAGGTATAAGTACTAACAAAGACTAAGATTTTGAGTATCTTGTAATGAAAAATTTATGGTGGTGGTGATCATACGGCATTTTTAGTTCTGATTTACTTGTGGGTAAGAACATCGGCATAGTGTCAATGTGTCACATTCAAAAGAAAGACGGAAAAGTAGCTTTCATTGAATATGGTGTTTGTGTTTTGACACCATATCATGATAGCATGGATTTGAGAACAAATTGGATATTAAAGTGGTTTTGTGTACACCAACTCCAAAAACAAGTTAATGGGCTATCTGATAATCTTGTTCTTTTTTATTTTTCTTTTTTTTTTTGATAATCTTGATTTGTTGTTGTTGTTGTTGTTGTTGTTGTTGTTGTTGTTGTTGTTGTTGGTGGTGGTGGTGATGATCTTGTTCATTTTGACAGAGTCAATGCATGTGCTCGATACTATCCTCACTTTCGGTAGATGGAACCAAAAAAAAAAAAAAAAATGTCCAGAGACTTGTCTAATATGTCTAGAGTAATTCTCAATGCGTCACACTCTGTAAGCATTGGTCTTTGATATTTGTGTGGACCATGCTGAAGAATTATCACTCTTGTTTTTTAATTCAATACTCTCAATTTTTGGCTCTTCAAATTTACTATGACAAAAGGCTTTTGAGTTTTGGCAATTGGTTAGTCGGTCCTAATGGCTTTTGCGGTTTTGCCTCAGTATTTCTAGCTGATTTCTAACTATTTCAATTCACAGAAGCACGTCGGTTTTTAGGCCAAGCTGTTGGCTGTGAACAATGTCATGCTTTACCATTTAAACGATAAGCATCAACATTTGCTTTTGACATGGAGGAAGGTGATCATGATTCCCACTGTCTATAAATGTTTTTTTTGCAAAGACGGCAGGCATGTCTTACCTTAATTAGAATCTCTAATAGTCTATACCGATTTGTTGAATCAAACTATACCATGATTGAAAGGCTCACCTGTTAGAATCACTTTATTTCCAAATTCCCAGATGGTGTTCATGAACACGACAGCAAGATGTGATCTTTGGAAAGCTCTCCTCATACAAAAGATCTGCCTCAATCAAACAAATATATACTTGATTCTGCATTATCCTTATTTATCCTAAAATGTCAAATTGATTTGAACCACCCTAATCTTTCCAGGTCACACTTTAATAACCAGTGAACATCGGTTTCCCCCTCTCTATCATGCATATGTGTCTCAATGTCTCCCCCTACTTCCAATCTTTTCCCCAATCTTGTTTTTTGTAACAAGTGAAAGCTCACCTCTCATATTTCTTTTTTTTGTTAATAATAATTCAATAGTTATGATAACGCATGAAATCAACGAGAGCTGCACTCTCTAAATTTGATGAGAAACAAGTGGTCTAAAAACAAGACAAAAGATTATCAGAGTGCACCAGTGTGGTGCCGACCATAGATCCTATGATAATTAAATCAGAACTTCCCTCAAGATCTCCGTAAACTCTTTAAAGTATTAAAGTATTAAGAGTAAGAAGTTTTTTTATTTATTTTTTTTTTTGGTGAACCTATGTTTTGGTGAGGTTTGGACCTTATATAGGAGATTATGAGTGGGTTTATCTGTTTGGTGTCGCTACAGTCATAAAAGATGTGTGGACTTAATAGTGTGAGTGAGAGTGAATTTCAGAGAATTTACCCCATGTTTTAAGATAGTGGAACGTGGTGTAGCTATCTTCACTCCTATAGGGAGTATTTTAAATTAGCTAAGGGTTCGTTTGGATACAGCTGAAAACTGAAAATTGGAAACACTGTAGCAAAATAATTTTTAAATGTGTGAATAGTACTATGAGACCCATTTTTAATGAAAAAATTGTAAAAAAGTGAAATTTGTGGAACCCGCTGTAGGTTGAAAAGTCAAAAAGCGCGGCTACTGTTTATGAACAGTAGCCGTACTGTAGCAAAACAGTGGCTGAAACGCTTGCCACCAACAAAAAAAAAAAGCAAAAAATGTAGACGCAGAAATGCGAGAAATGCAATATCCAAACAAAGACTAAGTGTTGGGCTTATTGTGGATGATCATTTTTTTACTTAGATGACAACTTCTCATTCTCTTAGACTGAACAGTGTGGGTGATTGGCGAATTTTTTTGCCCTCCATCAAGTTATAATAATGAGAGCAAGATTTGAACAACTAATATTCATCCAAAAAAATAAAACATTTGGACAAATAATTATTGAAAAGACAAAAAGTAGCTGTTAAGCTACAAAGCACCTATTACAACAAACTAAGGGCCCATCTGGTAATATTATTCTAATAACGTTGTTTAAGTAATGTGCAAATACACGTGGATGAAAAAATATTGTGAAAATATGTGTTGTATATCACAACCAAATACCCCATAGGTTGTGCAAAACATTAGCCACACTCAACTTTTAGAAGCTGAATTTGGGCTAGATAATTGAAAGCCCATCCAGTACATATGGGCTTTCCATCAAATGTTCAAGTTATCTTAAAAATGAACTCTCCTAAAAACTCTTCTCCATCAGTCTAGCTTGGCCCAATGTTTTTCATTGTTCGAGCTTCTTCAATAGAAAGCTTAAACCCTAATTCAATTCCCAACTACTCATAGCTCTCTGTTAAACCCTCAGCAATGTCACTTTTCCGAAAACTCCCACACAAACCCCATAATTCCCTCTCTATCCTCTCCATCACCAACCGATTCTTCAAAACCTTAAACCCTGAGCCATTTCCTGATGTACCCACATCGGCCTATTACGACGACCTCGTCATCTCCGCTGGCCGTGACAGAGACTTCGACACGCTCCGCCACCTCCTCAACAAGCGCGTGAAGGACGGTTGCTTCAACACCACCAACACCTTCAAGTTCATCACCAACAATGACGTGCCCACTCTGTCCGTACTGCTCGACGAGCTCACAACAAATACACTCGCTCGCCTCGACAAGGGTTTCGCGCGGAAGAGCGCGTACGATTCACTCGTCGCGCGTCTTTGCAAGCTGAATCAGATCGACGGGGCGCTGCGCGTGATCGAGACGATGGCGAGTGGGGAGTACGGTTTGAACGCGTGTACTTTTCACCCCGTTCTCAACGTTCTGACCAAGAAGAAGGAAATGGAAAGCGCGTGGCGCGTGGTGGAGATGATGAGAGGGTTTCAGATCCCGCCGGATCTGACGGCTTATAATTACTTTCTGATGGCTTATTGTTTTAACGGTGATTTGAATTCGGCGGCTGATTTGCTGTCTAAAATGGTTCAGGAAGGAGTTAGTGCGGACACGCGCACGTACGACGCGCTGGTTTTGGGCGCGTGTAAGGCGGGAAAGGTTGAAGGGGCTTTGGTGATACTGAGAAGCATGGTTGATGATGGAGTGCCGATGCTATTGTCTACACACATGTATGTGATAAGAGCCCTGTTGGGGATGGGCTATAATGCACAGGCTGTGAAGTTTGTGAGATGTTTTGCTGGGAAGGACACGTGGCTTGACAAGAATAACTTTGGGTGTTTGGCTAGCAGGTTCATCGAGTTGCAGAGATTTGATGAGGCTAAGTTGGTGGTGGAGGAAATGAAGAAAAGAGATTTGGAGATGGGTGAAAAATTGAAGGATTTTTACCAAGTGAATTGTAAAGATCAAAATTTTAAAATAAATAAATAATTAATTTGACTTGTTAGAAGTTAATCTTAATTTCGAAAATATATATTGATTTGTAATCGGTTAGAATATATAAATAATTAATTTGACTTGTTAGTATTTCTCAATCATCAGACTCGTGACCAGCCCCAATGGTGGGTTGGTACTAGATTTTCTTATGAATTTGAAGGTGCTAATTTTTTTGGCTTGTCTGGATTGAGCGGAAAGAAGGAAGAGTTGGCCAATATATTGCTTGTAGTGTTAGAACAATATTCTTATTATTTCTACTACAAGGACATATCTTGTTTTTAGAAATTCCTTCTTATCTTTTAGTTTGTCTCTTATAAGTTATAAGACAACATTTAAACTATATAATTATATATAACCGTACATGCTTTTTGTAAGAAAACAACGAATAATAGAACTCAGGAATTTCATTGTTTTCTCTTTGTCTTTTGTTTGGTTCAAAGATTTCTACAAAATTCTTTCTAGATATTTTGTAGTTGCTTGAGGTAATTTTGTTAATTTATGGATGGCTTGCCAATGAATTAATAGATCATGAGAATTTGATTTCATCTCAGTTGTATTCTATTTTCTTCTTCTCCTTCCCTGACTCTGTCTTTGGTTCCTTGATACTGCATTGTCTCAGTACATTGCAAATGCTACAAAGCTTGGTCCATGTCTAGTCGACAAAGACTCTAGATACAAAGTCATAAATGATGTAAAATTGATTGCTCTGCAGGCTTTAGGAGGGCATTCCCAACTAGTTCACCCTTCAATAAAGATTTAACTACCTATTTTTACTCTTAAAACACATTTAGAGTTTCTCCCACACTAACATTAATTATAAAGCTCAAGCTCTCAAGCATTCACCTACTGCCCTACATCATTCCTCGATTTACCATTGTTGAGGAAATTTTTTTTACACCACATGGTTTCAGTTCATTGGTGATTCACACCACGTCAACACTATCATGCATTTTTGAAAAAATCTCTTTTAAAGCCCAAAAGAGTCCATATTCACAAAATGACGCCGAAGCCCATAGTCCAAAACTCATGGCAATATAATCTCATTGAAGCCCATAGTTCGAGCTCATGGCACAATACCTCATTTTTTACTTATGATCCAAGCTCATGGGTTTTATTGGGAGAATTTTGGAAGTCGTGGTTTGGAGGGCCAAGAAATATGTTCAGTAAAGCTCCAGTAGTTCAAAGTTGATAAAGGAAAGCATGTTGTTTGGCATGTCTTCCTCAATTCCCTGAACTCTGACGGGTCAGTGTGCTATAGGTAACATTTGGTAAACCTCTCATATCACATAACACTCAAAATGATAAAACTCTTCATACTCATTACATAAAAAATTAATGTCCATCATATAATATAAGTTTAAAAATATAATTATAGTATTTCATATAAATTATATTGTTATCATTTGAATTAATTCTAAGCACATGGCTAAATATATATTAATTTGATAAAGGAAAGCATGTTGCTTGGCATGTCTTTCCCAATTCCTTGAATTTTGACGAGTCAGTGTACAATAGGTAACATTTGGTAAGCCTCTCATATCACATAACACTCAAAATGATAAAATTTCTCATACTCTTTACATAAAAAATTAATGTTTATTGTATAATATGAGTTTAAAAATAAAATTATAGATTTCATATAAATTATATTGTTATCATCTGAATCAATTCCAAGCATATGGTTAAATATATATTAATCTCTCATATCTAGCATTAAATGCTCTCTTTACTCTCCAAGATTTAGTTAAAATACAAAAAGACCATAATTACATTTCTAAAACTTCATCAAATATCAATCAACTAGTCTATTACTTACCAAAATTATATATAAACTAAACATATAATTTTTCCAAAAGAGAAAACTTAACCAAAAATACCAACAACAGCTTCGGCAGAAGCTGAAACAGCTACGGCAGAAGCTAAAACAGCTCTAGCCAAAGCAGTTTCTGCAGAAACAACTCCAGCACATTCCGCAGTAGCCCCAGCTGTAGTATCAGAAATAAAAGGATTCATTAAAGATTATCTTACCAAAAATGCCAAGTATTCTCCTTCAAGCAAAGGATGTCATTTAGATGACATCATCTAGCTGTGTCAGCAACATTAAAGTCCCAAACTTTGTTCTTTTTGTTAAAAAACAACCACTTACTTTGGCAAAATTTTTTCCTTATTTGCTAAATTTCCCTTCAACTAGTTCTAATCTAGTTACATGCTTGGCTCTATATAAAGAGAACCAAGTTACACACTAAAGGGGGACGACCATTCATCCTTCTCTCACCCCTTATTCTGAAACTCCATCCATTTGACTACCACATACACATATTCATACTTCTCTATCTTTCTTACAAAATTTCTCTTCATAGATAACAATACAACACACATATTACAACACCATTACCCATTACCCATTTTTCTCACACTCCATTATTCTAAAACTTCATCATTTTGTTGCCCAAAAACACATTTTCATTTCATTCTTTATTTCTCATATAAGATCTCCCTTCTTAAAACGCAGCATAATCAATGTCATAACACAAAAAAAACAAATCCAGCAGCAACTCTTGCTACATTTAACCTTCATATTATTTACCTCACACTTCTATATATTTTACAAACACATTCCCTATAAAATACTCATACATACCTCTCATACATCTTTAAATTCCATGTCTCTCAAAGTATACATATACAAGATCCATGTCCAACAAAGTATTTACATATAATTCCTAGACATATTACACAATATCTCACAATATATATATATATATATATATATTTCTTATCATCTCCACATATCTTAAAACATATCAAACACTCTTCCAAGAATTTATTACTAAAAGCTCTTTCATAATGCTAAAAGCCTTTCTTATGAAAGGCAAAAACATATAATACTAAAAGTCATTCTCATGGAAGTCAACATCATTCATATTTGACTAAAAACTAAAAAAAGCACTATATGGGGAAAGTCATTTAAGTGCATGATGAAAGGGGATAAACTTAACCAACCTATGCACCAGTTGGACATACTCTCTCTCCCTTCAGTTGCACCCATTTTTTCCCTTTAATCATGAAGTCACCATGGAAGGACTCATAATATCATATTGTATTGCTAAACACATTTTATCACGCTGCTGAAATGTCTAAGTCCAATTCTATCCTACTGCTGGAGCCACAAATTATGAAGATAAGTCACTATATTTTACCTTCGAACTTATATCATTAAGTATATTTTATTCATTATCATTATACCACTCAACTAATGTCATTATACTGCTGGAATGTTATTAGATCATTAACATTATAAGGCTAGAGCCACAAACTATGAAGCTCACTAACGTTATACGGTTGGAGTCACAAATCACATAAAGAACAAAGTGATGTTGTACAGTTGGAGTCAAAAACATAAAAGATAAGTCAATGTTTTTCTCCATCTTTGAAATTAAATTATTAAATATATGTTAACTCATTATCATTTTACCATTATCTCACCATTTAAAGAAACATGATCACACTAATACTTCATTAATAAACATATATATTAATAAATTGATCTACTATTTTTGGACATATATATTATTTGGACATATACCACTGATTGACATATATGATTTGGACATAAACCATTACTGGACATACCTTATTATGTTGAACATGAACTATGAACCATAACTAGACATGAAGTATTGAACTCATCCCATTGTTGGACATTTAACACTGAATTAAAAACATTGGACATCACTTAACATACATAATAGTAACATATCTACTCACCATCTAATCAAAGCTATTATGCTAAGCATATCATTTATTTATTTCAACCATTATCATGATTCTAAGACTTTGGGCTTCATCTATCTTGTAGGCTTAAAAATACACCGAAAGCCATTGGTCGAGTTCCGGGTTGAACTCCTTAAAATAAATCTGGGCTTAGCAAAGTCACACTTTCAGCAGGAGACACGTGGCTACTAATGGTGGCGCCACATTATACTCATGGTGTTCCTAGGAACACCCTGACTTGAAAAAAAAAATATAATAATTAAAATTTTTTTATTTGTTTACCCTTAAAAAAAATAGGAACACCCTCAAATTAAAAAAAAAATTTATTTGTTCTACTTTTAAGAAAAAAAAAAAGCCCAAAAAAATTTCAACTAAAATTTGAAAAAAAAAATTGTAACAGAGCAAAACAACGGACAGCAAGCCTAACATCAAACCCAACAAATTACAGAGGAAGCAAACCCATGGATTCTCCAAAAAAAAAAAAAAAAAAAAAAAATACAATATGGAGCAAATCACTAAATCAAAAACCTCAAATCAGTACATCAGAAATCACTAAAGCTAAAGCAAACCTAAAAACAGAGCAACACCTTCCCTTAGAAGTTAGATTAATCCAGTCGTAGCCCAGAGCACGTCGTCATTCATCGGAGATCGCTTGCACATCGCGTCTGTGCGTTGAACATTGCTCGTCGCTTATTGCTCGTCGCTTGACGATCTGCCCCAGCCTCAACCTTCACTCTTTAAGCCTCCCTGCTCGGCTGCTTCGGTGCTCCCTCAAGGTATTTCTCTCTCTTTCTCTCTCTCTCTCTCTCTCTCTCTATTTGAAATCTGAAATGAAATGAATTAGTCTCTGTCTCTGTCTCTCTTTTTTTATTCTTTAAGAGTAACTTTATCTGAACTGTGATTAGCTGAAACATTAAAGCTTAACTTTATTAATATTTTGCCTATTTTTTTACTTTTTGAATTTGGCTTTATCTTAGTGTGCGCACTAGAAATGAGGTCAATGGGCCAACCCTTACTTGAGCTCACAATCTACTTGTAGCGTGGGCTTTTGGATTTCCTACCCTGGGTGATTTTTTACGCAGAGACTCCCACGAGACTGTCTTCCTCTCTTAAGTTATCTTCCTCTCCTTCTTCTTATTACCAATGTGCTCCCCCTGGTTCAACTCCCTCCCTTTTTTCCTCTCTTTCTTTGTGAATTCTCCCAACCCCCATTTCTTGTTAGCTTCTTATATTTATAGCCTAATATTTAGTGGAAAGTCATGATTACTCTTGGGGTTAGTGGTTGGGGAGGTCTAATGTTATTGTCGTGAAGTGAGTTTTTTGTTGGAAGTAGGGGATGGTGAGAGTGGCATCAAAATTGGTTCTGCACTTCAGAATAGACGTTCGGCAGAGGCATTTCCCAAGGTGGCGCCGGGCAATCGGGACGCAGCATTTCCGACAATCATACTCCCGTTTGAGGCGTACTTTGATGAACATATACCATAACGATTCACTTAACGATTTTCGGACCAAGCGTAGCGTCACGAGGTCTGGGCCCATTGCCGTGGTAGGTTCATAGCCCAGTTTTAGATAATAAGGTTGGGTCCATGGGCCGTACCGCAAAGTTGGAGTTCAAAGCCCAAGGCCCTAATGAGTTTGGGAGTCCCATGCCGTAAACTTAGGATTCTTATCCGTTGGTTAGTGTTGGTGTTGGTGTTGGTCAGTTGGTGAGATATTGTCTTTTAATGTAATGTTATTGTGATTTGTGATTGTGAAATTTTTTGACTGACAGCTGGCTCCTGTGATTGGGGCATTAGGCAGGCTTGTCTGTTGAGTGGGGTGAGGGTGGACGGGCTGATGGGCAAATGGGGCCGGGTAATTGGGTAAAGAAGTGTAATGTGCACATCAACACATGGGATGTGTAATGTGCACATGACTGGCTCTTTTAGTGTAATATGCACGTGGGATGCCAGATGTGTGCTAGTGCAACTAATAAATAATAATTTAATTAACTAATAATTAATTGGGGAAAACAACTAATAAACAATAATTAATTATTTAATTAACCAATACATTATAAAGACAAACAAATTAAATCATGTTAGGCTAAACAACAATTAATAATTTTATAATTAATGAAACAATAATTAATAATTTAACAAATTATAGTTTATAAAAGACAAACAAATTAATGAAACAACTAAACAACAATAATTAACAATTTTTTTAATATTTCAAATGAAATTATAATTTTTTTTTATTTTTTTTTTGTTAGAATTATGGACAAATATTTGATAAGAAAACCACGTACCCAAGATTCATCTCCTATGCAAGATTCATCTTCATCTTCTAAGCAAGTTTGTGTTGATTTTAACTTAGAAAATCTTTTTTTAGATCCTGGACTACGACAAAAGATATCATCTTATCATCCTAATAATCATGATGAAATAAGAAGATATTATTTAACAAAAGGCCCTTGTCAACCTGTTCATGATTACCCTGTATCATATTTTTCTGAAAAGCCCAGTCGATTTAGATCCGAATGGATGCGGCATTTTGTTTTCATTGCTACCTATTTGGGTAAGATGTTGGTCAACAAGGAGGAGGTGAGACTTTTGTAACGAAGGGATTCAAACTTTGGAATCCGCTTGTGAAGTTAGATTCTCATGTTGGAGGAGTTAATAGTGCTCATAATCAAACTATCAAGAAGAGTGAAGATCTACTGAAGGAAAAACAACACATTCAAAGTGTTTTGGTTAAGCAATCAAATCAAGATAAAATTGAATATCAGGTTCAATTAAATGCAATAGTTGATTGCATAAGATTCCTTTTATGCCGGAGAATAGCTTTTCGTGGTCACGATGAATCTCATGGTTCAAGTGGTAAAGGAATTTTCCTTGAACTTCTACAATATTTGGGGGATCACAATGAATCTATCAATGAAGTGTTGCAAAAAGTTTGGAAAAATTGCAAGCTTACCTACCATGATATTCAAAAAGACATTGTAAATGTAATTGCACGTGAAACATCCAAAGCCATCATCAAGGATCTTGACAATGGCTTCTTTTCAATATTAGTTGATAAGTCACGTGATATCTCAATGAAAGAACAATTAGCCCTCGTTTTTCGTTACGTGAACAAAAAAGGAATTATTATAGAGCGGTTTATTGGTATTGTACATGTAACAAGTACCACCGCTTTGTCACTCAAATATGCTATTGAATGTTTACTTTGTGAACATAATTTGAGTTTATCGAAACTACGTGAGGAAGGTTATGACGGGGCTAGTAATATGCAAGGTGATATCAATGGTTTCAAAACTTTAATTTTGAAAGAGAATTAGTCAGCATTTTATGTCCATTGTTTTGCTCATCAACTTCAATTGACAACTGTTACCATTGCTAAAAATCACATTAACATTGCTGAATTTTTTTATGTGGTTAGTAATTTAGTAACTGTTGTTGGAGGCTCTTGTAAGAGACGAGATGCTCCTCGAGATGCATAATTTGTCGAAATTAAAGAAGATTTAGAGAATGGTGTACGTAGAAGTAGACAAGGTTTGAATCAAGAGACAAATCTTAAACGTCCAGGTGATACATGTTGGGAATCATATTATGGGACTATTCTCAACTTGATTTTGATGTTCTTTACTGTTGTTGATGTACTTTAGATTATTGAAGAAGATGGCCTTTCCATCCAAAAAGTTGAAACTCGATCTATTATGAGATCAATTCTATTTGTTGAATTTGTTTTTGCTCTACATTTGATGAAAAACATTTTAGGGATCACAAATGAGTTGTCAATAGCATTGCAAAAAAAAAAAAAAAACAAGATATAGTAAATGCTATGGATCTTGTTAAAGTGTTTAAGCAATGATTGCAAGTGATGAGAGATGATGAATGGATATCTTTATTGACTTAAGTGTCTTCATTTTGTACCACACATGATATTCCTATCTTGAGCATGGATGAAATATTTGTAGTTAGTGGGAGGCCGCAACGCAACACCCAACAAAATACAAATTTACATCATTATCGTGTTGAGCTATTCTACACAGTCATAGATATGCAGCTTCAAGAGCTTAACAACTGTTTTTCAGAGGCGAATACCGATTTGCTACTTTGTATGACTTGCTTGAATCCAAGTAATTCAGTTGTGGCTTTTAATAAGGAAAAGTTGATACGTCTAGCAAAGTTCTATCCATCTGATTTTCTTGGGATAGATATCTTGGCACTTGACTCTCAACATTTTTTATATGCGTAGCAATGACTTGTTTTTAGAGCTTCAAGGAATTAGTGAACTTGCTGAAAAGTTAGTGTACACAAGGAACCATGAAACTTATCTATTAGTCTATTTGCTTGTGAAGTTAGTTTTAACACTTCCTGTCACTACTGCAACAATTGAAGAAGTTTTTCAGCAATAAAATATATAAAGAATGAACTGTGCAATTGAATAAGAGATCAGTGGATGAATGATTGCTTGGTTGTGTATTTTGAAAAAGATGTAGCTTGTAGCATTGATAATGAGACTATCATGCAACGATTTCAAAATATGAAAACTCCTAGAAGGCCATTGTAAACTTTTATGTATTTCCGTGTTTTTTGATTGTTTTTGTTGTCAATATATTAAAATTTCTTTTTATTAGATCGTGTAATTTATGTTTGTTGAGGAACACCCTAAAAAAATTCATGGAGCCGCCACTGGTGGCTACGCGCAAAAAACTACCCTCGACTTTCGGGCGACTCCACTGGGGAGTCATAAAGTATAGCCTTATCATGCCTCCAAAATTCTAGAGTCACATATCATGAAGGAGATCTCAACTCCGACATATCACACGCTCAATATCTCTTGATCCAGCAGCTCACGAAACAATATCACATCACCAATGATATTGGCTTTATGAAGGGGTCAATAAAGCACTTTACTATCAATCTTTCAACTTATTCGATTGGGCCAATCAATAATGGGCTCACAAGGGATTATCCTTCTAAATTATTGCTGAAACAATAGAAATTATTGCTGAAACAATAGAAATGACAGCACCATAGATTATGCAGTGGCGAAAGAGGCTCAATCTCTTCAACCTCCTTGCTAGCAGCTTTAGTTCCACCAACAACTAAATTAAAGCTAAGTCGAAAAGAAAGATAACAATGCAAATATATATGTTTATATACATGCATAAAAGAATGGGCACTATTCATTTTCTTTCAAAATCACAAAACTTTTTTCTTTGCCTTTGGCTCAAAAATTGATTTTGCAAAAAAAAAAAAAAAAGGGGGAACATAGTAGCTACGGTTGGAGGTGTCCTCTGCTATGAAAAGTACAATATTAACACATAAATGGCTAAAAGAAAAGGGTAATAATGCGTATACGTATGTTAGTATACATGTGTATACATATACGTAGATGAATAAACACTATTTTATCACAAAGCATTTTTTTTTTCCTTCCCTTTTGGCGCAAAAAAGGAAAAAAGAAAAAAAAAAGGGGTTCACTCTTGCAGAAAAAAAAAGGGGCATAACAGCTATGATTGGAGGTGTCCTCTGCTATGAAAAATGCAATATCTTCACATGAACAGTTAGGAAAAACATGTGCAAGCATAAAAAAGTAACGATGGGCAACCCCTTTTATGTAGAAAATTTCTTTTGGGCATAAACCTTTTATAAAACAATGTTCATAGTTAACTAGTCCTTCTTTTGCATGTAATATTGGTACCTACAATTGATTGACCTTTTGCACAAATAATAACAACACTTGTAGCTGCACAAGTCACAACTAAGTAAGCTTTTATATAACTGAATAGTTTCACATACATGAATAGTAACAACGCCTACTGCTGGGAGAGTTTTCTTTTTTCCTTCTATTACATGGACAAAGAAGAAGAAGAAGTCTTTATAACAAGAGAGTCTCAAAACATGTAGTAACACATTAGATACATGTTACATCCCAACAGAGTTGCCCACAAGAAAAATAAACTAAAGTATGAGTAGCCTAATCCAATTAACTGCCAAAGGTTTCCGCAGAGGAGGAGCCACCGCTGGTGGGTAAGGACAGCATGATGGAATTCTTTTGACTTGTCAAAAGGGATAGTTCCACTGATTTTGCTGCAATTCCTTTCTCTGAATCTGCAATCTTCACTACAAGCTCAGCCAACTTCATCTCGCCATCACGAACTTTTAAGATAAGTCATTACATCGCTATCTTTAAATTTATATTGAGTATATGTTACTATACTATGCTCATATCACTTAGTACAAATTACTTTAATATTATATTACATTCATCATTCAATTAAAACTATCACGTTAAATAAATATTACTTTATCTTTACCATTATTTTAGTCATTGATTGAAAATTATTATGTGAAACTTGTTGTTTGCTTTGACCATCGTTATGCTTCTTATACTTTGGAATTTGTCTATTTTGTAGGCATAAAACCCATAAGAATTTTCATCTCAATATAGAAGCCCGAATCATCCAAGAAATTCGATAACTCCTTGCCACTGGAATCACCAATCTTGTTCCAATCAATAAAAGAAAGTTTTTTTTTTTTAATCATCCATTGAACCAAGTAGATTGGAGGACATCAAAGAAGCTTTATTATCACTATCAAGGCCGTGGTAATCCCATGCCCCCCTAAAGCCATGGTGACCCCATGCATCATATTACTCGAATCATCAAATTCACATGAACCATATCACTGGAACCTTTGGAATCTTGAGCATCATCAAGAATGTCAACTACCTCACGTTTGGGGGCTTTGATCTAAAAGGCCTAATCAATCCGGCATCTCGGCACCTGGAGACCTTTATCTTGTGAGGGAGGTTTATGATAATGACTATTATTGTCTAGCCATTGCGGAAGGCAAAAATCTCCCAGAACCTATCAATGGCGAATGGTTGGAGCTATATCATACTTAACTCAATCATCATATTTCCAATAAACAACCTTGAATATAACTAGTAAGCATTATCTTTTGCCTTAAACCAACTATGAGTATTTCAAGAATTTTTTTTTTCTTACGTCGATGTTTATATTTCAATCTTACTCACAATGATGACCTTTTACAACTTGATATCGCCAAAATAAACTATCATGATTCCGACAAGTTAATTATATCTTGCATAATAAACTATCATGATTCCGACAATTTATTTTGTGAACTCAGTAAAATATTCAAATTTGATAACAGCCTTTATGGTTGGACTAATTCAAAGTAAAATGGTCATGTGATTTCAAAAATAGATATTGCCTCCATGACCATACTTTGATATACTTGGCAATATTTAAAAAGCCCATGAGTCAAGTCCATGGCAAAACTATTTTATCAAAGGGATCCAACTCCATAATCAAAGCCCATGATTTAAACCCATGGCAAAATTATTTCATCAATGGAATTCAAATACCATAATCAAGGCCCATGGTTCAAACCCTTGGCAAATTATTTATCAAAAGCCCAAGCTAACTACTTGGCAACATCAAAGCCCATTACTAAAATGACACCATCAAAGCCCAATTCTCATTAGCAACATCAAAAACCAGTTCTCGCTTGCAACATAAAAAAAGCCCAATTCCTATTGGCAACATCAAAAGCTCAATTCTCATTGGCAAAATCAAAAGCCCAGATCTTACTGGCAATATCAAAAGCCTAATTCTCATTGGCAACATCAAAAACCCAGTTCTCGCTGGCAACATTAAAAGCTCAATTCTCATTGGTAACATCAAAAGCTTTGTTCTCACTAGCAACATTAAAAAGTTCAATTCTTATTGGCAACATCAAAAGCCCAAGCTAATTACTTGGCACTATTTTATCAAAAGTCTAAGCTAACTACTTAGCACTATTTTATCAAAAGCCCAAGGTTATTAATACTTAACAAATATTATATTATAAATATTTTACCAAGAGCCCAAGTACTATTTTTGGCAAACCATCACTTTAAAGAAATCCAAAATCACTTTACAAAAGTATTATATCTTGCTCAAAGCCCAAAGTTAATAATCTTCGGCAAAAATGACTTTTTTTTTTAAAAACGCATTATACTTGAAGGCCCAAAGCTAGTAACCTTTGGCAAATTAAATTTCCTAAACAAGTATATAAGTTAATGAATCATGACAAATATTTATACCATATTATCTACCTTATGAAATAACACCATTCATTTTTCCAAAACCCATGGCAAACATATATCAAGCCCATGGAGAAATATGAGTGTGTGTCACTAATAATTACGCTCATGGAAATTATATTTAAAACCTATGGCAATTAAATTTAACTATTTATTTTATTTAACACTATTCATTTTTCCAAAACCCATGGCAAACATATATCAAGCCCATGGAGAATTATGAATATGTGTTACTACTTACTAATATCTAAGACCATAAAATTCTTTTTAAAACATATAGCAATTATATTAAAAACTTATGACACTTACTTCGTATTTTATCATAAATCTATGGAACTCACTTCAACAAAACCCATGGTAATCATTTATTTTATGTTACATTATTCATCTCACTAACATTTAAATCCCCAATACTACTTGGCATCATCTTATTATAAGCCCAATACTACTTCGCAGTATTTTAAAAGCACAATATCATTTGGCAAACATTATTGTAAAATCTTGAAAGTCCAAGACTAATAATACTTGGCAAATAAATATCTTACTTAAAGCCCAAAGCTAATGATATTTAGCAACATAGATTTCCTAACATATATATGTATTTATCTATACCACAAGATTTATATAAAAACATAGTAACTATTTATCTTATGTAATAGCATTCATTTTTCCAAAAACCCATGACCAACATACATCAAGCCCATGGAGAAATATGAAATTGTGTTACTAATATTTAAAACTAATAAAAATCATATTTAAAACCTACAACCATTACATTTATTTTACAAACCCATGTCACACATTTGTCAAAAGCCAATGGAAAACTATATTACTAGAGTAATTATTTATTCTATAAATACACTAAACAATAAAAGTCCATGATTCAAGTCCTTGGCAAAACTATTTTATCAATGGAATTCAACCCTATAATTAAAGCCCATGATTCAAGCCCATGACAAATTATTTATCAAAACCCAAGCCCAATAATGCTTGGCAATATCTTATCAAAAGCCCAATACTACTTGGCAATATTTTAAAAACCCATGATTCAAGTCCATTACAAAGTTATTATATCAATGGAATTCAATCCCGTAATCAAAGCTCATGGTTTAAGCTCATGACAAATTGTTTTACAAAGCTCACGCAGTTAAGAAGAAATAGCCAGCAGTTCAGTAGTGATACCTGCAGCAAATCTAGCTCATACTATTTTACCATTGGAACTCATACCAACCATACCTTCCTAAGAGCTTCTAACAAAGAGATGGAGATCCAATGCTCTGGATTATCATCATCTAATCAACAACCATTAATACATTCAGCCAGTCACGAAGCCGCCAAGGAATGAGGAACCATTTATTCAAAACAAGAAAAGATTACTGCAGCGGTAACTGAACACATATCCAGCAGCTTGCCTAGATAAACAATACAAGCTCCTTATAGCTGGAAGATCTCAACTATCTCTTTGCTACCAAAAAAAAAAAAAAAAGATCATCTCAACTATTGGATATGCCATGTTCTGGTTACATCCAAATCAAAACTCTAGCTGCTCATGTTCTGAATACCTGTGGTATTGCAATCTATTCAAACACCTCCAGTAGCCAGAATTTGATTAATCAAGCATATTCAAGCAAAAAAATATTATATGAGATCATTGCCGCAAGTGCCTTCTCTATTTCAAACATCGAAGTGCCAAGATTCCGCTGTTGAACTTGTCAAAGTGCTTTCCGCATCACCCATATATGCTTATCTAATCCTCTACACATTTGGGGGCTTGATTCATTAAACCAAAGGATTCCATTTTTGGGGGCTACGATTGGGTATTGATCAAAAAAGTATCAAATATGTCAATAGAGGCACTTCCACTACATAACTTTATTGGTCCAGCAGTGGCCAATCTTTTTCAAGAACATTTTAATTGGCATTCATCACAAAGTTACAAGCACTATGTTCTGGTTACATCCAAATCAAAACTCTAGCTGCTCATGTTCTAAATACCAGTGGTATTGCAATCTATACAAACACCTCCAGTAGTAAGAATTTGATTAATCAAGCATATTCAAGCAAAAAAATATTATATGAGATCATTGCCGCAAGTGCCTTCTCTATTTCAAACATCGAAGTGCCCAGATTCCACCGTTGAACTTGTTGTTAGGATATGTGTCCTTAAATCCTATTGTATGATGCTATGTATGATATTATGTATGACATTATGTGAGAAATGATGTATGACTTAATATTGTGTTTAATAAAGTTATTTTATTCTTATCTAAAATAATGGTAACATGAATATTCGGACATTATCAAATAGTCCATGAGATGCATAGTATGTGATTTATGTGAAAAGTCACAGAAGATATAAATCACAAGTTCTTTGTAAACTCAGAATTTTGGTTCGTAGTCGGTGATGAAATTGGGCATTTCATCTGCGAAGACTATAATATATTAACTACGATGATTTGTCTTGATCATGGAAGTGGTGACTTCTAGTTAATATGTTGATATGTTTTAAGAGTTAAGACATATTGAACTGGACCGCTGTGAGATTTATTATTCTCCTAACGACTGTCAATTGAATAATAAATCTCACGACTTGTATTCAAATGAACTCTTAATCCTGAGAGAATAATGGACCTGATCATGAAATGTAGGTTGTTTTGATATATCAGGAGTGAGATCTAAAGTAACGGTCAAAACCTCAGTATGTTGGGCAGCCACATTTAGTGTTGATGGAATATATATTCTCAAGATGGAATTCATAATTTCTTAACGGAGATATAAAATATTCCCTTGAGATAAGTTTAATGGGTACAGTTATTCAGAGAGTTAGGCCTAACCACTTTAGTAAGACTAAAGTATATATTTATGAAATTGGATTTCATAAATATATGGTGAATAACTTAAAAGGATTAAACTGGGTACTCAAGGATTAAGATGTAGTACTTTACAAAGTGGCAGTCTATATTCATGACTTTGTATTACTATGAATATTTTATGAAGGGGTTGCATGTATAATAAAGTCTTGAGATATAATTTATTAATAAGGCCTAGAGTGCAATTATATTTATATAGTGGTATTAAATATAATTAATGGTAACTTTGGACTTGTCAAGAGTTGACAGAAAAGCCCAAGGCCCATTGGAGCTAGTGTCTTATTTGTTCCCTTTTGGTCCCACTCCAAGCCACACACCAAAGCCCAATTGGGAAGGCCCAAAAGGCTAGCCCAATTAGATAATCAGTTATGTGGAGAGAAACATACAGAATTTTATATATGGAATAAAATAGTTTGTATGTTTAATAAGAAAAATATATATATGAAATAAGAAAGAGAGACACTCTTTCATATTCTCTCTAGATACATAGAACTGATTAAGAGACCACACATCTTGGGGATCGAGTGGAATTGGAGTGAAGATTGAAAGTATTCCCGAGTACTTCTTCATTTGGTTTTGAAGTTCACCGCATCAAGGTACACTCTCTTGTTCTTATATTCTGAAACTTACATAGTGCATGTTATCAATTGCGAATGAAGTAGATCCGTTTATTTTCCGCTGCGTATGTTTTGTATTGGATGCAAACATGTTTATTTCCCAACACTTGTCAAGATGCTTTCTGCATCACCTATATATGCTTATCCAATGCCTCTATACACTTGGGGGCTTGATTCATTAAACCAAAGGATTCCATTTTTGGGGGCTACGATGGGTTATTGATCAAAAAAGTATCAAATATGTCAATAGAGGCACTTTCACCACATAACTCTATTGGTCCAGCAGTGGCCAATCTTTTTCAAGAACATTTTAATTGGCATTCATCACAAAGTTACAAGCTCCAAATAGAGCTTTATTTATCAACAAAGATTTATATTGGAGTCCTATTATATCAAGCCGTGGCAGCCCCCACACAAATTCGAAGTCATGATAATCATATCCATCACTCCACTAGAATCCTTAAAATCTCATACATCACCAAAGTTGCGATGATACTATACTTGGGGGCTTGGTCTTTCACTATTACAGCAACTCGTTCAAGAAAGCTACACATGGATCTAGATAAAGATCAATCAAATGAAGCTTTTTAAGTTCAAAAAAACTACTACTCCATCTATGGAAGTTTCATCTACATCAATCTATTATTGTTGTACCTATGAGATAGCCAATGCAGCCCATATGTTCAACACACCTATTTTACTACTCTAACAATACTATTAGCTATCATTTCTTACAGCCAACAACCTTGGATTCACTCATTTACAAAGTCTTCAAGAAACGTCTTCACTCGTGCAAGCCTTTGCAAAACAAGCCCTTGCAAAGTAAGCCCATGCACTCGGGGGGTTGAATGTTGAGGAAAAGTTTTTTCACACCACATGACTTCATTTCATTGGCGACTCGCACCACGTCAACACTATCATGCATTTTTGGGAAAAACTCTTTTAAAGCCCAAAAAAGTCCATATTCACAAAATGACGCCGAAGCCTATGGTCCAAAACTCATGGCGATATAATCTCATCGAGGCCCATAGTTCGAGCTCGTGGCACAACATCTCATTTTCGGCTTATGATCCAAGCTCATGGTCTTATCGGGGGAATTTTAGGAGTCGTGATTTGGAGGGCTAAGAAGTATGTTCAGTAAAGCTCCAGTGATTCAAAGCTGAAAAAGGAAAGCATGTTGCTTGGCATGTCTTCTCCAATTCCTTGAACTCTGACGGGTCAATGTGTAATAGATAACATTTGGTAAGCCTCTCATATCACATAACACTCAAAAGGATAAAACTCCCTATGCTCTTTACATACAAAAATTAATGTCCATCATATAATATAAGCATGAACTTTTGAATATCATAGATACACAAGAAATGTCAAAGCGTTAGGTAGAGGCATTTGAGCATGATATTAGCACTCCTTTGTAGCATTTAGAATTTTAGAAATTTAGTACTACTATTGTCTTCTTTCTTTTTTTTTTTTTCTTTTTTTTTTTAACAATTAGTAGTTTAGTACTACTATAGCTAGGGCTGTTCAACGAGTCCAATATCTGACCAAACCAACCGAATCCGACCGACCTGAGTTTCAGCGGGTCGACCTAAAGCCCATGATCAGTCGTGTTCGGGTCCTTCTCTAAGAAAACCCGAATATTCGGTTAGGGTAGCAGGTTAAGGGTTTAAAAACCCGTATAACCCGACCCGACCGAAAGTTTTAGAGTAATATATATATATATATATATATATATCTCAGTTCTTTTGAGGTGAGCATGTGAGACTAAGGATGATAAGACTAAAGCACTGTCAAATTGAGAACTACACGCATCTAGAGTCTTACACGCAAAAGCAAAAATAAAATTAGCAAAGCAAAAATCAAATCACCAAAAGACAGAAGCCCAGAATGGCTAAAATTGAAATGGAAATCAGTCTTCCACAATTCCACATGCAAGCCTCAGTCTTCAATCCCATCTCAAACATTGTTCTCAATATCTCACTCTCTCATAAATCAAAATCTCACTCTCAATCTTAGTCTCCGTTCTCTCTATTCTCAATCTCAAGTCTCAACCCTTCACTCTATACCCTCCACAATCCAAACCCTAGCTGTTACCGCCGCCGCCTCATCACCACGCTCATGGCTTCGCCTCACTTTCCACCATGGGTTAAGCCTTCTCATGCTCACGAATCAGATTCTTAGTCTCAAGACTCTCAGGAATATTTTCTTCATTTTTCATCTATCTTTTTCTCTATTTTGAGATAAGGGTATTTCATATTGGGTGTAGATCAGTGGGTATGGGTATGTGTGATGTGGATCGGCCAAGGTGGGTGTGGGTATGGGTGTGGGTGTGGTGGGTGTGGAATGGGAAAGGTGGGTGTGGGTTTGCCGAAATGGGGATTGGGTTATGTGGGTAGATGGGTAGCTTAGATGTGGATCGGAGCTCATGGAGAAGGGTAGCTTGGATGATGGTGGGGGTGGATCGGAGACATGCAAAAGTGGAGCATGGCAGTGAGGTTGAGTGAGAAGAAAAGATGGAGAAAACTCACCATTGAGTGGAGGAAACAGATGGCTTGGGTGGTTAAAGCTGAGCTTCGTCGTGTCAGTGCGTTAGGTGGTGCTAGAGCAGTGCTATTGCCGAGATGGATAAGTGGTCACAGCTGAGCTTTGTAGAGAGTGTGTGTTGAGAGTGAGGTGTGTGAGGAGTGACCCAATTCGAAGCCCAAACCCACTTAAACGACGATTCTGACCCGATCAATCGATGACCCGAACCGCCATATCCAATTCATATATCAGTCGGTTGTGGGTCACATTTTTGCTAACTCGACCCACTCGGGTCGAGTCCGAGTCAGGCCCGAACCCGACCCGTGGACAACCCTAACTATAGCTTTGACAAACAATTCCCAATTAAATGTGAATTTTATTGCATTTCAAGTTTCAACGGCAGCAAATAGGTAGATATTTATAAAAATATTGTCCTCAAGTTGAAGTTATTTTGAAGGAAAGGACAAACAAAGAAACTTGGTTCCCAAATGTACAAACCAGCATTGAATTCGATGCAAAAATATCTCACAGAATCTAACAAGGACATCTATATCAACAATAATGCTCTAACAAGACAAAGTAGTAAAAATTTCCCACCCAATAATACTCATAAAAACCTTAATTTAAATTTTACACAAACAAGTCTGAGCTCCTATTCTGTTCACTTGTGACATGTTACCTAGTAATAAATTAACAATGTGACATTCTAACTAACCAAAGAATCTAGAATTAACGCCAAAATAATCCACACACGAAAAGAGACATTTTAATTTTGTATAGTTTTGGTATCACATGTTGAAGAAAAAAAAAAGAAAAAAAGAAAAAAGAAAGAAAAGACATTAGATAATAACTAATAACTAAAATAAAATCGTTCCCGTCCAACCCCATTACGGGAGCTGACGTCACCGCCGGTCACAAAAAAATGCACGGCCAATTTCCCTTTGAGTCAGAATCCGATGCTTCTTCTTCACTCTCTTTCACCATTTCTCTCTCTCAATCCCCAAACCCACTCAAACCTCCGACCCATCTCCCTAAATGGATCGCCCGGGTCCGCGCCACGCCACCCGACCCAGCCCCGGATCCGGATCCGGCGGCGGAGGACGCGAGGACTGTTGGAGCGAAGGCGCGACGGAGACACTAATAGAAGCATGGGGGGACCGTTACGTCCAACTTAACAGAGGCAACCTCCGTCAGAAAGACTGGAAGGAAGTCGCCGACGCCGTCAACAACCGTCAAAACGGCGTCAAGCCACGTAAGACTGACATCCAGTGCAAGAACCGCATCGACACGTTGAAGAAGAAGTACAAGGTGGAGAAGGCCAAACCGCCGCCGTCGAAGTGGCCGTTTTATGACCGTCTCCACTCTCTCATCGGCGCCGCTAACGCCATCAACAAGAAACCCACCACCGTTACTTTCACCGTTAAACCCAAATCGAACCCTAACCCTACCCCCACCTACAGTGACGACGACGACGATGAAGACGATGAAGACGACGTCGTAGTGAGGAAGAATAGAGTGGAGAGCGTGGATTTCTCAGATGGAGCTGCGTGTAAAGAATTGGCGAGAGCGATATTGAAGTTCGGGGAGATATATGAGAGGATTGAGAGCTCGAAGCAGCAACAGATGATGGAGTTAGAGAAGCAGAGGATGGAGTTCACTAAGGACCTTGAGTTTCAGAGGATGAACATGTTCATGGATGCTCAATTGGAGATCGAGAAATCGAAGCGAGCTAAGTACTCGCCGAGCTCAGGTGATAATTTTGTAAGAGACTCAGTTTTCGCGTATTTGTTTAGTGATTCGTATTTTTCTTGATTTAATTTGTGAGCAATTTTGGACCCTTTTTTTATGAATAAAAGTGAGCAATTTGGATTTGTTTGTATAGTTTTGTGGATTATGTGGTGAAAGTTGGTGGTGTTTGTGGGCATTGTGAAACTAATGTACAAAGAAGAGAGCAGTGTTGCAGTGTATGAGAAGTGATGATTTGGATTTTCCTGTACTTCTCATTGATTTAATGTGGGTTTGATATTATGTTCAAAGCGTATTAGTGTTTTTTACTTTTTATTTTTAAATGGTATCATATGAATTTTCCTTAATTTTTGGTGAGTTTCGTTCGGCCTGGAAATACGAGATTTCAATTCTTATTTTATCGGTTTACTTAAACGAGAATGTGGTGAATTGAACATATACATAATCGAAGTTTTGGATTTATGTGTTTGATGGTGTTCAATCTCATTGAGGCCATTGGAGAAGCCACTAAGAGAGAACCCAATGTTGGTCCATTATCGAGGTTTGGCCTGGAAGACGGTTGAACAGCTCAAATTTGACATGCACTGTCAAAACCTAATGTAATTGTAGCCTGAGGTAGGGTTTTGTTTGGTTGCGAGCAATTTGCCAGGGCTCAGGTTGGTGGTAAAATCCCAATTTTCCTGAATTGTGTCTCTAGTAATTTGAAGCTGTGATGACTGTAAAACTTTTGAGACATGATAGGAATTTTAAGCCAGAGAGGACATGATCACATGAAGCTGGGGCTTATGTTGATTTGATAGGAATTTGATTGGAATGACTTTCAAGTCAGAGAGGGCATGATCAGAATTTGATGGGATTGAATCACCCAGGTAATTAGTCTTGTCAATTTAGTTTTGAGACAAGATTATGCATCTCAAGCCTGCATGGCTGATAACAGTTACCTGCAATGCTAAATATTTTCGTGTTTCTGTGATTGAAATTTTGCAAGATAGATGAACGTTGTAAAGCTATTTCTTTGTCACCTGGGATCATGGCATAACCTATAAACAAATTTTAATGTAGTATTATTGTATACTTACGTTGGGTAAGCTAGTACCCATAATTTCACTCTATTCTAAATGTGGAAGTGCTCTGTATACCCATTTTAGAGAGTTGTTACTGATAGCAGATGAACTTTAATAATTTGCTTCATGGTATTTGATCTCTTTCGAAAACCAGAAAAGTGGGGGAAAACAAGAGAGAAAACAGAACTTAATGTGTACTATCTTCTAATTTCTTCCTTTATCATTGTTTCTAGTTAGTTGTTTATTGCTTAAATCTGCGAGTGCAGCCTAAGGCCATCTCTTCTATGTCTATTAAAGTTCATGATGCTGATAGACTTGGCATAACCTTCCAATTAGTCTAATAAGGTTCTTTTTGTGAATTTTGCATACCTTAAACAGGGAAGAAGTTATAAGCTGAGATTGCACGAATGCTTTTCGTTCTTCAAGTGGGGAAAGTACAGCCTCTTAATCTCTTTTGAAACATGCTTTCGAACTCTTCTGTTTAAAAGGCATGTTGTCCATGAAAGCTTTTGAACATGATGTAGCAGTGTTGTATAATTGCTGTAATATTCAGTGTACATGATTAGTTATTTTGGTACTTGTGTTTTGTAATTGCCGTGTGATTAATGCTACTTTCTTTATTCATAGATCTCAAAGTTTCTATTATGAAGTGCGGAGGAATGGGACGCTTGTTTCTCACATGAAGTAAAGCGATGTTGCTTCAACTTGTCTGTGGTCCTGTGGATTATGTTTATGGCTTTATGCAACACCTGCTCATTATGATAAAAATAAAATTAGGGAAAAACTTAGGTACAAATACAATATATTAGGCTTCCCAATTAAATTTAAAAATATGATATCATTGACTAGTGAAGCACAAACAATGTTTTTTTTTTCAAGAACAGTTAAATCCAATGCAACCATGCGTTTAAATTAGTTGGGGACCTAATATACTGCATCTAAGGAACTTACCAAAGTTTTATCCGTTAAAATTTTAACTTTAGTTATAGTCACTTGAGACATCTGGATATTTACATGACAAACTAATATCTACAATTTTTTTATAGCTATTGACTAACACTGGAGGTATGTCTAATGGAAACTAAGAAAGCTGTAATTTGGTTAAGAAAGTAAGAAACTATACACCCTTATTTATTTATTTTCTTGGCGAAGAAGGATCTATAAACTTGACAGCAACTAATTGTGGTATTTTGCATTTTTCTGTGTTGCATATTAATCTCCTGATTACCATCTAATGTTGAGAATGTTTTGCAGGGTTTAAGCCTTTTCCATTGCTAAGTTACTCGCGCTCTCCATGGGTTTAAAGCTTTTAAGTCTAGTCAATATGAGGACTATCTGAGTTTGTGCAGTGTATTGACATTTATGCATTTTTTAAAGTAAAGATAGCAACATAGTTGTTAGGTTAAGCAGTAGAGTTTCTATCCCTCCAAATGGCAATTAGTTTGATCAATTGCTGAACATTTCCAACACATTAATTAGTCATTAGTAGCGGACAAGAAATTTGGGGCATAGGAAATTGTTAATACGTTGTTTTGGCAAACATTACAAGATTTGAGATGCACTTTAGACAAAAGAGAAACTTTGGATTCGCATTGCAACAAAAAAATGTTGATGGCACGTTGTGGGGTTAGTGAAATCATAGCCAATGCTCTTTGTTGCATGAAAACAGTGAGCACCGACTCCTACTAAATCCTACTTTCAAACGTGCAAGGCCAAAATGTATTATTGTCCTTTATTGGAAATTAATGCTGAGCTATGTTGGTCGCAGCAAGATTGAATGCTCAAGCTGCTCTGCCTTCTGTTGCACTCTGGTCAGAGGATAAGGTAGCAATTCAGATCGCCGAATTTGAAAACAATAAGAATATACGATTCCTATCAAACAAAAAAAAGAAAAGAAAATTTATTCATATACACATAACAATAACAACAAATCAAAGCTTTAATCCTAAAATTTAAAAATTTTTGAAGTCAACTGTGGGACGGTCACACGTATATAAGGGAAAAGTGGTTAACTGATAACAATTTATGTTAAAAAAATTATGCCAAAAGTTTTGCAGTAGCTGCAATATGAATATATGATCCTTTGCTGAATCAAAGTGGATCATATTGGTAATTTGGTATTTAATCTGGCAAGGTCTTGCGAGTTCAACAGCACAATTTTTATCAATTTCTGGAATTAGGACTTTGAAATTGCAAATCTATAGGTACGGTTTTAGTTATTTTTCTAGATTATCTTCTAGATTATGAAATGCACATATATAAAAATATGCTAGTTGTATCTTATTACATGACTAAAGCCAACATTAGAAGGAGCATTCTAACTCTCTAGGTAGTTATGAAATATTAACTCAATTCTTGATTAAGAACATAAATTTAAAGCCACGTTCATCAAATTACCATGAGAGAGCATAAATCATGAATCACAAATCATAATACATATGGGATTTGGCCAAAATCATTCACTGGTCCATATCGGCTCAAATCAGATGGACTCTGGCTGAAACTGTAACTCAGTCCATTGCAAGAAAAAGCATCAGGGAAAGGAGCCATGCTAATGCGATCATCCAAGATAGTTGAAGATGATAAAGAAGAAGGTGCTGATGATGATGAAGCAACAGCTGCATAACGAGCCAGACGAGCTCTAGCAATGGCTAGTTCATGTTGAAGCTCAACCATCTTTCTTTGCAACAAAGCTATGGCACCAATGCAGCCATAAACTGGGTCTCTAAGCCTTGCCTCGGCCTCATATGCAAGTGAATTCACCGTGTCCTCACGTTGCTCCTCTGGCACTTCTATGAGGATCTTGCTTACATTGCTTGCTCCAAACACCTTGTGAACTTTGGCAAATTTCTTTGGCTCATCGGAGCGAAAATAAGGTGCAAATATACAATTGGGGGTGCATCTTCTTTTCAAGAATTTGCAAGCTGCACAAGAAGAGCTTGAACGGGGCTCATGACTCTTCATGGTTTCAGTTCATCCACTTATGTCCTATCCTTCTCACTTCGACACCATCTCTTATATATAGGCATGCGACTCTTGTATTGAATTGATTTTACAAGTTACTGTTAATATGCAGGCCTATTAGCTCAGTTGGTTAGAGCGGTCGCAGGTTCGAGACCTGCATGGGCCACTTTGTAATTTTTTGTTGATCCCTAAAGTTTAGACCAGCATATAAAACGATTTTAGACAATTGATCCCTAAAGTTTAGCCCAACTTATAAACAATTTTATTTTTTTACTTTGGCTTAAATACACAATTGATCCCTAAAGTTTAACCCATAAAAAATTTTAGTGTCTATTGTTTTTAATAAAATTAAGTGGTAAATAACTTTGGCTTAAATACACAATTGATCCCTAAAGTTTAGCCCAACATATAAACAATTTTAGTGTTTAATTTTTAAATACACAATTGATCGCTAAAGTTTATCCCAGCCTATATTAAATTTTGTTGTCTAATTTATTTTTTTACTTTGGCTTAAATGTAGAATTGATCCCTAAAGTTTAACCCATACACAATTTTCGTGTCTATTTTTATAATAAAATTAAGTGGTAAATTACTTCGGCTTAAAAATACAATTGATCCATAAAGTTTAGCCCATAAACAATTTTAGTGTCTAAAATTTAAAGTAATTGCTTTCAATTCCCGTAAAGTAATGATGTGTCAGTCTTAAATTCAGCCACGTCATTTCATTTTAGGAACTAAAATTTCTTATAGACTAATATTTAGGGAACCAACAATATATTTTGGCCAATTAATTTTGAACTTAAAGTGGAAAGGCCCAAATAATTGAACACGGGACCACAAAATTTATATTAGTAACCGTGAGAAAGACATGATAGTTTTTGATCTAAAAGAAAGACATGATGGTTCATCAACAAAGATGAGTCTTGCTTTATTTGGGCATTTTTCATAAGAGCTCTCACCAAATTTACAACTCAATGATTCTATCTCTTTTTTCTTTCTTTTTTTAAAGTGATAAAAAAGAGCAATAAAATTATTGTTTTTTACTTGAGGTGGAACCGAAAAGGGGCTCAAAATAATTGAACATGGGACAGCATAATTTGAATTGGTAACTTTGAGAGAGACATGATAGTTCATCAACAAAGATGAGATGCTTCATTTGATTGAAGAAAAGAAATTTCACAAAAAAAGTAAAACCACTCCTAAAGGAAGTTGGATTTATCCACAAGAGGCAACCCGGAGAGTGCAAGTTAGGAATCTGCACGAGATAGTGGAGCCGAAGATAAAGTAATAGGCCATGCTGGTTTTGTGTTCTTTTTCTCCAATAGTTTTTCGGGTTGTGCGGTGCCCCCGTTAACAACACAATTCTTGGCAGCTTTTCAAAATTTTGGGCAACTTTTCAAAATTTTTTTTATCTCTTTTGTCAATTTTTTGATCTAAAAAGGAAAATCTTAATAAGCACTGCACGACGCTTGTTAACATTTTCTTAGTTTTTTTTTTTTTCCTTTCCACCCCCATTAACTATTTGAGGTAAAGAAAAAGAAAGTCCCAGGGGAAATATCTGTTTGCATTGCTAAAATCAGCCAAATACTGCTCAATAATAATAATAATAATAATAATAATAATAATAATAACCCTCTAACAAAAATAGTACAATGTTATGTCCTCTCCAAAACAAGTTTTTCTATTTCCTCTTTGTGTTTTCATAAAATTGCAGAATGGAAGTTGAAATTTCCGAGGGAAAGATTTTTGTGCATTTATCAAACAAAATCCAAGGAAAAAAAAGTTAAAAGATTTCGATGCCATTAGTTTCTTTAACTTGAACGTAATGGCATGGTTTCTACTTTCTAGCACTAGTCCAACATTTGTAGCTTATAATTATTCTCATGTTTAATATGTAAGATGAATAGATGAGACCATAAATTACATGTGTTTTTATAATATAAGAATTTTTTTACATAAAATAAAGATATTTTTTTCTTTTCTTTTCTTTTTCAAAGCCATGACAATTGATGGGTATTATTTATTTATTTACTTATTTTTGATAATTTGCAATATATTAGCTAAGAAACACAGCGATACAAGGAAGAGTCTTTGGGAGTAAACGAGATAAATTGATGGGTATTAGTTGTATCAATTTATCTCGTTTACTCCCAAAGACTCTTCCTTCTCACTTTTGTCCATCCAAGACTTGCTTAGGATATTAGTCGTTCAAGCAAGAAACTTATCTAAGGATACTCTGATCGAATAATGCTAGAACCATAATAACGTATTTACGTGGGGAGTAGTGAGTGGTAGAGTTGTGAACTTATCACTTTTACTTCACCATTTATAACTTGCCACATAGGCAAGTTGTGACAAAAGTTGTGGTCCTAGTATTTTCCTACTCTGATCTATCCAATAACATTCTTATCCAAAGTATTTATGACCGAAGGATAAAGCTCTCGCAACTGAAGTGCGTAATCTTTCTCCACCAACCCACAATCTTTAGCTACGTGCAAGAATCCCAAGATTCATGCCTCCTTTAAATGACATCACATCAAAAATGCTGTGACTCCAAGAAATGAAGAAAATCAAGGAGGAAGTAGTCATGAATGACTCATATATAAACACTAAACCACATCCACTCTAAAGTATTTAGGGGGGGGGGGAACACTAAAAAAACTTTGTTACTTTCCGTAAATTGAATTTTAGTGAATTTTAACTTAAGTATTGTAAAAGTTTAGGCAAGTATCGCACTAGTACTCTTTAATTAAGTGATCTTCTTTTGTAGGTCTTCCAAAACTCTCATTTGGACAAGTGGCTCACTAGGATTCTTTGCATAATCAATAATAAAAATCATCTTCATGATTTAGATTGTAGACCCACAAAAATTGAATACAAATACTTTGCAAATGACAATAAAAATCACATTAATGGATCTAAGAACAGAATGAGAAGGGTTTTTGGACTATGTTGTGGCAAAACTAGTTGAATGTTTTGGCTAATGGGGCAGTGGCTACAGGGATGTCGTCAGTGGAGAATGGGAGCTTTTTTTTATTTTATATTTTATACCAACAACAGTTATGCGACGTAAAATAAAATTTTTTACACCATAATACACTCCATTAACCACATATACTAAACATAATGATTCTAAAGACACATAAACGAAATTATTAATTTATAAATATTTTAAGAAATTTATGGATTGAAATAAAACTTTTAAAATTTTAAGAACTAAAATAATGTGGAACCTAAAAACTTATTTAAACACATTGTAAGCCTTTCTAAATAAACATTATAGCAATAAAAAATAAATAAACTTTCAAAGTAAAAATAAGTTATTTTTTGGTAATTATGAGGTCATATAATATATATCACATATGATTGTAGGTAAAATTTCAAAATCTAGAATTTGTTTTTGTTATATGTTAACCGACTAGTATCACTTTAACTATCATTGCTTGTACTCCCTACTCGGTGTTAATCAAAGAGGACAGTGAAAATGTCACTTCAAAAGTTTGGTGGTTGAGAAATGAGAAGAAAAAAAACTCAGAAAAGGGACAAAGATGATAATGCTTATTATTGCTTCCTTGAAGAGCCCACTCGTGTTTTGCCCGTCGTTTTCCCAAAAGACAGAAACCCAAAATGGAAGGCTCAAAATCTTTCCCACGCGCTGTTGCCTGAAGAATTACGAAAATTATAGGACCACATGGATGAAAGATGAACGGGTGGTGAGGTTCACGCGCGTAAAGGGAGAATGGGGGTTATGAGTAATTTAGACTTTTATTAGAGTGAGGAAAATGGGCCGGCCCAAGAATGAATGATTGGAGACGATAGAGTTCCACTTTGGTTGATCTTTGTTTTTGGTTACAATGTGGTGTGAATTGTGATCAACTGTTGCTTGACTTTGGTGTGTGAATTGCTTTCAAGTTTCAACTCCACCATGTTTTTTGGCTTTGGGGCACTTGATGATAATTGATAAAGCTATCTGCACGTTTCGATACTTGACTTGTGAGAATGAGACAATACATTGAGAGAGAGAGAGAGAGAGAGAGAGAGAGAGAGAGAGAGGCTATAAGGAGATGAGCTTCATTAGAGACAGATGAGAGGTAAAAAATGAGCTTCATCATTGGCTTGAAAGATTTTATTGTGGTTTAGCTTGAGCAAACTAAAAAAGATCCAAGCAGTTTTAAAGAGGGGGAAAAAAGTGTGTTCCATTCCATTGAAAAACAACATGAAAAAGTATCAAAGTTTTATGAATGGCTAGAAAGGTTGGCCCATGGTGGATCAGGATAGGATAATCCGTACTAAAGTTTTGATATATGAATTCCCTACAAAGCTTGGCCCATGTCTAGTCAATATTTGGGCTGGTCATAGGGATTAAAATTGAATTAGGCCATTTGATTGTCTCGCACAATAAAAGTAGGTTTTTTTTTTTTTTTTTTGCTCTTGAAAACTTGTGGTTATATTCATTTTAGCCCTTTATTATTGAGAATTTCATTTGTATCATCATGTTTAATTTTGCTTTCGTATTAACCTTGTTGTTCATTTTCATTAGGGTCTGATTGGATGAAAGGAGAGGAAGAAGAAATGGGAGGGGACACTACTCCCCCTCTCTCTTATCCATCCAATCAAATCATAATATGACGGTTAGATGTCAAATAAGTGGTGTTTATTAAGACGCGTTATTCATAAAATGCTAAATATCATCAAATTATTAACGGAAACAGACAACATGAATAATATGAAAATATAATCAAATATGAAGTGTTAAAATAAAAATTTTGAAACGTAAAGGGAATAATGATCGTAACCCCAAACTTTAAAAGTCAAAAATATACTTTAATCAAAAGTAAACTATATAAAAGATATGAGTCACTATGATGTTAATTAATATTATTGCGTGTTTTTCATTCTTTTTTCTTATACAAGAAAGTACTATATATTGTATTGCGTACACTCATCGAGATGTTGACAGATATCCTTATTGAGATCTCCAAAAACAGTAAACTAATAACAAGAAAACTAATATAAGAAAAATAAATTTTGAAGTGGCTTCAAAATTTTCGACTTATTGCACATAAACCAAACAGACAAGGACCATTTCAATAGGTAGCCCAGTCAAATAATTTTTGTTTAGCTCTCATAAATATATTAGATGAGAAGGAAAAATAAATAAATAACAAGAGAGAGAGATAAATTTGACTGCCTCTTTTTTTCTTTTATATATTTTTATTTGTTCCATCATATAATTCAAGAATTAATAAGAACAAAATGTGGTTTCAAACATATTTGAGTTATTTTTTCCAACCTACTATTGTGACAAATTATAAAGCTGTTCATGTGTATTATTTATAATTTAAACAAGTTACATGATTCATTAAAAAAGTAATGTAAATAAAACTACATATGAATAATTTTTTTAATTGTCATTTAGTAAGTTGGATTCGTTGGAATAAGATGGTTCCAAACATGTTTGGAGTAAAACTTTTTTCAATTAATAAACAAAAATTTAAGGAGCATCAAGACTTTATGCTTGCATGTTTAATTGTTTCAATACATGTGGCTCCAAACATATTTGGAGTTATCTTCTTCAACCCACTATGTGACAAGTTATAAAGCTATTCATGTGTATTATTTAGAATTCAAACAAGTTACATGATTCATTAAAAAAGTCATGTAACTTAAATTATACATAAATGATTTCTTCAATTGTCATTTAATAGGTTGAAATAAGATAACTCCAATTAATAAACAAAGATTTTAGGACCATCAAGACTTTATGTATGCGTGTTTAATGGTTTCAAGGCATGCGTGTGTTTAACTATTTCAATATATAGAAGACTTGCGTATGGTTGATTCTTTAACTTGAATTCTTCTATATAATATGGTGATTAATTGGTTTGGATTTACAATATATCTTACAAAATTTGCTTCTAATATATCAAAGCCAAAGAATGTATGCAATTACTATGAGCCTTTGAGGTAAGCAATAAATATTTCATGCGTGTGACACATGCATCTTTTCTCTCATCAAATATAGATCCCACATTATAAGATTTATGTTATGAGAGAAATATTACATATACAAAATCAAGACTCACAAGTCTTCTAAAAATATTTCTAACTCATATAATATAATCAAGCAAAATTCTTATATGTACTGTATGTAACCGTAAAGTTACAAACTAGTATCTTATGGACATCCCCGACCAATGTGCGATTTTTTTTTTAATGTTTTCTTTAATTCTGCTAAAATGCTTTTGCAATAAACACAATTAATTTAGGATAGAGTGAGTAAACACTAATACTTTTAAGTTGATTTAAAAATAAAAGCTCCATACAATCTATTTAAAAAAAATTAAGTGACATATAGAACATTTGAAAATTTTTGTAGTATATTATCATACTTTTTAATACTTCTACGTTAATTAAATTTTCATTTCACTTGTAAGTAATAAAATGATTTGTTTGATATCCTATACTTAGCTTAGCCTTTTAACTTCATATAATAACTATTTTAACAAATTTTTTTAATAATTAATTATGTATTTTTTTCATATATTAATTAAAATATTTAGAATTAATTTTGTCTATAATCTTTTATTTTCATATAAATGATAAACACGATACCTTCTTGAATGATTGAAATTAGAGATTAGAGTAGGCAGATCATTTAACATTATCAAACAAACCCGGCTATCAGTGCATCACTTGCAAGTTGAGAGTAGATTATGAAAACAAAAACAAATAAAAGGGCACCATTCTGCTAAATAATAGATATTGTAGGATCAATGAATGAGAGTAAAAGCCATTTTCTTGTGATTATTGACTACTTTATTTAGCAAAAATTTCAAGTTGCAATGTCAAAAAGAAAAATCAATACTAGAGTTGATGTCCCAAACTCCCATTAGCCAGGTCTCATGCCTCCCTAATAAGACAAACCAAATATTGATATAAATATTCACAAGGGACTAGAAAAAAAGAAACCACCGAACATACAAGTTTGACGGGGCTCAAACTATGTGTAAGATTTTAAATAATTAAATAAATAAATAAATAAATATATATATATATATATATATATATATATATATATAAGATTTTAAAATTATAATAGAGTAGGCGGAGAATAAAATTAACACAACGAGGCCTGAGAGTCCTCCAAGTGGCAACAACCCAGAAGCTCTTCATTTTCCACTCAACTATCTCTCCTATTGTCCCATAGGTTAATCAGTACAAATAGAAACAGTCAAGAGTTCGTGCAACTAATTTAAAATTTCTTTCCTTTGCAACATACATTTATAATACTAATTTAATGTGATGCATATGTTTGCTTCATAGGTATTTGTATTGTGACCAAAGTACAAACAGAAAGCACTGTTGATAATAACAATGAGCAGAAACCTAGTACCACACCCACAGTGTTGAAACTGAGAATAATACTACCATGGCTGCTGCTTTTCCTTCAACTATGGCCTCCTCAGGCCTATTGCCATTCTGGTCTTTGCTAGAGTCATTGGTTCATATATCCAATGAAGTTGCTTCCATGGAAAAGCTTCCTTTTGTACAGGTTAGAAATATATCAGCCATGATAAGAAGGACCCAACTTCTTTATTCATTGTTTGAAGATATTCAAGACACAAATGGCTCAATTCCACCTTCTTCAATCCTATGTCTCACTGAGCTTTTCTGCATAATTCGAAGGGTGAAGGCTTTGATCCAAGAGTGCAAGGATGGAAGCTGTGTCTGGGGGCTTATACAGACACAGTTTGTTTCAAATCAGTTTTATGTGCTAGTGAAGGAGATGGGGAGGGCACTTGATATTCTACCTCTAAGCTTGCTTGATTTATCAGCAGATACTAGAGAGCAAGTTGAGCTCCTTCACAAGCAGGTGAAGAGGGTAGATTCTTACGTTGACCCTCGAGAACTTCAAAGAAGAGAAGTGCTGCTACAAATAATGGCCAGTGAGAAGAATAACAAGAACAAGGGCTTCCTTGACTTTGGAATAGTGAAAGAGATTTTGAGCTGCATTGGTTTGAGAAATCCATTTGACTATGAAGAAGAAATTTTAAAGCTAGAGCTTGAAGCCAAGAAACAAGCAGGAACGGGTGGACTAATCGTGGTATCCAATATAAACAATCTCATCTCTCTCATTTCGTTTTCCAAATCTATGATTTTCAATGATAAACAAAGTGAGAGAACAAAAGAAGACTGTATGCAACAGTCTGCATTCATAAGTAGGAATCATGATTATTCTTCATCTTCTCAGTCTTCTGTTGTTCCTAATATTCCCGATGAGTTTCGTTGCCCGATTACACTAGACTTGATGAGAGACCCTGTGATCGTAGCATCAGGGCACACTTATGATAGACATTCGATTGCACGGTGGATCAATTCAGGGCATTACACCTGCCCAAAAAGTGGGCAAAAGCTACTCCACATGGCCCTCATACCCAACTATGCATTGAAGAGTCTGATACACCAATGGTGCCAGGACAACAATGTTTCATTGAATGAAGATAAGGCATCATCTTTCTCAGACTCGGAGAGTGGAAACAGCAAAGGAAAACAAAGTGAGAATGCTGTTGATCATATATCTGCTACAAAAGCAGTTGCTGATGCTGTCAAAATGACAGCAGAGTTTCTCGTGGGGAAACTAGCAACTGGCTCGGTAGAAATCCAGAGGCAGGCAGCATATGAGCTTCGCTTACTTGCGAAAACTGGAATGGACAATCGCAGGATGATTGCTGAGGCAGGAGCTATCCCATTTTTGGTGACACTACTATGTTCCCATGATCCAAGAATTCAAGAAAACGCTGTCACTGCCATGCTCAACCTTTCCCTCTACCAAAATAACAAGATACTAATAATGGCTGCTGGAGCAATTGACAACATAGTAGATGTGTTACAGTCAGGGAAGACTATGGAGTCAAGAGAAAATGCTGCTGCTGCTATTTTCAGCCTGTCAATGATAGATGAATGCAAGGTGACCATTGGTGCTCGACCTAGAGCAATTCCTGCCTTAGTTGGGCTTCTGAGAGATGGCTCTCCAGCTGGAAAAAGAGATGCTGCAGCAGCACTCTTTAATCTTGCAGTCTATAATGCTAACAAAATCGGTGTTGTGGTTGCTGGCGCAGTTCCTGTTCTAATAGACTTGCTGATGGATGACAAAGCGAGCATAACAGATGATGCATTAGCAGTACTTGCTCTACTTTTGGGTTGCTCTCAAGGGCTAGAGGAGATAAGGAATAGTAAAGTTCTGGTGCCTCTTCTTACTGACCTGCTAAGATTTGGGTCTTACAAAGGGAAGGAGAATTCAATAACTCTTCTATTGGGACTTTGCAAAGATGGAGGAGAGGAGGTAGCAAGATGTCTGTTAATAAATCCAAGAAGCATTCCCTCTCTTCAGATTTTGGCTGCCGAAGGGTTCCCGAAAGCTCGGAGAAAGGCGGATGCATTGCTTAGATTACTCAACAGGTGTTGCTCTCAGTCTCACAATCTGTTGGATTGTTAGTATAAGAATATTACAGAAAGAGTCGTGTACATTAGTGGGAATCATATAAATGAGTGTTTAATTTTGTATGGTGTTCAATTTGATACTGTAATTGATATTCTCAAAGAAAAGACTTTGTAACATGGATGTTTCATCTGTTCAAAAACATCTCAGACTGGATTGCTCCTAAGCTAGAAAATTTTACATTTGAGCCCGAAGAACAAATTTTTTCCTTCAAGGATTCAGTAAACAGCAACCTTGCTGTTAACTCTGGTCTTTATAGCTAAGCGGCGCTGGTCTTTATAGCAAAAGATCAAGAAATAAGCTTCAGCAATTTCACAACTTGAAGCATATAGATTATTTGTCATTTGAAAATGGCAATCAGCAGTGAAATCTACTTCAAGACCACTGCTCTCTTCCTTCTATCTTTGTTGGTTGAGTGCTCCAAGAATGCTTGATGCTAAACAAGAGTAAATTCAGAAAACAGATCAAACTACTCAATGTTCTTTCTACAGGTACACTCATCTAACAATAGACATCGTATTAATTTGTACCCGATGGTCATTTTTCTGGTAATCTTTTCTTTCTCGAAAAGGAAAATGTAATCCAGAGTACCAAACACATGTCAATTACAATGCAACTTTGTCAGCTGTTAAATAGCTGACCCACCAATTGCTAAATCTGTTTTCTAAGTAAAAAAGACTTGTTTCATGATAAGACCTGTAGTCAAACACTTAGAAATATGTCCGAATCCCAACCCTTCATTGGTTTAGATAATACACAAATAACCCAATTACAATTGGTTAAAATTTCTTTCTGCATACCAGAGAGTAATATTAATCATCTGAAGCAAAAGGAAAAGAAATTTAGAATGGAAAAGGGCAATGTTGATGAACAATAGAACTTTCTTTGCTTGAACTCTATATGTTCTTGTACATTACAGTTACAAGGGCAGAACTAACCAAGAATAAAAATAAAATGAAGAATAAACTACAAAAGCAACAGCTGGAACCCTTCAGATCTTATTTACAGGCCTCCAATGTAGTATGTTACTACAAAAAATATCAGAGTAGGGATATGGTTAAACTTTCCGTTGAACCAATCAGATCTGAACTGATCGATATAATGAAGGTGTGCTCCACAACCATTTGTGAACCATGATTCACATTAGGGGAGGTGTTAAGACTAGCCGGGACGTAATTTACAACTCTGCCAATTCCAGCTGAATGTGTGTGCCTTTTATCTTGTAGTTCCAGAACCAACTTCCACTGTCCATCATACTCTGTTCAATAGGGTCCAACTGGACTGATAAACCTGAGTTTCAATGAAAATCATAAATGAATCGCTTATGTGTTAACCATCATTTCAAGGAAAGGACATGCGTGCATGTGCATGTGCATGTACATGTGATAATGATTTCATGCTTAGAGAGAGACGAGATTAAAAACGTTGTCAAACTTTAAAAAATAAAAATAAAATTTTTTTAAACATTAGGACCAAAATCAAAATGACTCAAAATTCATATATATATATATATATATATATATATATATATATATATTCCTTATGAGAGTAGTTGATGTTGATAATGAAAATGCCAATGCTTCAGGGTCCGTTTGGATACAACTTATTTTGCTAAAAACTGAAAACTAAAAACACTGTAGCAAAATAATTTTTAAATATGTGAATAGTGCCATGGGACCCATTTTTAATGAAAAAGTTGCTGAAAGTAAAGTTTGTGGGTCCCGTGAACAGCGCACGGAACCCACTGGTGTGCACTGTCCATAGCTAAAAAAAAAAAAAAAAAAAGTCAAAAATAGTGCACTGTCAAAAAAGTCAAAAATCAAAAATCACCACTAAAAAAAAAACAGAAAAAGAAACGCAGATGCAAAACATGTTGCTTTTCATCCGAATCCAAACATATACTTAAAGAAAACTCTCGAAACCTGATTTGCCTAGTGTGATCTTCAGTTTGTAGCCATTTGGAACTTCGTATACTTGATTTCCCTGCATCATTAAAAGCAGTAAAAGAAATTACAACTAATCTAAGCAAGATATCTGTACAACCAGCTAATAGCATAAAAAACAGGGTCACATGTGAGTGCAACTAGAAAATTCCATTGAGCAGAATTCACCTATAAAAATAATTAGCCATTTGATTGAATGATGAAAATTTGCAACCATCCAATATTTAGATATTACATAAGTCTTTTACTCTTTTAACTTTCCAAGAATGTAATAAACTGGATTATTATTTCTCTAAGCACAGAGTATTATGTGTAGGACCTGGTTCCTGGCATCTAACAAACTGAAACTTTGTACGGATACAATTCCCTTCCATAATACCTGAGCAATTTATCTATCCTACCATGAAATCCATACAAATCTCACAAAATATCTAACCTGTAAGATAACATCAGTTGCCTCAAATTCAGCATTTCCATGCAGTATGACCTTAAATGCCTCAAAGCGCTGCACATCATGCTTCCAGTATATGTTGTTTCCAGAATCCCAGTCAATTCCCTTATTCAGTACCTTGACATTCTGCAATTTACATCTTCCACACCTAGCCAGAATAACATGCTTAGAATTTGCAAGCTACAATATTTAAAGGTTAAATTAGAATTTATTCCTCCCAACTATTGGAAAAAGTTTAATTTTTTCCCTCAACTATTAATTGTATCAATTTAATCTATTTAAAAAAATAAATTTTATAAATTAAACAAAAGAATGCAAACACCATGCTACCTCTGCCCATATTGTAGGATAGGTTCACCATTTTCATCAATCTTGATTGACCCCATAACATTTTCAGCTTCAATGATCAGGCTTCCATCAAGCTGAAGTAGAGAAAGGGAGAAACAAGATCAGCTTAGAAAATAATAACCCAGCATTCTTTCAATTTAGTATTTATTTGAATAGAATAACCTGAACATCCCTCCACAAAAACTCTGCAACCTCTATTTGTAGCTCAGAGCCCATGGATATGGAGCCTCCATGAAACTGAGACAATGAAGAGAATCAAGGAAAAAAATTAATCATTGTTGCTCCAGATTTGAGTGATTCGTTTATCCATTGCTGGCAAACAATATAACCTTTAGTTACCAATGGATTTAAGAAAAACCCTCTCAATTATAACGGCATATCAAACAACGGAAGCATCTATGGGTACAGATGAAATTTTTATATTAGTATAAGAAATGCGTGAATGCAACACTCTAAATAAACAACCAGCAATGATATTTCTAGTTAGTTCGGATTATCATATACAACCTAGTTAACTAGATTTACACACTATTTTCAGTGAGAGACAGACAGACGACCCATAAAACACATGACAACCAGTACTGTAAGCTTACTTTTTGTCTTGAGACCTCCCAGAGTGGGCCAAGAGCAGGGTGCAGAAGGATGAGAAATGGTGGTCCAGAATCAACATATTCATCGTTACCTTTAATCTGCATCATGGTAAAACGAAAACACTTAACGTGAATGTAGCTACAAAATACTTATAAAAAAAAAAAAAAGTGAATGTAGCCATAAAATGAAATTCTCCAACACATTCAAGACTTGTGAACAAGACATAACGAATATGGGGCAATAATTTGTGGCGGGATAGCATAATATGCAACAAGATCCCACTCAAATTAACTGGAGAAAATTTTGCATTAATACTGCAGAAGATTTATGAGGATTTACCATAGGAAGTCTAATATCACACTTGGAAAGAAGATCATGTACATTTCGTAATATATCCAAAAGTGAACCATCTGGAGTCTGCACACAAATTATAATTAAAACATGTTAATAATGGGAAAATTATCAGGTTCAATAACTAGTCTGTGCTATGAATTGCAGGAATTGCAAGGATTAAGCTTTACTTTCGGTCCAATTTCTGCCCCAGGACTTGGAAAATTTTCTTAAACCCTTAAATTTAAGTTACTTCAGATTACCAAGTCAATTAACTTCAGCTTTTTCAGGAAATTCAAGACCCAACATATTAAAAATGTAATAGTACTAAGTACACTCTGAGAACATCACGACTTAGCATAATTAAAAAGCATGACCTGGTGTAATGACTTGTCTGCGAGTATTCTTTTCCGCTTAGCAGATGATGTGACCTTTCTTCGTTCATTATACACAATAAACGTGTCCATCTTTTCTGCAAATAACATAGCCAATAATCACAAAGGATGCTAAACATGGAAAAGAAATCACAAACTGCAAACAGAAAAAAAATAACAAAGATATACCTTCCACTGTGTTATAACAACGGGATGAACTTGTATTGAAAAAGTTGTCTGCAATATTTTGCATTGTGCATTCCAATCTTCCACCAGAGACACTATCACATCAAAAGAAAAATGTGGTTAGCAGTTAGCACACACTCAGCATAATATCAATGATAACAAATACAACAACTAATGCAGACAATTAAAGCCTAGCTATTAATATAAACAGTGTCAAAAAAATTATGGATGTCCAATAAAGGATTTTTTAATTTATTTTTACATAATTCAATAGTTACAATGAGAGGGGGGGCGGGGGGGACTTGAACCATGGATGTCTTTGTTGGAAACACTAGGAAGTGCAATTGAGCTACAAACCTCTTGGTCTCCGTTGGAACCTTGGACGACTCCAACAAAGGAATTTTAAAATGCCTCCCTTATAAAATTTTCAGGAAACCTAATCTCAAGGAAATGTATGAATTGGGAAACCAAGAATTGACTTCTCTGATTCTGACCAGCCCACAGTTTTGCCTCTCTCTCTCTCTCTCTCTCTCTCTCTCTCTCTCTCTCTACAAATTTAATCTTGAACATGTTTCAAAATTAAGCATCCAACCCACATTTTGAATCTGATGGGTGCCATCATTTAAGCAATACCACATTTTACACTGTTTTACTCTTCCATAATCTTGTTTTCAATACTATTAAGCAATTTTATAAATGACAGCACATGTCGGTGACAATGGCTACTAGACCAATGTTAAACCGCACATATCTGCTACAGACTTGGATTTAAACATCAGTCTCAATTGAGGCTTACATCTATATGTGGCAGATAATGGTTCTCAAGATTATTATTATTATTATTATTATTTAGGGATAAGTAACTGAAATATTTTATAGGTTCTAAAGAATAATAAATACAGCTATGGATAATTTACAAATATCAAAAGAAAACCTTTTTTTTTTTTTTTACACTATTGGTAAGTTGCACATGCATGTTGTGAGTTTTGAATTCATGACCTCTCCCTCCATCCTATTATCATGCAAAGAGGAAGTGTCATTTGAGCTAGAGCTCATTGACAGATCAGAAGAATACCTTTTGAACCAAATATAATATATAAAAGAAGCTGTCTGCATTTTCACAAAATGTAACTAGTGATGGTTTTTGTATCCTAGAGTACATTAATAAAAGTGATGGCACGGACGTTTCCTCTTTTCATAGTTTGAACATTTGCCATTTGGCTTGATATATTGCAGGATGCACATTTAAGCAATTTTCATGCAGAACACAACCACCTCCCATTGATATGGTACTATAAGAAAGAAAACTTTAAAACAGCAGCTAGAAGTTTGATGAAAGTATGTACCTATGCCTGTTTCCAAAAGCATCCTCATATACAACTGGCTTTTTTGTATTCAACACCATGCCTGGTAAACTGTTTTCATTTTTGCTTGATCCAACCACCTCTGCAGATGCTAAATCCACGTATAGGATGTTCGTATTGGCAGAAAACTTTTCCTGCAAACTTGAATACAGAAGACATGGATGACATTGGAAGATTTCTGAGATCCTCATATTAAAAGATCCCCCTCTCAAAAAAAAAAATAAAAAAAATAAAAAAAAAAATAAAAAAAAAAAGAAGAAGAAGAAGAAGATTGAACATGCAATAAAAGAAAAGATACACCGATTTTGTGACTCAAAAGTAATACGTCAAACTCAAAAAAAAAATTATTTCAATTGATACAAAATAAGATAAGATATATTATAATTTTCAAGACCCTTTGTGTTCATCATCGTGAACATAAAGTGTTTGTGTTTTCTTCAATAAAGCAATCATACTTCTTATCAGAAGGGAAAAAAAAAAAATTCCCTTTTAACAATGATAAACTACCACTTTTCTTTCCCATTAATAAGTGGGGCCGAAAATGTGGGATTTAGTTTGCATATGCTTTGTGGAAAGAGGTCCTTATTATGTTTGGGGTTCAGTGGGTGATGCCGGATACTATTGTTTCTCTTCTTTTTGCTTGGAGGAATTGATTGGGAACTTATTCTTCAAATGTTTGGAATATGGTACCAGCATGTCTTATGTGGTTAGTATGGAAGGAACGCAATGCCCAAACTTTCGAGGACATTGAGAGATCTATAGATCTGTTGAAGAATCTGCTTGCTAGGACTTTGTTTGAGTGGTCTCGTATTTGGGGTCTTACGCATTGTAGTTCCTTGTCTAATTTCCTTATCTCTATTAGACTTTCCTTATGATTTGATTGTATTTGTTTCAAGGGCAGTGAGTTTACAATCGTAAACACATTGTTCCTTTATCATCAATAAAACTCTTATTACTAATCAAAAACAAAAACAAAACAAAAAACAAAAAACTTTTTTAAAAGGGAGGTTGACAATGAAGATAGGAGACTTAGGAATCAGCACCAAGCATGAAAAACACCTCTAGAAGTCACCAGCTAGGGTTGGCTAGAGTTGGCATCAAGCCATGGAGACAATTTCACTAGAAATTCTATTCATTGAATTAATCACCCTCTTAAAGGAAGCACAATACTTTACTCATTGACATAGGAAACCCTAATTTTAATTGCTTGGGAAATCCCAATTATTGAATTAAAAATAACATTGAGCTTAATAAAATAAAATACTAATAATCTAACTGACACCTACTAAAAATCGAATTGACCAAAACAATACAAAATAAAATAATAGTAAATTAGAATAGGTATCTCTTCAAGCCTCTAGCATTAAAGGTAGAGTAGACATGGTTTGAACTCAAGACCACATGCATTGATAACATGGTAAATTACTTGTCCCAAAAGCCAAACTCTATGATGCACAAACACGGACACGACACGGACATGGTGATACGGCAATTTTTGAAAAACAAGGATACGACATGGCATGGACACGGCAATTAAATAATCAATTAAATTTTATATTTAGGCATATTTTAAATATTTTTAGACATAAAATACGTTTATGTCTAGAATTTAAATTATATAAAAACTACAAATAAGTAGACTAACACCCAAAGTAGTACAATAATACACATAAAATGTTTAGAGCACAAACTAAAAGTTTAAATAGGCTACATTCAACATCAAACTAAAAACATAAAAGGAAAACAAGCTTTAAACTTTTGGGATTAAAAAAAATTATAAATATATATATATATATATATATATATAGTGAGAGTGGGATTAAAAAAAAAAAAAACGCGTTAGTGAGAGTGTAGTGTTACTGTTACTTATAACTTATAAGTAACGGTAACACTACACTAACAGTACACAGCATATCTAAAAAAATAAAATAAAACAAAAATAAAAAAACAGAGAAAGAGAGAAGAGAGAAGAGAAGAGGTCAGACTCGGACCTGTCCACACCGAGAGAGAGAGAGAGAGAGAGAGAGAGAGAGAGAGAGAGATCAGAAGGGACAGAGGGCACGGCGTCGATGGCAACTGTCTATGGAGCTCGCCGACTTGCTGATCAGCCCGATCTAGCACCGGCGAGGGACAGAGGGAGGTTTGATCTGTGATTTGCTGTTTTTTTTTTTTTTTTTTTTTTTTTTTTCACTGCTGGCGTGTCCACTGTGTTGGAGCCGTGTTGGAGAAAAAAAAAAAAAAAAAAAAAAAAAAAAAAAAAAAAAAAAAAAAAAGAAAAAAAAAAGACACCACTCGGACACTGGAGTCCGGCGAGTCGTGCCGGTATCCGTGTCCGACATGTGTCAGACACCGGTATGTCGCCAAAAATGGCGTGTCGGTGCAACCTAAGCCAAACTATTAGGAAATAATAAATTTAATCATTTAACTCTTATTCTAAAACAGAAATTATTCAGAAGATGCACTCTAAAGAAAGGCAGCTGATTTCCCTAAATTTACTCTATGCTAGCTCCTCTCCTCTAAATGTGGCCACATTGGAAAGGAAAATTAGAAACTCAAATTGCTTTTCTGAAAAGGTACACATATGGCCCAGCATATTGTTGGTATTTTGTCATTTAAACAAGAGGAGCACCTAGATGATCCGCATAAATAATTACAAAGTTCAGAAAATTTACTTCTTTGTAATATGGTTTTCTAATGTAGGATGCCTAGACTTTTAAGATCCAATTAATCATAGCAATATTGAGCACGGTGTTGTTTCAGCTGCAAGAAGATAATTTTATTTCTTCGGTTTTTTATTTTTATTTTTATAAATAATAACTTTAGGGTCAATAAAAATTTGCAGGAGGTTTTACTTTCCAGCTGTATGCTAAAAAATTGTATTGGTTTTGATACCAAATTCAATACAATTTACAGTCTTGATGTGATGTATCACAGTATTACTTCCACCTTGCCTCTCAATTCTATTGCATCAAAACTGCAAAACCCAGTACCAAGATCCTGACTCCCAAAACTCTATTCATGCAAAACATTAAACAGCTGACATTAAAATTTCTTTTTTTAAGACAATACACATTTCTATGAGGTGACCAGAAAAATACTTGGGAGTCATATACATTGAATGACATTTTAGGTTATCCATGAGCTAGGGAATCCAGACAATAAAGAGTTTGTTGGAAAAAAAGATTAAAAAAAATCGAGAATCATGCTCTAGTATTAGTGTGGTTTCTTGGCACCTTAGAATTGCTTTTAATAAATTCCAACAACTTATTTTAAGTTTTGAGCTAAAAGGGTGGCTTTTTTTTATGTGGATAGCAGCTCATGGTCATATTCTAACCTTGGATAATCTTATGCTTCGTGGTCGCCCTTTGGCGAATTGTTGTTGTATGTGCTGTTGTAATGCGAAATTTGTGGATCATCTCTAACTTTTTTGTCCAATAGCTCATTCTTTGTGGATGTATATGCTTCGGTTATTTGGGATTGATTGGGTCATGCCAGGTTCAGTTGTGGACTTATTATGTTGTTGGTATCATTGGCTTGGGAAGCATGGTTCTGACATTTGAGATTTGGTTCCAGGCTGTTTAATGTGGATTATTTGGACTGAAATGATTTGGCGGTCTTTTGAGGATGAGGGAAAAACTGTGGTCAGTTATTAGAGTTTTGCCAGCGGACCCTCTTTGATTGGTCTCGATGTTGGGATTTCTCGGATTGTTTTACCCTTATGGATTTTCTTTCATCTATTAGAATAGATTAAGGGCTGCTTCTGTCTTTTTGTTCCTTTTCTTTCCTTTGTTAACTACCGTGAACTCTTTGTGTTTTTCTTGCTATTCCTTTATTAATAATATTCTCTTCTTACTTATCAAAAAAAAAAAAAAAAGTTTTGAGGGTATGATTGCCTTCTCTTTCCTAGGTTGATTGCTTAAAGTTGCTGCTACCTATTCACTGTTTTAACACCAAACAGCCTCAAATATATTCAAGATCCAATACCTTAACCCTAATACATCAACCCCTATTCAAGAACCCTTTAAGATCTTATCAAGAAATCTAATAGAGTGCTGAATTCCTTAAGATACTGGATAGATGGTGTCATTTTAATGATTATATGGTAGAAACTGAGATAGTAAATAATGCCAAACATGACATACACAATATAAAAAAGCATATGAGTCATTGTGCTTGTTTAGAGTTAGAACTACGTCAAATCAACACCATAAACAACGAATTGAAAATCCTGAGAAATAAATAAATGTTTACCTTTTGGGAGAAAGAGATCCATTGGTGATTCCAAATTTGTCAAACTCTGTATATTCAATGCATGACACACCATAGGCCCACCTCCCATCAAGTGTTTTCTTCTCAATTAGAACATTAATTCCTTCTGTAGCCCCCAATCTTCGCTCACAGGATGCAAACCCCAGTTTCTGTAACATGTGAAGTTAGTTATATTCCTTTCTCCTTGAAGTCCTCCATAATGTGAGACTCCATGCAACACGGCATGATCACATGCAACCATGTCAGCCACTATTATACAAGTATTCTTTAAACTTATTGGCCATGTCAGACTCAGAAGTTTGTTGAACCCATGACCTCACTCTCCTCCCCATTCTTTGTTGGGAGGAGTGCCTTTTGAGCCAAAGCTTAATGGTACTGAGCAAACTTCTAAATAAAAATGCATCAAAATGCTTAACCAATAGACAAATTATTTAGATTAACTACTGGCATACAGCTGAAAACTAATAAATATATGCAAAGTTTAGTTCAAATCTGGATGTGTGCTGATGTATGTATTAACCGCATTAATGTTGTCCATATAAAGGTGTAGACACATGTCTGATATAGGTAGCAACTGTTTCTACTGAACTAAAAATTTTAAAAATTGGAAGTGGACTTATCACATAGACAAAGTAAATGTGCATACTAGCTAAGCCCAATGCCTAAATGCTTTTTAGCTGACAAAATTGTACCTAGCTATCAGTAAGTTGGTGCTCCGAATGAGAATGATATGATCAACAATCAAATACAAGCCTACCTTTCCATGATGTAAACCAATTCCCGCCAATGCCAAAAGTGTCACATCCGTGGCAGCAACAACATTACTGCAAGGACACCAGAGTCTAAGTAATGTCCAGAGTCTGGCTTCCCAACTATAAAATTGCAGCTGACGATAAATAATGGGCTTAAAAGGCATTAAAAATACTATTTACGGCTAACCTGACTTGTCGGACTGTTGCCCCTTTTCTTCCATGATCATAAAACCATTTGAAGATGCCTTTGTCATAAGCAAGCTTCCATATAACACCATGACCACCAGGTTTGCATACAGGTGTGAATGGTTTAGCCACCACCCATTGCCCATCTTCCGCACTAATTGATGGAACAAGAGGCTGACAGTTCACATAATAAATTTAAATGAAAAAAAGTATTCATTACTCAAATAGCATAAACTATTAGAAAAGCAAAAAGTGGAAGATATCCTCATAGTTTTAAACATAAAACCTGTTCAAAAAATTGGAAACTTGATTGACCTCTTCCAAACCATCCAAGTCTTTCACAAAGAGAAGTGATGTGTTCATGGTTTTTCTTTGCAGAACTTGTCATGATTGCAACAGGTGTGATACATTGTTTTCCATACATCTTGAAGTACAAGAACTCTCTAGCCTTGCGATTGAAACATACAAAAATAAGATGCACATTATCTCAGAATCCAAAATAACATATTTCAGTGATGGTTCATTCTTTTTCTTTTTCTTTTTCTTTTTTTTTTTTAATATTTGGGGGGAGAGTGTCAAGCATCTTAAACAAATATTTCCAGGCTTTACTAACCAAGGTCTCATACCTGAAGATCTCTTATAAGACCTTCCAATAAAGTCCGTCCACAATAAGGAAGCATTGCAGCAGGAAGACATTCACCTGTGTCAGGATCAACCAAACCAAGCCTATCTGCCGAGCCTCCCAAAGGATAGATTTCACCTAGGTCTGGCAAGCCCTAAAAAGGATAAGATCGTGTAGTTCAAGACAATCTGTGACACATATCTTCCTTTAAATAAACATATATGCTCTTATTAGAAAGCACTAACCTCAATTCCCCAAATAGCTGCTTGAGATGCATATTCTGTATCTTGAGAAAGGTCAAGTCCTCTAGGAGCATGAATTTCTGTAAATTGGCATTCCATTAATTTATTTATGTGATGGGACCAGTTTGTTGTCTGCCTTTCACATGTTGCTTGTGCAAGAAGCTCAAGCACCGTAATCTGATATCTGCAGAAAGTGAACAACTAAAAAATATCAAAATACAAGACTATGCATCAACAAATTAATTTCCTGAAATGCAGTGCCGTAGTAGCAAAAACAGCAAGCATCTCTTTCTTTTTAAATTCTCCACTCATTTTTAAGTAAGAAATTTGTGACTTCAATTACCATACATGGAAAGTGACAAGGCATTTCATATGGAAGTACTAAAAGGGCAAAAATCAAATACAATTCCTTATGTTTTATACCTTAGGTTCCCAATTAAATTCAACCATGTAGCTGTGTTGACCAATGCAACACAACAGGAATTATCTTCTCCCAATAACAATTAAATTCAGTACTCACGTTCGAGCTCTCAAGCTCTTTACACGCAAAGGCCAGGACAGGCCCAAGATTCACCAACTTCCAGTTCAGCAACTAACTAACTAACTACTACTTCTAATTATCACACATGCGGAAACATTTGATGACTTGTCATACATGGGCTTGTAACCACTTTGAAATGGGTTAGCACACTTGTTCTCATGCTTTCCCCGAGCTAAACCCAGCTACACACACACAACTTATACTGGCATGCATATGCATCAAATGGTTTGTGGCAGCCTCATTAGTAACTCAGCACATGTGTGGCTTCTGTTGGACACTTAACATTAATTCACTCTTAACATAATCATTTAAGCTTCATATTAATCAAGAATCAGTATAGCCAATCCACATGTACCAAAACACACAACAAAACAAATTCACTTTAACCAATAACAAATATCAACAACTACCATTACTTCAATAAATTCACTATAACCAATAACAGTATCAACAACTACCATTACTTCAATTGCTTCTATCCAATTCACTAATAACACATTAGTTATAAAAAAAAAAAAAAAACAAATGGCATGAAATTAAAATGAAAACTCACCCAATGATTCCTCCAATGCAATCATAGAACTGTTCAATTTCGCCAAGAGTCTTCAACAGCTTCTCAAAATCTCCAACTTCTTCGCTTTTCAAACCGAAACCAGTGTTACTCCCCGAACGCTCACTGCCATTATCGAGCTTCCCAATCATCTCCACCAACGCGTAAAGCGCGCTCTTGATATCGTTCCGCGCCGACTCGAACTCGCTCACCTCGAACTCCAAGCCGAGCACGTGTTCCTGCCCCGCCGAGACCAAGCACTTCACCAGAAACAATCCGTACGAGTCCACATTGAGCGAAGCCAAAACAGCAGCGAACCCGCTCCGGCTCAAGCCTTCGAAGAATCGCTTCACTCTGGCGTCTCTGTCGACCACCGCGAGCTTGTCCTCGACGGTCTTCGCGACGGAGAGCTTGGAGCGGAGGTTCTTGAGGCGGGAGATTTCCCGGTAGAAGTTGAAGTCCGGCGCCGGTGGCGCGTACTCTACAGGCGCGGTGGAGACGCGCGTAACAAAGCAAGACGAAGACGACGGAGAAGAAGGAGAGGAAGAGAGAGGGAGGAGAGGCTTGTTGAGGTGGAGAGAATGGAAGGAGAAGTGAGGGTTAGAGGCTTTGGATTTGAAGGGGAAGAGGAAACGGTGGTTCTGTTGGAGAATAGAAGTTGTTGAGTGCGCCATTCTTCATTCACTATAGAGAGAGAGGGAGAGAGTTTGGTACTCTGGTTTTAAAAATGAAGGGGAATGAGGGATAAGAGTGAGATGCTAGAAGCATATACTTCTTCTTTCTACTATAACACAGAGAGAGAGAGAGTCTGGTTTTAAAAACGAAAGGGGATGAGGGATAAGAATGAGATGCTAGAAGCATATACTTCTTTCTACAATAACACAGAGAGAGAGAGAGAGAGAGAGAGAGAGAGATAGTAGGGGTAGGGGTGTGTTGTGTGCTATATCGGATCATCTTGTGGTGCTGCGCGGGGATTGGTTGGTTTTTTTGGTTTCCCAAATCCCAAATCCAATTTCATGGCTTTTGCTTACTGGCTTTGCTCTTTTGGTATGATAATTTTTTGTTGTATGCCTTGTTGTTGGGTGATTGTGGTAAGGTTTGGGCTTTTTGATTTTAGGGCCTTCAGAAAACATGTGGGTTTTTTAGGATTTTAGAAAGTCTGAGCTGGGCTTGACCACTTGCCAGATTAAATTCTCTTTCATTCAGATTGCCAAAACAAAACTCAGTGTGCCAATCCAATACTAACTGTAGATAATTGGATAAGGGGGAAAAAAAAAGTATACTTTTTTCTTTTTTTTGGAAACGAAATGATAGTAAATCTTATTTATTAAATATCATATTATACAATTAAAAAGAGAAAAGAGGGGCACTCTTCTAGCCAAAGAGTACCCTCCTCATTCTCTTTTGCAGCATTAGCAAGAGCTAAGGCAGTACGATTACATTTCATAAGAACAGACACAAAGAATATGCTAACAAATTGATCACAAATAAGTTTAATATCCTCCAAAATCCAAGCCACTTCTAAAGAACAAACTCTATCTGAATTTAACAGGTTCACAAACTCTTTCTGTTAGAACACAAGCTTCTCAAAAAAAAGGTATACTTTGTGCACGTTGCATTTCAATTTCAATAAATTTTTTTTTTTGAAATATACAGTGAAATATAATTTCTTTTAAACTTTTTAACAATGTAATTTTAATCTAATTTAGTATTTTATACTTATTTTAACTTTTCAATGCAAGGTATAGTGATGATAATATTGTATTTTTATATTTAAGAACCAATGATAATATTGTATTGGTTCATTATGAATGTTAAGAAAATAATGCTAAGCACAACAAAATTTAGAACTTCTTGAAGAATTCAATTTTGATAGATGGAGTATCACTTTTATATAGACAAATCATTTTTAGCAGGGGAACAGTCACCTTGGGCTCTTGGGGGCAACCCCCAATTTTATTTTAAAAAATAGAATCTATGTATTTTATAAATATTATATCTCAAAAATAAGAGTTGATCCCCCTAAAAAAAACAATTGATTAACCCAATAATAGTTCAAAAAAAAAGCTGTCCAAAATGGGTCAATAAAAAAAAAGTTTGCAACAAAAACAGACTCTCTTTTTTTATTTATTCTAAATAGTGATAGAATAGTGTATCTTCCTTTTTAGGTCGTTCCCAATTTTTCTAGTGGGTTAGTTCTTCTTGTTTAAGTCTAAGTCTAAGTAGAGAGTTTTTAATAAAAACAAGCTTCTTTAACTCCTTTTAACATTGTGTGTGTGTGTGTGTGTGTGTGTGTGTGTGTGTGTGTGTGTGTGTGTGTGTGTGTGTGTGTGTGTGTGTGTGTGTGTGTGTGTGTGTGTGTGTGTGTGTGTGAGAGAGAGAGAGAGAGAGCACGCATGCGCATGCGTACAGGATACAATTTCAACTCATGGCGTCCGCTCCATAATTATTACTTTTTATTTTTAAGTCAAAGATACCAATTAGATTTTGGTATAAGTGGAGTTCAAGCTCTAGATATGTTTTACTCCCTTAACTTTAAATAATTGAGGACTTGATTGGATCTAATATAATTTTCTTTTATTTGCTTTGAGTTATGAACAATAAGTTAGATTTATAGTTGTATAACATGTGGAATTGTAGGTATAGTTTTTCTTTGGAACTAAAGCTTTTGTTATTTTTGTTTTTAAGTTCTTAAATGTATTGCTTGATTCATATTCAAGATGTCAAATTCATTACAATGCCTAAATAGTAGTCAAACATGGGAGTTTTAATATTACAAATGATAATATTTAATAAAACAAGAAAGATTTTTTAAAATGAACAATGAAATAACTGTGATTTTTTTTTTTTTTTTGTACATGTCTATAGAAACTTAGATATATATTTTTCTATGCTCATTAAAATTTATAAAAGATGATAAATTGTTTTAAAAAAATTATTTTGATATATGTAAGAAAATTATTATAGTAGAATATTATTAGAGTATGTGTGTGCGTTTAGTATTTTCTTGATTGTTGTATTAATATCATATAAGCTGACTTCCCAAATTAAAATTTCTAGCTTACTTTTATTACATATCAATCATAACACACATCAATTTTTGGAAAAAAAAAAAAACTGTACGGACAAATTACAACTTATCCACTTGTGGTTTTGTTAAAATTTAAATTATTTACCTGTAGTTAAAAATTTGACACTTTATTTATTTGAGATTTGACCTAAATTTAAATTGCATACCTGTGATTTGAAATCTCATGATGCAAGTGTTTTGTTGGATTGTTTTTTATCATATTTGATCTTGTATTTTTATGTTTTTTGTGTTTTTGGAGGAGAGAGACATAAAAGTAGAGCAAAATTACATATTTAGCTTTTAACTGAGGTGGATTACAAAAATTTAACTAATTTACTTTAGGTAAATAAAATGTCAAATTTCAAACCATCAAATTACAGATAGATAAGTTGTAATTTGCCCAAAAAGTATAAATTGCTTTTTCTTCTCTTGTATTTCTTGGATATACATGAGGGGTACTTTATATTTCAAGTTCTTGTGCCCTCAATTGACAATGCATCAGGGCTCTGGCTATAACTTCCAGGCATGAGAGGTTAACTCGGACTGATCAGTAACTTTCAGGGTTCCGTATGTGTGTCAAATTATGTCAGTGTCGTTGGTTCTCTTGGATTATTGAAGAGTGAACTGTGGATGAATGCACAGACAAACACACACACATTAAAGTCGCCTTTTGGCTTTACAGTGAGAACATGAGGTGCTCTTGCACAACAACACGTAGACGCGTCACATCCAAATTGTATATCCTACTGCGCCTCGGAATAATAGCCAAGAGTCTAAGAGTAATAGTTATGCATGAAGCGACTCTTAGCATGTATTATCCTAATCTAAAACCCTATAAATATAAATCTATTGATTTGGAGCATCAAGGATTTTGAATCTGAAACCTCTAGGAATTTTGATTAACCAAGAGTTCAATTGCGTTTCGTGTCTTTTATTAAGGTGATAAGTAATGTGATATATATCCAATCTAATACGAACTCAACCACTTTAGATGGAATCATAAAAAGCATCCAATTCTATTTTATACCAAACTCTAAAAAATCCAAAATCCTATTATAAAATCTCTTTCGTTCTTCTAAAAATCAATCTAATTTTTTTTCCCTGTTAACAAAAAAAAAAAAAAAAACACTATGGATTCTAGGAAAGCCATCTTCTTGACAATCTTCTTGATTTCTTTCTTAGTTTCTCTGCCAATTATTCCTACCGCAGCAACTCCAAATATTACTGCTGTCTTCGCCTTCGGTGACTCAACCATTGATTCGGGAAACAACAACCACATAACAACGATCTTCAGTGGTGACCACCAGCCCTATGGCCAAGACTTGCCAGACCATGTTTCGTCTGGAAGGTTTTCGAATGGAAAATTAGCAACAGATTATATAGTTGCTTCCTTGGGCCTCAAGCAACTCTTACCGGCTTACTTGGACCCTAGTTTGACAGATAATGATTTGCTTACTGGTGTTAGTTTTGGGTCAGCTGGTACAGGTTTGGACCCAGAGACTGTGGCTTTGTCACACGCTTTGGATATGCAGACACAGTTGAAATACTTTGAAGAAGCTTTACAAAGGATAGAAAAAAAAGTTGGGGCAGAAAAGGCTAGAAAGATTGTTAAAAACGCACTGTTTTTTATCAGTGTTGGAAGTAATGATATGATGTTCAACTTTTATGATATACCAGTACGGGCACTGGAATATACAATTGATAATTATCAGAATCTTCTGCTCCAAAAACTTGAATCTGTTGTTAAGGTATGTCAAATTTTATGGTGACTTGGCTTTGATTATTTTTAACTCAATAATTAGGCAAAATTAATATATGTTATCGAACAATTTATTACTGAATATAAATTTAGAATATTTACTAAGCAAGATATATATTTTATTGGAAGATTGAGATCGACTACATTTGTTTATTAATAAGTTTATTTTAACTCATTAAGAATTTAAATGAAACCATTGACTTTTAATAATAATCAAACAAACAAGTCCTAGGGTTTTCATTGATTCTTGTTCAAATAAATGGCATTTTATGGCCTCACATGCTGAATTGGTCTGCCAAAAGGACAGGTTGAAGGTCCTCAAAGGATGATTTTACTTAACAGTTTCTTCTGTTACATCAACGTGCATGCTTCCGTCACATTTTGTAGTTTTGTGGTATTTTGTATCACTGGGATATATATAGAAGATAGGATTTTTTTTTTTTTTTTAATGCGGACGTATGTCCAAAACTAAAAGTGTATCTGAGTGGTATGGTATTCACTACTTCAATGCAAAAAAGGCATTGCTACAAGCTTTACCCATATATAGAACACCCCCATTTACATAAGGTAGGCCCCACACTTAGTGTAATAATATAACAAGCATATGGTTGTTGTATACTTTGACATAAAAAAAAAAAATGAAAATGAAAAAAATATAAATTGACTACACAGAAACATGGGCCAAAATTGGGTTTTACCCATTTCAGCCAAATTATCTAGCAAAATGCCTCATCTCTGAAACTATTTAGAGATATGTCACTATTTTGAAACTCAATTTTTAGAAAATCGAGTTTCAATGAAAAATTCGAATTGATGAAAATTGAGTTTTTTGAAAAACCTGCATGGAACTCGAGTTCCATGTAGGTTTTTTTTTTTTTTTTTTAAAGTTTGATTGCCTATAACTCGATTTTCGCCAAATCAAGTTTTTTATATTGAAACTCGATTTTAAAACAGGGACATATCCCTAAATAGTTTCAGACAGGAGTATTTTGTTGGAAAGTTTGGCTAAAAGGGATATATTCCTATTTTGGCCTAGAAACATGGCTTTGAATGAAAATTGCTAAAAGAACGATTATTTATATGAAATTATTTCTTTTATATTTTTAATTAGAGAGAATGTCTATTTTTAAAATTTATATTTTTGTTTTGAATGTAGAGTATGCATATTTGACTAATTATGATAACAAGTGAAGCAACCATGTTCATGCATATTATTGTGGTAGCAGAGCCTTTATGGAGCAGGGGCACGGAGGATTGTGGTGGCGGGTCTTCCACCAATTGGGTGTTTGCCAATGCAAGTGACATTAGGCAGCATCATACCAAGCTTTCACATGCTCCAACGTGTTTGTGTCAATCAGCAAAACTTTGACTCTCAGGCCTACAATAACAAGCTTCAAACCCTAACCTCAAGGTTGCAAGCTCAACACCATCGTGCCAAGGTCCTTTATGTTGATATTTACAATCCCATGATGGACATGATCATGAATCCACATAAATATGGTAAGCTATATATATCTGCAGCCTTAAGAAACGTATTATTACTATTAGTAGCAGTAGTATTATTTCACTCAAAACGTTGCATAGTAGTAGCTAGGAAGCACAAATATGGACATGAATATGTATACTTAGAACGTTGTATAGTAGTAGCTTGGAAGCATTGACACAGACATGAACACAAGTATAGGTATATATAGGTAGAATACGACACAATGACATAAGCAAATATGAATACAACACGGCACCATAAATGAAGTATTCATACTACCTAGAATAGTAGTATTAGTAATGAAGTGTCAATACTTCTAAGAGTAGTAATATCAGTTTTAGTTACAAATTTTCTGTTTCATTTTTTATGTTTTACTTTATGTATGTAATTCATAGAATGTAAAGTGAAATATAATAAGTGAGACGAAAGTTTGTATTTAATAGGTTTTTAGCCAAACAAACATTTGGTTCTTTTCATTTTACTATTTTTGCACTATGCATTAAACATTATTAATTGTCTTAAAGTTTGAGTGACATAAAGGTCTTAATTTGGCTGTGTGTGCTAGGTTTTGAGCAAACACTTCAAGCATGCTGTGGGACTGGACTTGTGGAGATGGGTCCTCTATGCAATGCGATTGACCTGAAATGCACAGACGCATCTAAATATGTATTCTG